>OX451736.1:1648288629-1648850559 GCA_948472305.1 Vicia faba | reverse complement strand
GATTGGTGAATCATAAAAGATTTGTAGTCTTACACTATTTTGATAATTTTTACAACAAATGTTTATTACAATCAAAGAACATATAATGTTAAAATTGACACAATTAAACAACTTCAATCTGAATATTTTATTTTTCTGATGTATATAGTTCACAAAGCTGAATGACACAAGACTTTCACTCATTCTTGCATGTCCATGAAATATGATGATGAAGTATTATATCATTTTTGTTAGATCCATAGTTTTAGGATTGACAATAATTTTTCTAAAACATAGTTCTTAACTGATGTTGAGTAAGATGTCACAACATCTTGACCAACTGTCATGACGGGTTTCACTGTCATTTATTTCAGACAGATGTTGAGCCAGATGTCTTGACGCCTTGGTCTACTGTACAGAAGGTACTGCTGTTATTTTTCTTTGAAATTTTGGTTAGAAAATATGAGATTCTGGATAATTTTAGTTCTCATACAGGCGCAGCTAATCAAGGATATTTTTGGAATAATGCATATTTGATTTGGTTTCATAAAAAAGATCTTTAAGACTTTTTAGGAAACTTTGAAGATTTATTCCCATTTTTGTGTGAAAAACTTGGAACTGATTTAAAAAAAGAAGAAGATTGGATTTGATTGCAGAGTCCAAGCTCATATTGCAAGAGTCTATAAATAAGGACTTGCTAAATCTAAAATAACAAGCATTCATAACAAGAAAAACCATGGGTGCAACATAAGGGTTTGGATTTTGAGTCTTTTAAAGTCTTTGTATTTTATTTGTATGTCACTCATGTATCTTCTGATATATTGAGGTAGACTGATTGTTCTTAGTTAAAGTTTTTAAGTAAAACTAAGTATTGTTCTCACTCATGAGCTTTTAAGTAAAGAGTTGAGTATTATATTTGAAGTGTAAAGTTCTATTTGGTTTTTTTGGTTTTTGTCACTGATTTGTGACATTTTTTATCACTGAGGTGATTGGTAGAAAGTGAGAGGGGGGTCTCATATCTAGAGGGTTCTAGATAGAAGTTGTACAAAGTAGGGATTAGATGATAAGTTATAAATTAGGGTTGATTTAGCTTTGAACTAATACTATCATAGTGAATTTTCTTCCTGTCTTGGTAGCCCCCAGAGACATTGCACTGAACTGGGTTAACAATTGATTGTGTCTTTTATCTTCTGCAGTTTAAATTCTGTATAATTTCTATTTTGGTAAAAAAATACTATCAGCAGATGATGTCATAACATATGTTTTAACGTTGTGTTTGGTATTGAGACATCAGTCTTGACATTTGTTATAAAGTGCCAGAATTTCAATTAGTGTCACATCAGACACCATATTCTATTTATTGAGTGAGCTCTAGGGAGAGTATATTTTTCAGTACTATAGATTCTGAGAAAAGAATTGTCAGACACTATTGTATTACTTGGAAGTCAATTCAATAACGTTTTGAAGAAATTTGAAAAGAAGAAAAGAACAAATGTCAAGAATATCTCATCTGACATCAGCAATAATCATGCTTTCTAGAATAAACTCAGAATTGGAGATATGTCTCACCATAACAGAGAAATTCAATATCAGGAATGTGAAGAATTTGAACATATTAGAACATAATGTCCTACTTATCTTAAGAGACATTATTTATTTAGATTTAATTAAAATTTAGGTATATTTATCATAATGTAATCCAATATAAAATTATTTAACAAACTGATATGATTTTTTAAATAACCAAAGTTAATAATAAGATATTAGATTTATTTATTTTCACTTTTCTTAAAATTTGAACTCATAATTTCTAACATAGAGTAAAAATGTCTTTTGGTCTAAAGTGAAGAATTTTTTTGAGAAATGTCACATAAAAATAAAATTATAAGTTGAAGTGTTGATTTGAGGATGCATAATTCTAATATAATATTATTATAAATAATTTTTTAATTTTTAATGAATATAAAATCTAAATTATAAACCCCTGAAATAATTAGGCTAGCTTTATCATAGCTCATTTATATGAGGAAAGTATATATGGAAAGAATACTAAAGTAAACATTTTATAAATCTTACGGAATATTCTTCTATAGGGACAAATCATGGTTGATTAGAAACGAAATCATTGATTTTGTTTAAAAAATAACTTAACTTATAAAACATAGAAGAGACAAATTTGGTTTGATGGAAAGCTTTTAGGAGAGTGGGAATAAGAGTGGAAAATGTTGTTTTTTTTTACTACAAATAGGAAAGAAGATAGAACAACACCTTTATTTAGTAAAAGTTCTATGTATAAATGTAATTTATATTTTGATTCATGCTAATATTGTGCAAAGATGTTGGAATAAAATTATAGTACACCTTATCACATCTAGCCAATTACATAGTACTTTTATTTTGGGTTATAAATTATACAGTGCTACTATTTGTATGATACTATTGTGGTGGTAGTAAAATAAAATGGAATAAGAACTATAATGACATTGTCGTTGAATATATATCTGTCTATTCCTACTATTATAATCATGCAGCACATTCCAATCAACTAGTCAAACACGGGAGTGACACTTCTTTTTTGATGAATGACACTTTTTTTCTCTCTCCATAGAACATACCGACTAAATTCAAAAGTCATTTCAATGATTAAATTCTGTTTAGATTTAGAGATCAGTTTAATTTGATTTGAGGATCAATTCTGATATTAAGTGGTTTTAGTTTTCTTTCACAGTTGTAATAATCATAGTCTCTGTTGAAAATTCATTATAATCTGTGATGAATTTCTATCAATTTTGATGTTTAAGATTGATATCACCACACAATGACAATGACAAATAAAAGATGAAGAAAGAAAATTATTTTCTATCGAGTTTCTCTCTGTCCACAAACTGTAGAAAATTTTATTCGCTTGTAACTGTCAATTCTGTGAATACAACTTAATTGACTTAATTACAAAAAATAGAGGTTACTCTCTATTTATAGATTTAGGTTAGCTTGCTCCCTAAGACAAAGCTCAAAACTATAAAAGTCCAAAATACTTATTTTGGAACTAAATCAAAACTATCAATTTTAGATCCAAATCAAATTTATCTAAATCTAAAACCAAATCTAATATGTGTGCAGCCTGCTTCGATACACAAACTCTTCGACTGGGCAATGGTTTCTATCGAACAACCTGCTTCGACAACCTCTAACCCTTCGACACACACATAGTTTCGACACTATGAATTACAATTTAATACACCACCTAATTCATTGTGTCTAAACTATCTATATTCATCATAGCTCTTAGTCTTCAAAATACTTCAACTTGCACTCCCTTCGTCATGATATCTGCAATATGATTCTCAGTTTTACAGTGTTCCAAGTTCATCTTCCCATCTGCTACCTGCTCTCGAAGATAGTGGAACGTCATTTCGATGTGCTTGCTTCAACCATAAACTATCAAGTTCTTCGCCATATTGATAGCTGACATGCTGTCGATCTTCATGGTAATTGCTCCATGATCTTTTCTTGTTATCTCTTCGACCAAGTTCACCATCCAAGTTGCTTGACATGCATAAAGAGAAGCAACTATGTATGATGATAATGGCACTATCAATTTCTTTCTCGAACTCCAAGCAACTGGTACACCACCTAACATAAACACATAACCTGTTATGGACTTTCGATCCTCAATATCACTACACCAATTTGAACCAGTGTATTCCACTAACTTGCATTCTTTTCCTTTATCAGTTGCAGGAAACAAAATAACATAGTCAAGAGTTCCTTTGAGATACCTCAATATCCTCTTCACCACTGCTAGATGTGATACCTTTGACTTCTGCATGAATATACTTATCATACCTACACTGTATGCTAAGTCAGGCCTTGTGTGACAAATGTATCTTAGTGACTCAATAAGTCTTTTGTATTGGGTTAGACCGATATCATCTTCTTCTGAATCTTTCGACAGTTGCAGTCTTGGTTCTGCAGGTGTCGAAGTCGAGTTGCATTCTTCCATCTCAAATCTCATGAAAAATTTCTCCTGCATATCTTCTTTAATGCATCATCAAACCTCTACTACTCTTATTGAATTTAATGTCAAGGAAATATGAAATTTTACCTAGATCTGACATTTCGAATTCCTTGCTGAGATCACCTTTGAAGTCTTTGATCTCCTTCTTGTAGTTACATGTTATTAACAAGTCATCAACATAGAGACATAGTATACGAAATTCACTATTACTTCTTCTTACATATACTCCATGTTCAGTTGTGCACTTTACAAATTTCTTCTCCCTTAGAAAACTATCAATCTTCTTATTCCATGCTCTTGGAGCTTGTTTCAATTCATACAGGGCTTTATGCAGTTTGTACACCTTCCTCTCTTTATCATATTTCTCAAATCCAACTGGTTGTTTAACATAAACCTCTCAGTCTAAGGGTCCATTTAAGAATGCACACTTCACGTCCATCTGACATATGTGTCAACTATTTATTTCCACAAGACCAACAACCAACCTGGTTGTTTTGATTCTAGCCACAGATGCAAAAACTTCATTGAAGTCTATTCCTTCTTTCTGGAGAAATCCTTTCGCCATAAACTTTGCTTTGTGTCGAGTTACTTCCCCTTTGGGATTCATCTTCACTTTGTATAACCACTTGACATCAATTGCCTTCTTGCCTTGAGGAAATTCGACAAGTGACCAAGTGTTGTTGTCTTTGATGGACTTCACTTCTTCGTTCATTGCTTTCACCCACTTCGAATCTTTCAATGCTTTAGCTGCATTGACAGGTTTAACATTTGCATAAAAGGTATAATGTACCAGCTCACCTTTGTTATCAACCATATCATCTGATGTAATCATACATTCTTGCAACCTTGCAGGCATGCATCTTGTTCTTTGAGGTCTTCTTGTACTTGGTTGATCTATATTTGTTGGTTTCTCTTGTCAAACTTCTCTTCCGACTTGAGTTTTTGGTTCTTCAAGTAAGATTTCCACTTAATCTTTCTTTACATTTTCAGTCCAATCCCATTCCTTAAACTCATCTATGATCACGTCTCTGCTGATTATAATATGTTTATTCATTGGGTCAAACAACTTATAACCTCATGTCGAATGATATACTACTAGGATCATTTGACTTGACTCGTCATCAAGTTTTCTTCTCAAGTGATCTGGCACATGTCTATGTGCAGATGACTTAAGTTAGGCTTTGTACCAGACCAAAATTCTTCTGGAGTAATTCCTTCTAACTTCTTCGTTGGACATCTGTTCAAAATATATGCTACAGTCGACACAACTTCACCCCAAAACTCTTTAGGTAAATACTTACCTTTCAACATACTTCTCACCATATTCATGATAGTTCAATTCTTTCTTTCTGTTGTTCTATTCTACTATGTAGTGTAGAGTGGCACCACCTCATGCATAATCCCTTCTTTTTCATATAATATGTCGAAGTCTTTCGACACATACTCTCCACCACCATCAGTTCTCAAAACTTTGAGCTTTCGACCACTTTTCCTTTTAACCATAGACTTAAACACGACAAATACCTCGATCACTTCACTTTTCTTCTTGATCAGGTAAGCCTATAGTTTTCGACTGAAATCATCTATAAATGTAACAAAGTATTTGTTATCTTCCATCGAATCCACCTGGATTGGTCCACATACATAAGAGTATATGACTTCAAGAATAGCCTTTGACCTGCTTCTTGCATCTTTGCTGAAGTTATTCTTGTGTTGCTTCTCCTGCACACATTCCTCACATACTTCGTTAGGAATGTCAATTTTTGGAAATCCTGAAACAATATTTCTTCTCTTCAAATCTGTTATGTCTATGAAGTTGAAATGGCCTAATCGATAATGCCATATTCATTCATATCTTCTAGTTGCAGTCAAAAGGCACTTGTGCTCTATCACATTAAATTCAATCTTGAAGGTTCTATTTTGAGACATGGGAGCCTTTAAGATTAACCTTCCCTTTGCATTGAAGACTCTCATCATCTTTTCTTTGATCGACACTTTGTAATTCTTTTCGTCCAACTGCCCTATGCTAAGCAAGTTGCTCTTCATTACTGGTATGTACAACACATTGGAAATTACTGAGCTTTTGCCATCTTTTCTCATAATCAAAACATCTCTAATACCTTCAGCTGCTAGAGTGTTGTTTTTTGTGAATTTCACTATTTTCTTTGTTGAGGGTTTTAAGTTGACAAACCAATATTTCCTTCCAGACATGTGTGACGAGCATCTTGAATCTAAGTACCATTGGTCCTTGAATATTTATTCATCTCTTGTTGTAACCATGAACATCATCTCTTCTTCTTCATACTTTGCAAACTTTGCATCACTTTCTTGATTCTTTCGCTTCTTTGGACAATCACTAGAATAATGATCATACTTCTAACAATTGTAACACTGAATGTGACTCTTGTCAGGCTTTCGACCACCACCTTTCCTCTATTCGTAACACCACCTCTTTGGTTGCCTTGGTATTATTTTTCTTTGATTCGACAGGTTTCCTTCGTGTTGATTTCCTCTTCCAGTCAAATCGTTGTAGCCTCCTTTACCTTTGTTGTTGAACCACTTTTCTTTGCCTTTCTTATCTTTTGTTGATTGAGTCTGCAAAGCCACATCACTATTCGACTTTCCTGCAGTTCTTTCAGTCATTCTTTGTTAATGAGATTCAAGCGTCCCTTGAAGCTCTTCCTTCGATAAAGTTGACATGTCCTTTGACTCTTCTATGGCAACTACCATATGATCGAACTTTGGAGCCAAAGATCTCAAGATCTTTGAAACAACAACTCTTGTTGTTAACGTCTCTTCACAAGTCTTGATTTGATTCACTAGTTTCGTAACCCTAGTGAAGAAATCAGATATGCTTCTGCTGTCCTCCATATGAAACAATTCATACGTTCTTTTGTGAGTTTGTAACCTCACCTCTTACACTTTCCTTGTGCTTCCAAACGATTTCTTGAGAATCTCACAAGCTTCTTTTGCAGATTCTACATCACTAACCTTTTCGAAATTGTTTGGACTAACACATTGATGAATTATAAAGAGAGCTTTATAATTTTTCTTCTTCAATTCTTTGTATTCGACTTCTTCTTCTTCTAAAGCGTCTTCATCCAGTGGTTCTAATCCATGTTTCACAAGATCCCAAAGACCTTGAAAACATAATATAACCTTCATCTGTCTACACCAAATCTCATAGTTATCACCTTTAAGAATTAAGAGACTTGGAAAATTTCCGTTAGCGTAATTAATTACCATCATGAATTTCTTCTTCTTCTTCCTTGACCATTCTTTCCCTGAATCACTCAATCGAAGCTCTTGATACCAGATGTTGAAAATCTACCACAACCTATGATGAATTTCTACCAATCTTGATGCTCAAGATTGATATCACTACACAATGACAATGAAAAATAAAAGATGAAGAAGAAAGAAAATTGTTTTCTGCAGAGTTTCTCTATGCCTACAAACTGTGGAAAAATGTATTCACTTGCAACTGCAAATCCTGTGAATACAACTTAATTGACTTGATTAAAAAAAATAGGGGTTACTCCCTATTTATAGATTTAGGTTAGCTTGCTCTCTAAGTCAAATGCTAAAACTATAAAAGTCTAAAATACATATTTTGTAACTAAAGCAAATATATCTATTTTAGATCTAAATCAAATCTATCTAAATCTAAAACCAAATTTAATTTGTGTGCAGCCTATTTCGATACACAAACTCTTCGACTGAACAATAGTTTCCATCGAACAACCTGCTTCGACAACCTCTAACCTTTTAACACACATATAATTTCGACACTATAAATTATAATTTAACAATCCTCTCTGTCAATCTAACGTCAATCTACATGTGTTGTAAAAGAAGACAGTGAAAAACTTTTGGTGTAGTTGTGGTGAATAGAGAGTAATTGTAAATAATATTAGCTCTTTGATACTTAAAAATTCTAAAAAGGAGTACTCATTTATTTCCAACAAGAAAATTGAAAATAAGTGCTACCTTTCCTCTGAATTTGAATCGACTATCATCTTTCCTCTACCTTTTTATTCATTGTTTCAGTCTGCAATTCACCCTACAACACCATAAATGCAATGGTTCCAACTCTAGTTTTAACAACGCTTTGATCTTTACAACATGGAAAGTGACTAGACGAGACAAAAAGCAAATGGTCTGCTGCACCCAAAAATTAAGAGCTTGAAAAGTGAGCCACTAATAAGTGCGACATGACGTTGTTGTTCAACACGAACAAGCAAAATAAAGATAAGCACAAGATCCCACAACAACAGAAATAGTAGCACCAAGTTCATGCACAACCCTTGTAAAAAGATTTAGGCTTTAGTAACGAAGAAACTGTCACTATCATGTTCACGTCTCTCTAATGCATACTGCACAATCTAAAAAAAAAAAGAAGACACAAATTCGCTTAGAAAATGAAAGGTTTACATAAACAAAGTGTAGTTTAAAAAAATATTTTAGGTTGATTTATAATTGATATATATATATATATATATATATATATATATATATATATATATATATATATATATATATATATATATATATATATATATATATATATATATATATATATATATATATATATATATATATATATATATATATATATAATTGGATACATAATTTATTCAACAAATTTAATTTTTTTTTTAATTTGTTAATAATAATTGGCGATGTTCTTGTAAAATACATGTACGTGCACGTAATAAAAGAGTGTTAAAAATATTTTTTTTAACACTCTCTTAAACACTTATTTTCTTATTAGTTAATAGGTGTGATTCTTTATATTTTAGAAATAAATTTCACAAAAAATGATATGATTCATACCTATTTCGATCGATAAGAAAGTAAATATTTGAAAGAGTATTTTTAATATTTCTCTAAGTTGTAATATTGTTGGTTATCAAAATATAAATTTTAATCTTTAAAATTTACTTAACTTAATTCTACTTTAATTAACTATCAACAATTTTAATTTCAAAATTTTTCTTTCTTTACACTTTTCATTACGTAAATTTCCTTTGTTTTTTTATAAAACCAAGGCCAATTGAATATATTAGATAATAAAAAATACACAGGGGGAGGGGGGACAAAGGTCAAAATTTCTAAGAAGACTTTTATCTACAACATGAGATGACATGTTTATCCTTAAAAAATTTACTAAGGAGTCATGAACTTAATCAAACCAAGTGAAGAGGAGTGAAGCCAAGATTAACAAACTTGACTACATAAGCATTCCCTTCCATATATATACATGTGAGACACTGTGAATGCATTGAATATGTTAACTTGATACAATCTAGCCATCTAGATTTAATAATGCCACAGGACTAAGTTGTAATTAAAGAAAGCTTGCACTACAAGCAAGAAGTCGGATTCAAGGAAAAAGTGAGTCTAATTGTTCTTAAAAGTTATTTTCATTGCCAATATCGTCTCAATGAATTATGAGTGAAGAGCACTCCCAATGCCAATGTAATTAGAGAAGCTTTCAAAATGCTCACTGTTAGAATTTTTAAAGATGCCACCACGGGCTGAGAAAGAAGGAGTTCCAAAAGCTATGTCATCTAAATTCCCATTTCTCAACCCTAACGGAGGAGGCTGCCACAACATATATATTTGTAAAAGTTTGGAGATCAGGGGTGTATTTTTATGGAGAAGTTTTTGAGGATAGAAAATTTCAACATTGATGTGTTTGAATTTTTGGGATAAGTGTTATTTGATGGGTCATGATGAGAGGAAAATATTCACATTGAATCAAAGATTCACTAAATAAGTGAGAGGGAGACACCATATATTCACCCAAAATCTTAAGGTGATAAGTGTATGGGTCCTCTCACTTATAAAGTATTCAACCTTAACTTTTTCAAATAATGTGAGACTTACGACTCACATTTATTTCTCAATAATCTCTCTCTTAAGTGAGAGTCTATTCACTATGCTCCCCTCAAGCAAAAACTATTTCATTCACATACACTTGTACAATCGTGATCTGACAATCTTACCTCGTCATAGGCACTTCAACAAGACACATCAACTGATCACCACTATGTCAGAAAGACTTCGATCAAGGAGTCGGTCCCCTACTCGTACCAGTCTCTAATACCACTAATGAGTCATCATAAGGGAAAGCATACACATCGAAAAAGAGTCACCCAAACAAGTGAGAGATGCAAAACCTTGTTTTACATGTGATAAACCTTTAATCAAGATATTAACTTTTGATGATGAAAATTATAAGTACAACTAATGATAAGTTAAGCACAATACTTAAACGGTTAAAGATGCAAACTCAAATGTTATTGTTTGATGAACTTGACTATCCGAAGAAGGCAAACAATGAAAACAATCTAAAGCCCCGAGTGATCTCAAGCAGTGTTAACACAGAATAGTATCTGACAAAAGGTTTGTAGAAAATTAGTTAATCTCCTAATTTAGTAAGTGAGTGAACTTATGTAAGAAAAATGACTTTTTTTGTAAAAGTAGAAGGCTATAAGCACACACACACACACACACACACACTAATTTTTTTCCAAAATACTTTACCAAAAGAAAACTCTTTGAAAAACGTAAGGAAGTTGTATCAGATGAATTAGGAGTTGTGAAAATAGCCATGGACGAAATTTTGACTTTTCTAGTCGATTAGAACATATAGCCAATCAATTAGAAATGCACAAACTTAAGGTCCGTGCTAGTTTGAATGCATATTGATTCTATACAACGACTATATATGTTAAACTTCCATTTTGAGAACTTATAGTCAATTGTTTTTTAATATTGGGTTGATTAGTATTTTTCTCTAATCGATTAGCTAACAACAAAATGCATTAATTGCAAATTTCTTTTTTGGAAAACCTCAAGCCTATAAATAGAGGCTCCTTTTCTCATTTCAAACCATCCATAATCATGTTTTGACACTTTCATCTCACATTCTCTCTCTAAAGTTTTATTTAACTTTCTCTCACTAGATGTTATAACCAAATGCTTTTGTGAGAAAAGTTCCTTTATGAGTGAGGATACTTATATAATTCTGAAAAAGATAGAATTGTAAAATTCACCAAGGGAATCTTTTGTATATCTCTTGGTTGAATACTGTCCAATTAGGGATTATTTGAGGTTTGAAGCTAAATCCAATAAAAGCTTAAAATGGGTATTGTGTGATTAGTCCTAGATTTTTGTTGAAGATTAGCCACTGTTAAAATCTTCATTGGTTCTTGGTTAGCCTGGTAAAAACTAAGATATGTTGAAGATTAGCCAAGTATTAAAATTTTCATAGGTTAAAGATCAGTTTGGTCAAAACCTCGTAGGTTGTTTGACTTGTCCTGGTAATACAAAATGTATTGAGCTCAGATATTTTAGAACTTGAAGACTAACCTATCTAAGGTCCTTATTTGTTGAAAGAAGAATAACTGTTTAAATCCATCATTGAGACGAAAGATTGGCCACTTCACTCTCAACAATATATCTAAGAAAATATGCAAACGCTCATTATCTATCGTTTAGTAATATTTAGTTTAAGATCAAACATCATTTCCTTGTATAAGGAGGTTCGTGAGCCTTTCCTACAAAAAATTCTCAACTATTATTTGAAACACTCAAGATCAATTTTTGGGGACAAGAATAAGTTGTATTTAACTAAACTTGTATAATTCTTGGTGTTCTTCTTCTTCCCTTAATTATTTAATTTCTTCAATTTACTTTCCGCTGCTTATTTTTTGAAAATATTTTAAACTCTGATTTAACTTGCCAAAAGTTTTCAAAACCAAGTTTTCCAAACCAAGTTTTCCAAACCATATAATTCACCTTATCTTGTATGTGAAGTCTCAAGTTCAACAAGTGGCATTAGATATAACTCCTGTTTAAGGACTAGTTGTCTTAGGAGTTCGACACAAGATATTTTTTAAATGTACCACCACTTTTTGAAAATTGCATTTTTTATATTTGGAAAACTAGATTCAAATTTTTTCTTGAAAGCTTAGATCGTATATTGTGGGAAACAATTATAAGATGTATGGTTTACCCCTCTCATCAAATAGATGATGAAGTAGTGGATAAACCATATTCTCTTTGAACCGAAGAAGAAAAGATAAAGATAGAGTTATATCTCAAAACCAAGAATTATATAATAATGTCTTTAGATGATAGTAAACTTTTTACTATTTGTCATTGTAAAACCACCAAAAAAATGTGGGATACTCTAGAAAAGATATATGGAGTTTCTTCAAGTATCAAAATTAAGAAGATGAACACACGAGGCGAATATATGTAGATATTAGTAATGGATGTTCCCCTATTTTTAGAATATAGTATTCTTGTTGAAAACTATTTTTCTAACAAATATCTAAGAATTAAGAATTGAAAAATTAATCAAACTCTTAAATCTATAGATGAGAGCCTTCATAAATTTTAGGAAAAATTAAGAAAGAATGAAATCATAGAGAAGATAACTAAGTTGATTCAACTACTTAAATATGAACAAATCTAAAGTGAAGAATCATCATCCTCGTCTTGCTCCTATCATACATCTTCAGTTCAATCCTTTGAAAGAACGTACTCAATCATTAAACGATCTACATCAAATGTTGGATCCTCTTCTTAAAGGAATGATAAAGAAGATGAAGAAGTTTCTTCAAAATTTGAATAAAGAAGAGGAGGAACGTCAACCTCGAGGAGAAACATGAAAGAATCACCTTCCAACAAAGAAGATAGAATATGCTCAAAGGCACCCAACGATAGAAGTATGTTTTCAAGATTGGAAAATTAAGATCTTAGAAAAGAGAAATTGCTAGCATATAAATGCAATCACTGTAAGAAAACTGGACATTTCAAATCCTATTTCTTTAAACTTAAAAGATCTAAAGGTTACCTTAGATCTTCTATGACTAATGAACCTGGGCCCAAGAAGATGATATGGGAACCAAAGGTGAAACCTTAAGTGTTTGGCAGGAATCCTTTGCATCTTATAGTCTAAATGATTATTTGAAGAAGTTTTACAAAACATCAATATACTCTAGAAGTATAAATAATTTATGAAAGTCTCTAATCCCGAAGATGAATGATGATGGTAAATGTAAACCGTTATGAACAAAGCAAAAGATTTGAGAGTATCTCAAAATTGATGATCTCAAATGATCAGGTGAATGAATAAGTCTGTAATGGACTTATTCCTTTTATGGATTTACCAACTCTCACATCAAACGATGTGTGGAGAAGGATACACCATGCGGTGTCTTCTCTTTAGAGAAATATTTATCTAGAACTCTTGATAAGAGAGGTAAAACTATTTTAAGGTTGAAATGATCAGGAAAATCTGATAAAACCCTTAAAAAATTTATTTATTTTTAAAAATAAATTATGTCTAATCCATAAAATGAGTATTTTAAGTGATCTCTAGAAAAGGAGTTCAAAAGAGTGGTTTGAAAATACAAAGCTCAAAGCCCAAAAGAAAAATGTTTAATTTGGCTAATCTAATCGATTAGAATTTTAACATACTCTATTGGATAGTTCGAAAAATAAATTTTTTGAATGTTGGAGATCCCTTTGATGGATGATTGGAAGATTAAATGCTGTAACAGACACTTGCAACATAAAAATCTCAATTTTTACCGTTTTTAATTGATTAGAACATAAATCTAATCGATTAGACATAAGCTATAAAAGGAGGCAAGCTCCCATTCTTTGTAATTCCATCCCTTTCTACTAATTCTTAGCATACAAACACGTAGTTATCTCATTCATCATCAAAGCAAAAATGGCCCCAAAGAGAACCCACTCTTCCCAACCTTCATCCTCATACTTCTCCGAAGAATTCTCCAGTAAATCTCAAGAAACAAACTACAACATTTACTACTATGATAGAGAAATATTCACCTCTCACTATCTAGATGAAAAACTCTTTAACAATTGCTCCTTCTTGGGAGCATTCACAGCTACAGGGTTAAGGAATTTTGTTTTTGAGAAACCCCAGGAGAGGTGCCTAGATTTGGTTAAAATGTTCTACGCTAATCTTTCATACACAGATGAAATTATCAACTCTGAAGTCAAGAAACATCTCATCGCCTTATCCCTTGAAAAATTTGCTACTGTTTGTAACCTACCATTCATGGAGCAAGATTGTGATCAAATGGATCTTGAAGGTATCGAGTTTAATTTTGACACTCTTTCTCATTCACTACTCATTAATCCCACTTCCACCACTTCATCTCCCTTTAATGTATGAATTATTCACCCAAATATTAGATTAATTCACTACACCACAAGTCGTGTTTTGTTGGAATTATAACACCCTTTCAAAATTAGACATCCTTGTTGTCTGCTTCTTGGAAAACCAAGTCCCAAAAAATTTGGCAGATGCCGTTCTCCACCAAATGCTAGAAAGAAAAAGGAAAAACAACATCCTACTGTGGCGGTAGAAATGTACAAGACTAAGCCATTGGATTGACTAGACTTTATACAAATCAAAATAAAAATCGCCACCGCGCTTTATTGTTTCCAAAGGAATGGGAAAAGAGCGAATAACCCAAAAAGAGGGGGAAAGATGCAAGGTAAGGGGGTTGGTTATGCAAAGGGAAGGTATTAGCACCCTAAACATCTACGGTACTCCGCAGGAATCTCTTTGAAAAATCTGTATATTTTTGCTATAAAAATGTGTTGCATATAAAATGGATGATGGAGGTGAGAAAAGAAATATTTTTATGATTTTTGCACCCGCCGCGGTTGCGAACCTTTAGTGCCTATGTACCACCTTTCGTGCAATAGGGGATCAGGGTACACGTAGTTCCTCTTTTAAAAATTTAAAACACAAGTGTGTTGGTTGATTTTATGAGATAAGACATCATCGCAATTGTCCGTGTGAAAAAACATACTTACTACCCACAATCATGAGAAAGGAGAATTTACATCATCTCAAAGTGGAGGATATGGCTTGGATTTGAAAGTCAACAATGCCTCACTCAACACCCAAGTGGAAAATATCTCACTTCACTACATATTGTAGAAGTATAGTTGTTTGCATCACTACAAGGATTGACAAGAGTCCAATCTTTTGAGAAAAGTTTAAAGATAAAAGCCAAAGTGGCAAAATGGTTTGAAATGAGATTGATAGACTTTTAGTCTTCTCACAAAAAAAGGTCAATGTATTATTAAATTGATTGAAATTTATTTATGAAAATATTTCGAAGATGCATGGACCTAAGTCCAAGTTTATTATGAAAATGTTTCAAGTTTCAAAACAAGAAGAGTTTTTTTTTTTAAAGGAGGGAGAAGATTTTTGAAATTAAAGAAGATGGGAGGAGAAGAAGAGGCTATCCTAAAGCATAACGTAAAAGCTAGGGATAAGAACCATCTAACCAACAAGAAGCCAATACTTGACATTATGAGTCAATATAGAATTCCCATTCTTCGGATTAAAACCAAGCAAGCAAAGATACTAGACCTCTTGAGAGAACCAAACTTCAAGTGTTTTAAGTCTTCGCAAAAATTGAGCAGAGTAACGGCTGTATACGGGTGAATTCCAGATTACAAACAAAGATCGTAATCTCAATAACCTGCACACGAAACAAACAAACAACCCAATGTCTTGAGGTAAACCTCAAGAACTCCATACAAAATATCAAATAAAGTCACAAAGTCTCCAAGATAGGCCAATGTCTCTAATCATAAGTCCAAGAAGTCCATCACTCCATAATGCAAAGGATAGTAACCATGTAGTCCAAGTATCATTAATGATTTTTATGGTTCATGTTGATTATTAGGTGTATTTAAAAAGAAAGAAAAGCTCAAGTGAGCAAAATAAAAATGACATAAAAGTAAATGCTCAAGTGAGCAAAGATGAAAATAGCATGAAATGTAAAATACTAAAAGTAAATGGTACATAAAAGCATGAAAATAAAAGCGTAAAGTAAAGTTAATTGTTAGTAATTAGTGGTTAGTTGGATGACCATCTTGAAACTTGCATTTGGAACTCATTAGAGAATTGGTAGAACCAAAGCCTCCATACAACAAGTTGCATTTGCTTTTTGTCAAGTATATCATCCATTTTGGAATTCTCACAAGGCAACATGTAATGATCAACGATGTTTAAGTGATCCGCGTTGACCAAAGGTGTTGTAGATCCATTAGAGGATTGGTAAAATCAAAGCCTCCACACAATGAATCTCAAGGTTATGGGATCAAAGAGATCAAATTAACATACTTGGGCTTGCAATCATAATTTTGGGCCACAAATGATCATTTATTCGAATCGGGACAAAATTTAGCGCTATGTTAAGCAATCGTAAGTGGACTTATGTAGAAGTCACACCTATTTTGAGGCCGGTCAATAGCAATCTATGTACTTCATGTTTGGATAAATGATATAGAGATCACCATCCCTTAACATGTAGCACAATTAAAAAAGAAAGGGATAAGATGAAGAGGGAGGGGAATGATAAGCTAATTTGGATCACCATTTCAAAATTCTTTCATCTTTAAATTCAACCACTCCTCTAGATGGATTAAAGAACTAAATATATCATTAATCCAAAGCACCAAAAATGAATTAAATAATTCACTCTTAGGGAGATTTTAATTGATGAACATTTATCCAACTTCATCTACATCACAAAGTCCATTGAGTTTAAAGACAAATTGGACATTTAAAATTGCAATCCAAACCAACAATAAAAAAGGAGTGAGTAGAAAAAGCATTTTGGATCAAAGCTGCCCCAAAACAAGGAAAAAAAATGCATCCTGTCCCTATGTAAATCGATTGCACTATTGTGTAAATCGATTTACACAATACAGTTTTCAAAAAATTGTGCAAAATTGCTTCTGTGCAATCGATTGCACTACAGTGCAAATCGATTACACACAGTTACAATAGCAAAAACAACATTTTAAAAGGGTAATTTCTTGTTCAAACTTTCCATCAAACACCTTATGATCATGGATCCACTTGAGCACGAAAATTCCATCAAATTATGAGAAAATAACACCATTGAAATCATAAAATAATGCTCAAAGAATCAATCCCAAAGATCACCAAGAGATCACATTGTGAAAGATGAATTATCCAACTTACCAAAGATAGATCTAGAGAATTATCAAAACAACTTCAAGAGTTTGCTTCAATTCAACCACAAGAATCAATTGACCAAGGTTGGATGTAGAGAATTGATGGAGAAAAAGTGTTTGGATGAAGGTTTAGCTCAAAGATTAGTAAGCTTCAATGCAAAGCTTACTAACTTTTTGAAAATGGAGCTTTGAGTGAATTTGGTAGATGGAGAGAATTGAGAGATTTTTTAGCAAGGTGGATTTAGCTATCAAAAGCTTGAAATTTGAATGAAATGAGAGCTCTATTTATAGAGTTTTAGGATTGGGATTAGTGGTAATTTGGTAATTGATTCTTGGAGCCAAAATTTGAATTAATGATAACTCTTTCAAAAATTAGAGCCAAAATTTGAATTAATGATAATTATTTCAAATATTAGAGCCAAAATTTGAATTAATGATAATTCTTTTTAAAAATGAAAGATTGACACTAAAATTTGAATTAATGATACATCTTTCAAAAGTGAAGGAAAATTGGAGCCAAAATTTTGACAAGTTTAAAATGCTGATTTTTTTTCAAATTTCCACGCTGTGCAATCGATTGCACTATAGTGCAAATCGATTTGCACAATGTATTTTTTCAAAAATGGCGCAAAATGCACTATGTGCAATCGATTGCACTCTAAGAGCAATCGATTGCATCAGTGAAAAAAAATGAAAATTTTTAATTCTTTTTCTTTGCAAATAGAGATTTTAGGAAAATAATACTAGAAATCCTTATTTGTCAGATGCTTCGACTTGGTACCTACAAAACAAAAATATACAAAGACAAAGACAAATATTTTTTGTATTTTGATTAGAAGTTAGTCAACAACACATATACAAAATACACAACCAAGGTGCTTGAAGATTCCTCAAGAGCAAACTTAAAGATAGGAAAAAAGAGGAAGAACCAACCCTAATGTGATCTTGTTATGATCGAGTTGATATGATATGATAGAGGAGTCTTAGGGGAAAAAATTGGGGTACAACAGTTGTCCTTATTTAAGTGTCTTATATCCGGAGATACGAAGGTTACAAATCTTCGTGTCGACGCGATTGAAGATACTTAAATATAAAACAAGCCCTATTTTTGTCTCTAAGATGCCATGCAATGCTTATGATTATTGATGCATATGAACAGAACAAAAGAGACGCAAAGTAACATTGGGGATGCCACAAAAATGAAGAAACAAAGGAGCAACCCCGCCAGGAAAATAAATCACTGGTGGACCAAAAGAATAGAACCAGAGAGGAGGATAACAAGCATCGATGTTCACTGCCGATGTCTACCAACGTTCACTGAAGGTAGAGAGAAGAAGATATACCGACTCACAGATGACGGTAAACTATCAACTCAATAGTTAAAGGTAGAAGAGAAAATATATCATGCCATCGCCGTTCACTGACGAGGAACCATCACCGTTCACTGATGATAGCAAAAAGATAAGAAACACCAATGTTCACTGCCGATGCACTACCAACATTCACTGAAGGTATATTTTGAAAATATCATACCATCACCGTTCACTGACGAGGAACCACCACCGTTCACTGATGATAGCAAAAAGATAATAAACACCGACGTTCACTGCCGATGCACTACCAACATTCACTGAAGGTAGATTTTGAAAATATCATACCATCGCTGTTCACTGACGAGGAACCACCACCGTTCACTGATGATAGCAAAAAGATAAGAAACACCGACGTTCACTGGCGATGCACTACCAATGTTCACTGAAGGTAGATTTTGAAAATATCATACCATCACCGTTCACTGACGAGGAACCACCACCGTTCACTGATGATAGCAAAAAGATAAGAAACACCGACGTTCACTGCCGATGCACTACCAACGTTCACTGAAGGTAGATTTTGAAAATATCATACCATCGCCGTTCACTGACGAGGAACCACCACCGTTCACTGATGATAGCAAAAAGATAAGAAACACCGACGTTCACTGCCGATGCACTACCAACATTCACTGAAGGTAGATTTTGAAAATATCATACCATCGCCGTTCACTGACGAGGAACCACCACCGTTCACTGATGATAGCAAAAAGATAAGAAACACCGACGTTCATTGCCGATGCACTACCAATATTCACTGAAGGTAGATTTTGAAAATATCATACCATCACCGTTCACTGACGAGGAACCACCACCGTTCACTAATGATAGAAAAAAGATAAGAAACACCGACGTTCACTGCCGATGCACTACCAACATTCACTGAAGGTAGATTTTGAAAATATCATATGTTCCCCAAACTTCTGGTGTTTCACCTAGAACGGGTCTCAACTTCTTCCTTAACCAAGGAATTCCGCCTGTAAAGGGTAATATGTAAGCTATCTTAAATAAAGAGACTTCCACTTGCAAAGATTTCACAACGAGCAATTTCTGTGAATTTGAAAGTCTTGCCATCCACTGGCGTAAACTGACGACGGACTGCAAGCTAACCACTCATAGAGGAAATAACAAAAAAAGTTACGTCGACTTGTATAGGGAAGCACGAGTTGCTCAAACAAAGATACCTGTTGCTTGTTATCATGGAGGATTGCAAAAAGAAACGACTTTCTGGGGATAGAAATGTGGCTTCCTGGGGAAAGAGATATGACTTCCTGGGGATAGAAATATGGCTTCCTGGGGAAATGAGATATGACTTCCTGGGGAAATGCCACATTATTCCTGCTGAAGAGATAAAGTCTTCTCGTGCAAAATAAATGCACAAATCAAAGCTCAAAGTCCTCAGAAATCCAGAGTAAATAATATTGTCATGCAACCACGAATCCAATTAGAAACAAACTGGAGCAAGACGGCCAAAGAAGATACATCCTTTGAGAAATAAACTCAAGAGGGAAAACCAAATCCAACTAAGAAAGGAGCGCTGCAGGAAGGTTTGAACACAATGTTAATAAAAAATGATTTGTAACAATGCATGATGCATGTATGAATGTATGAGTGATATCGTGTATATGCTGGTAACAGGATACATAATCGAACAAAGCTGCCTCAGGTACTAACAACATTGGTCTAAACTTCAACCAGAAAGATCAATCCAAGAAAGGTAAAAGCAACTGCGAAAACCAAACCTATTGTCTGTCCTAACTTCACTGAGGAGAAACATAATCCGGATGTAGCTAAGTCAAACAGATACCGGGATAGAACATCTTTCTTCCATTTTCATCGGAGAAACTAGTTTTCCAAAAACAACGTGCCTACTGAAGATTGCAAAACCAGTCTCAAATAAAGCAGACTGACGTCGAGACAACCAAACCTCACTGAGGAATTCAAACCCAGTTCCCTGGAGAGAAAAAAAAACTGAGGATTGAAAACTTTTCATCATGAATACTCATTCCAACAAGAGATGCCCTGGGATAACCTTCCCAGGGAATAACACACAGACTTCCATGGGGAAAACAAATGTTTCACAGTCCATACTCCTACTGGGGATTTCGATACTGATTGTGAATAAGGCAAATGGAAACCAAATGGTCAAAACATTCACTGGGGAAATCAGGCCCACTTTGAAGGAAGAAAAACATACGAACTTCACTAAGGGAGACAATACTTGATCATCGAGACCTCTACCGGGGACTTCATGCTGACTTCATTGGGGAGGTCGACACCACATCATCGAGGGGAAACCAAGATACGTTCTTCACTGGGGAAAAAGGACTTCTATCAAATAAACAAGGCATTCACTGGAAAATACTGGATTGAGTCTTCATATCAACCAAACCTATTCCAACAAAAGATGCCCTGGTGTAGTCTTCCTGGGAAATCAAGAAGTCAACACCAATACCAATACTGCAAAAAGAGCGATATCTTAGCACACCAAGGGAATAAAACCTTTCATCATATGAGGGAAAACTTCGCTGGGGAACCTGGGACAGAGGCTTCTGACCATGCAAACCCAAAATCAAAAGCGAACCAAGACTTGGTCGGGGATCATGGGATCACAAACCTAATACTGTACCTTACTCCAACTGGTATCGTCTTTAATTATCTGAGAAACACACAAAGATTGCGCATATACCAACAATATGACCTGAGAAAAACCTTCACGAAGGAAGTAAATATTCTTAAAACAACCGGAGTTTGTTCATTCCAGGGGTCGCCATTTTTGTTGTCATTATTTCATCACAAATCCCAAAGTAAATTGAATTGTAAAGATGTCTTTCTTTTTGAAAAGTCAATTTTGTTTTTTTTAATCTTTTTGCTTTGAAAGTTATTATCAGTAATAAGTGAAGTCTTTGCAAGCTAAATAAAAATAAGAACACAAAGAATTGGGCAAAAGCTCGAATTTTATTAATAGAATGGTAGTCTGGGAATGGCGAGACTCCATGGATGATTACAAAGTTTGGGAAATGGTAATATATAATGGAAAAGATACATTGAGATACAATGACCACCATTCCCCTAACAACTTTTGAAGTCCTGAGCAGCAGCTTTTGTTGAAGTATGGTGAGGATCCGAGAAGATTGTTGCTTTAATGATCAAGTCTTGTCTGACGTAGTTACTTGCCAAGAAAAATCCCTAACTTTTGCCTAAGCTGCCCTTGCGGGTTTTCAACTTAGCGGGAAATTTATTCTGTTTATGTCTTTAATTTTTGCCTAGACCGCCCTTTCGGGTTTTCAGCCTACCGAGACGCTCCTATTTGCCTAAGCCTCCCTTTAGGGTTTTCAACTTAGTGAGTTGTTCTTTTATTTCTTTAGGCGGAGTATTTCTTGACTGCGTCAGCATTCATGGGACGTGGGAACTCCTCGCCATCCATAGTTTCAAGAATTAATGCACCACCAGAGAAGGCTTTCTTGACAATATACGGGCCTTCAAAAGTGGGAGTCCACTTGCCCCTAGAATCAGTGTTAAAAGACATGATCTTCCTGAGCACGAGGTCGCCTTCTCTGAATTCACGAGGTTTGACCTTTTTATCAAATGCTTTCTTCATTCTTTTCTGATATAACTGCCCATGACATAAAGCTGTCATCCTCTTCTCTTCAATCAAATTCCATTGGTCAAACCTGTTTTGGACCCATTCAGCCTCTGTCAACTTGGCTTCCATTATCACACGCAATGAGGGAATCTCTACCTCAACAGGGAGTACAACTTCCATTCCATATACCAGGGAGAACGGGGTTGCTCCTGTTGAAGTGCGGATAGATGTTCGATATCCATGCAGAGCAAAAGGGAGCATTTCATGCCAATCCTTATAAGTAATAACCATTTTCTGGATAATTCTCTTGATATTCTTATTAGCAGCCTCAACAGCCCCATTCATCTTTGGCTTGTATGGAGACGAATTGTGATGGACAATCTTGAATTCTTCACACAATTCTGTCATCATTTTGTTGTTCAAATTTGAGCCATTGTCAGTGATGATTCTATTCGGCACACCATAGCGGCATATCAGATTGTTTTTGATGAAACGCATAACCACTTGTTTGGTAGCATTGGCATAAGAAGCAGCCTCTACCCATTTGGTAAAGTAGTCAATCCTACCAAAATGAAACAGTGTCCATTCGAAGCTTTGGGTTCTATCATCCCGATCATGTCAATACCCCACATAGAGAAAGGCCATGGGGAGGAAATTACATTGAGAAGTGTCGGAGGCACATGGATCTTATCTGCATAAATCTGGCATTTATGGCACTTCTTTGCAAATTTGCAACAATCAGATTCCATTGTCAACCAATAGTAACCTTCCCTTAGCATCTTTTTAGCCATCGAATGTCCATTAGCATGAGTGCCAAATGAACCTTCATGAATCTCATGCATCAACATGTCTGCTTCGTGTCTATCCACGCATCTGAGCAAGACCATGTCATAATTTCTCTTGTATAGCACATTTTTACTGAGGAAGAAACTGCCTGCCAATCTTCTCAATGTCTTTCTATCTTTCATTGATGCACCAATCGGGTATTCCTGAGTCTGAAGAAAATGCTTGATATCATAATACCAAGGTTTTTCATCTGCTACCTCCTCTGTCGCAAACACATGAGTGGGCCTATCCAGCCGTCGAACTGTAATACAGGGTATATCATTCCAAGAATTCACTTGATACATGGAAGCCAGAGTTGCCAGAGCATCCGCCATTTGATTTTCATTTCTAGGGATGTGATGGAATTTAACTTTATTGAAGAAGGGTAGCAATCTTCTAGCATAATCTTTGTAAGGGATCAAGCCTGGGTGACGAGTATCCCATTCTCCTTTAATCTGATTTATTACCAAAGCTGAATCACCATACACATCTAGAATTTTGATTCTGAGATCAATAGCTTCCTCAAGACCCATGATGCAAGCCTCATATTCCGCCATATTATTAGTGCAATCAAATGTTAGCCTCGCAGTAAAAGGAATGTGCGATCCATGAGGAGTGACAATCACAACACCAATTCCTTTACCATAAGCATTCACCACTCCATCAAAAATCATACTCCAATGAGATTCAGGGTCAGGGCCTTCCTCAGGCAATGGTTCATCACAATCTTTCACTTTCAAGAACATCACATCCTTATCAGGGAATTCAAATTCTGCAGACTGATGATCTTCCACCGGTTGGTGAGCAAGGTAATCTGCCAACACACTACTTTTAATAGCTTTTTGAGTGCGATACTCAATATCATATTCAGACAACAACATCTGCCAGCGGGCAATTCTCCCTGTAAGAGCAGGCTTCTCAAAAATATACTTGATTGGATCCATTTTGGAGATCAACCAAGTGGTATGATTCAACATATACTGCCGCAAACGCTTTGCCGCCCAGGCCAAAGCACAACATGTCTTTTCTAGCGTGGAATACCGCAACTCACAATCAGTGAACTTTTTGCTGAGATAATAAATGGCGAACTCTTTCTTTCCCGTTTCATCCTGTTATCCCAGAATACAACCCATGGATTTATCTAACATCGTTAGATACATAATCAGCGGTCTTCCTTCTACGGGAGGGAGCAAGATAGGAGGTTCACGCAGATACTCTTTAATACTCTCAAATGCCCTTTGGAAGTCATCCATCCACACACAACCTTGATCTTTCTTTAACAACTTAAAGATCGGTTCACACTTTGTAGTCATGTGGGAAATGAATCTGGAAATATAATTCAAACGCCCGAGGAAACCCCTGACTTGCTTTTCAGTTCTTGGTGCTGGCATTTCTTGAATTGCTCTGACTTTATCAGGATCAACTTCAATTCCTTTCTGGCTAACAATAAAACCCAACAATTTCCCCGATCTAACTCCGAAGGTGCATTTATTTGGATTCAAGCGGAGACGAAACTTCCTCAAACACTGAAATAACTTCAACAAATATTTTATATGCCCTTCTTCAGTTTGGGATTTGGCAATCATATCATCAACATATACTTCAATTTCCTTGTGCATCAGATCATGGAATAGGGTTGTCATAGCCCTCTGGTACGTTGCACCAGCGTTCTTCAGCCCGAAGGGCATCACTCTGTACCAGAATGTTCCCCAGGGTGTGATAAACGTTGTTTTTTCCATGTCCTCTGGAGCCATTCTTATTTGATTATACCCGGAAAATCCGTCCATGAACGAGAATACTTTGAATTTTGTTATGCTATCCACTAACATATCAATGTGAGGCAATGGAAAATCATCTTTTGGACTAGCTTTATTTAGATCTCTGTAATATACGCACATGCGGACTTTTCCGTCTTTTTTCGGTACTGGGACAATATTGGCAATCCATTGAGGATACACTGACGTCACAAGAAAACCAACATTAATCTGCTTTAGGACCTCCTCTTTGATCTTTACTGCCATATCTGGGTGGGTTCTTCTCAACTTTTGTTTAACTGGCGGACACTCTGGCTTCAATGGCAAATGATGCTCAACAATGTCTGTATCTAGACCAGGCATGTCTTGATAAGACCAAGCAAAAATATCCACATACTCTTTCAACAGCTCAATCAACCCGCTCTTCACATCAAGATGCAACGATGCTCCAATCTTAATCTCTTTCGGATCTTCTTCTGAACCCAAATTAATCACTTCCAAAGGCTCCTTATATGGCTGAATGGTATTATCCTCGTGCTCAAGCAACCGTGAGACCTCTTATGGAATCTCATCATAATCTTCTTCTTCAGCCCCAAACACAGGACATTCAAAGTTGGGAGAGGGTGCAGGGTCATTGTATTCAACGGGTTTTTTAATTAATCTGCACATATGATTTATGATTGCTTTTAGAAACTGACACATATAGCAAGTGATCATGCAGATTAATTTTCAGTTATCATTTATTTTGAAAGGGTTTTTTATTTGATTACCATTTCCCAAGAAAAAGCAGAAAATAAAGACATATTTTTGGAAGCAAAGACAACTTTTATTAATGATCTTAAAAATCAAAGCGAACAGATAAGCCCATACAATACTTTCACCTTGGGCAGAGTGAAAGCTTTTCAAAGAAAGAAACAGATTAACAAAACAAATTACTTTGAAATATGTATGCAAGAAGGAACATCAATGGTGACCCAGTTCTGAACTCGGACTCCATGCGTCACAAAATTTGGTACTTCCTGCTCCGCTTCATCTTCTTCAACAGCATTGATTCCAGAACCAGTTGGATGGAGGTAGCCTCCGCTGCGGAAAACATCATGATAACTGTTCACAGGAGAATTTGACTTCAAACTTTCGCCTTTGCCATTCTTCGAAGAAAAACCCAAACTAGTTCTGTTCTTGTTCACGGGTGGATCCACCAGTCGTCCCCAAACTGCATTATGACCATTGCGCACAACCTGCTGCGCGTCCTTCAGGGAAACTACAGAATTCTCATTCCTCCTTATGTTGTCAATGGATAGGTCTTGGAACTGGGTTCCGATAGCAGCCTCATCCGCTTCTACAATACTGAAAGAGGATAGATGGGATATCAACAATGCCTGCTCCCCATTTATGATCACTACCTTCCCTTCACGCACAAATTTTAGCTTCTGATGCAGAGTTGAAGTGACAGCCCCTGTTCATGTATCCATGGTCGTCCAAGCAAACAACTATATGCGGGAATAATATCCATAACCTGAAAGGTTATCAAGAACAAATGTGGTCCTATATGGATGGGCATGTCCACTTCACCGATGACAGATTTCCTCGACCCATCAAAAGCCTTCACAATGATGCCACTCGAGCGCATAGATGTTCCTTGATACTTTAACTTCAAGAGGGTACTTCTCGGTATGACATTCAGCACGGATCCGTTATCAATTAGCACATTGGACAATGAATCATTCTTACAATTCATGGATATGTGGAGGGCCAGGTTGTGATTCCTCCCTTCATCTGGTAACTCATCATCACAGAAGCTCAAATTGTTACATGACGTAATGTTTCCAATTACGCTGCTGAATTGATCTAATGGCATGTCATTCTCTACAAAAGCTTGGTCTAGTACTCTCATCAGCGATTCTCTATGAGCAGAGGAATTCATCAATAAGGCTAGAATAGATATCTTTGAAGGAGTCTGCAAATAGCTGATCTACAATTCTGTAATCGCTCATCTTAATTATCTTCAAGATATCATCCACTTCTTTCTCTAATATAGCTCCACTAGTCCCTCCTGCAGACTTCTTAGGCTCATCATTCTCAGCAATCTTCTTTCCAGCAACAACATCTCTTCGAATGACCGACGCAAATACACGACCACTAAGGGTCACTCTGCTATTGTCAGCTATATTTCCAACATCTGGCATCAGCTGGATGGGAATCTCCACCCCATCTTCTAAGATTGGAGCGTTGTATTTGTAAGGCACAACCTTATCTGATTCATAGGGAACAGGACCTGGCAGACTAATTACCAATGGGGCAACAACTGGTTTGCTATGGTACTCCACCTCAAGATGAGTGGGTGCACCAAAACAAGGTACAATGACATTCACCCCTTCCTCAACATAATCAGCCATCAAAAATTCATTTCTGGCAAACAAATCTTTGTCTGAAGAGAAATACTCATCTGCGGAGGCATACTCTTCCTTTGACTCTTCCATCAAACAAACTTCAACCATATCAATCTCATGATAATCATCTCTCTGACCTGTGATCTTGATGGTTCCATTGTCTAACATCAACTGAACACCTTCCCTCACAACAGAACATCCTCGTGGATTTCGACAACAAATTATGCAAGATCCATATTGGTGTTCCACCTGACCAGCAGTATGGCAGAAGGTAGCATGTAACTGGACTAGATCCTCATTCAAATGATCCACATCAAAAATTCTGAATTCACCCGGACATCCAGAAACCATATTCACTTCCTCTTCATATTCTGCCCTAGGCCTGATTATATGGATTAAACCTTCATCCATCATCTCCTGCAAATCAGTATTTATCTTCTCGCAACCCTGTATATCTGTACTGCAAACAGCACAACCGGTATGGTCATGCGTATAATAAATGAATTTACAGAGATCTGCGTGCATCTTCACCAAATCCCCTCTAACTAGATTAATGTCAAAAATTCGAAAGTCGCCTGGACAACCGGCCACCATATTCACAACATTCACTCCCCCGTGCTTGGGTAGAGGATTGTCTTTCACATTAGGTCCCACGTCTTTGAAAGATAAAATTCCATACTTCAACAACCTTTGCACTTCAGTCCTCAAAGTATAACAATTCTCAACACTATGCCCTGGTGCTCCCTGATGAAAGGCACACGTCTAGTCTGCTTTGTAATACCACAATAATGGTGATGGTACAACGGGAGGTGGTCGTGTCTGGACCAAATTCTTCTGAACCAATGCTGGTAATAGCTCTGCATAGCTCATGGGAATAGGATCATAGTTCTCCCTTCTCTGATTATACCCTTGATTCCCCTGCTGGGATGGTCTCTGATAAGCAACGGTAGTTGGAGCAACATTTATAACAGGAGTAATTGAGGCGACTTGCTGATGATGCTGATAATTCCTTCTAGAAGGGTTTACCTTTCTCTCTTGCATAACACCATTTGTATCCCCCTCTTTCTTCTTTGTAAACCCGTAAGATGGCTTCTTCACACCTCCAGATCTATCACCCTTTGTCAAACGACCTTCTCTTACTGCCTCTTCTAGGAGGACACCCATTCCTACCATCTCTGTAAAATCACTTGGGCACTTGCTACCATTCTTTCGTAGTAGAAAGCTCCTAGCGTCTTTAGAAAAATCTTGGTCATTTCTTTCTCTTCCATGGGCGGAATCGCTTGTGCAGCCACTTCGCGCCATCTCTGTGCATACTCTTTGAATGATTCTCTGTCTTTCTGAACCATGGCCCTAAGCTGGTCACGGTCAGGCGCCATGTCCACATTGTACTTGTATTGTTTAATGAATGCTTCTCCCAAATCATTATAAGTATGGATGTTGACGCTGTCTAAACTCATGTACCATTTCAACGCAGCACCGGTCAGACTATCCTGGAAAAAATGAATCAGCAGACGCTGATCATTAGTATGGGTAGACATCCTTCTCACATACATCACCAAATGAGCACGAGGGCAAGTGTTACCCTTGTACTTCTCAAATTCCGGGACCTTGAACTTAGCAGGCACTTTAACATTCGGGACCAAACACAGCTCATTCACATTCTGCCCGAACAACTCTTTTCCCCTAAGAGCCTTCATCTCTCTTTGCATTCTATCAAACTGCTCTTGGAAATCATCCATTCTGTCATAAAGACCCAAGTCTTCACTCGGCGGAGGGAAAGGACGACACACATCTTCATTAACAAAGGGAACCAAATTCACCGAAGGAGGTGCAACAGGAACAGTATACACCACAGGAGGTGCAGGAGTAACAACATTTGGAACCACTGGAGCATCTTGAGGACCCATATTGAAACCTTCAGGTGCAAAATTCTCTGGCATTCCCCACGGATAACCCTGAGGCATACGGTTTTGAACAACAGCCGGAGTAGCGGATACAGGAACAGTCAAAACTTCAGTACTTGCCCTTGTTGGTTGAGGTTGAACACTCGGTGGCTGATTCTGAGCAACCACCAGAGCTTCCATCAGAGTAGTCAAGTTGGCCATGCCAGCCTTCAAAGCAGAAACTTCTTCGCGCAACTCGCGATTCTCCTGTTCTAAGTTGTCCATCTTCTTTTTGAAATTAGCCCGAGTGTTGTAGTGATGAGTCAGCTTGCTGAATGAAGTAAAGAAGCTGGGTAAGGCACCTGGATATGCATAACAAATGCAAAAACATGTGCAATATGATGCATGATATGCAATGTATATGATTATTATTATTTTATCATTTAATATTTCAAGGGATTTAAGATTTACAGACATATTGCAAACATCAAAATAACAACGCATTTGAAATACTGAAAACTTTTATTATAATAACTTCGAAATGGGTTACAAGTTTCAATGATCCCAAGTACAAGATGAAAATAAAATCTAAAATCCTGAGAAAAGGAACTGATAGAGATCAATCTGTACGAATGCGCTTCCCTGTGAACCTGGCAATCTGAGTTCTCAACCTCTGGTTTTCTTCCACATGTTTGATGGCAACCTCCTTCCAATCATCTGAATCAGGAAGTGAACAAAAAACACCTGTTTGAGGCTTAGGAGAAAATAAATCTCCTTGCCTCTCCATAGACTCTACTGCTCGACTCTCAAGGATCTCGATCAAATCATCTCTCTCCTTCAGGTCTGCTCTGTAGGAACTCTCTAAAGTCTGGAACTTGTTCTTCCAAGCATCCCTTTCCTGTTGCATCCTAACCAAACCAAGCTGCAGCTCTTCTAGATTATCTAATAAGGGAGGAGTTGTCTTCACAAACAAATCAGGCATGGGTGTCTCCCGAGTATACGGCATCTTCAACTGAATGGCTCTCGATCGGACCCACTAAAGATATGGCTCCAAAGAAACAACACCCCTAGGTCCCAAATCCTTCCTACTCTTCTTATGAATGTGACGCCAGGCCTTCGCAATCTGCTCCCTAGCTTCCCTGTGGTCTTCTCCTTCCTTCAGAAAGAAACTACTCAGATGAATATTGTTCGGTTTATCCCTCATCGGATTACCAAGCTGTCGCCGTGCAAGAACAGGGTTATAGTTAATTCCTCCCTTTGTACCAAGAAGAGGTACATTGGGGAAACTACCACAACTGTCAATAATCTCCGCATCCTGGTAAGCTCGATGATACCAATCAATATCCGAGTGAGTAAGTTCCATGATCTTAGGAGCCTAACGGGGTTCCTTCTTGACATCTAAAAAAGCGTCAGATTGAGGCATATGAGAGGTAAACCACCGATACAACAAAGGCGTGCAACAGATAATCATTCCCCCATGATAAGAATTCCGAAGATGAACAGAGTAATAAGCATCACCCAACAGTGTAGGAACCGGGTTTCCAATCATGAAAATCTTGATAGCGTTAATGTCGACAAACTTGTCCACATTAGGAAATAAGAATGATCCATAGGCGAGTAAAGCAAAGATGGCCTCAAAAGCAACCGTACTCTTCATCCTGGCAAAGTAACGAGCTTTCTCCAATAAGAACTGAGCTGGTAATCCTCTAATCCCTCCTTTGGTAGTCATATGAGCTTCCACCTCAGACTTCCCCAGATGAATCAAAACAGCAATCTCATGTGGTTTTGGCTCACCCTCCAAACCAGTAAAAGGAACGCGATCGGTAACAGGTAAATCCAATAGATAGGAATACTCTTCCAGTGTTGGCATCAACTGATAATCGGGAAAAGTAAAGCAGTGATACACCGGATCATAGAACTGGACCAAAGTTGAGAGAAAACCCTCCTTCATCTTCAGCTTCATGAGAGGAATAATGGATCCATACTTCCGAAAGTCTGCAGAACACTCGATCTCGGGAATTAGAGTGATCAACTCATCTATCTTAGAATCCTTGAAACTGTATTTCCCGGTCTTTCTCTTTCCATAATCCATGGTTTAAAAGTACCCGAGATATTCACAAATAGTCAACCTTTAAATCCCTTGAAATATTGTTTTTTCAAAAGATGCTTATGAGTTCCTGGATGCATGATGCAACAATCACACACAAGATCACACATATAGGGTTCATAGGTTCAACGTCACAAGCATGAGGTCGAAGGTACTACCCATAAGGTATTGGTCTAAAAAGTTATCACCTGCCGAACAAGGTTCTAGAGGTTCTCATAGTCTAAATCCTTCCTTCGGATATTACCAACTTCCCGATTAACTCGATAATTAGTAATATTCTCAAGAAAGACTCGTCCGAGCGTAGTATCGCATGACAACTACTTCCGGATTACTCCGTTATAGCTTTCGCACTACACCTAAAAGGCCAAGAGGGGTTAGGTAATCTACGATCCTCAGCTTCGGCAGGCTCCCAGGTCGAGAGCAGTACGTCTTCCCGATTACTCGGTAAACGACACTACAGTCAAAGGGGCCTCCACTGAGTGGGGGATCTCATGCCTCCTTTTTGGGATTACTCCCTCAAAGTTAACATGACTATACCGCCCGTCCTATCTTAAAGTTTTCCCAAGTCCGGGTATAGGACTTATGAGTAATCACCAAGCACCCTATAAACCAGGAAAATCCAGACAAACATATATACAAAATATAACACATAAACAACAATAACACATATACAGATATAAACAAAGATAGGTTTAACCCACTTAGGGATGGACCAACAAGAGGTCAATCTGTCCCCAGTGAAGTCGCCATTTTTCTGTGGCGGTAGAAATGTGCAAGACTAAGCCATTGGATTGACTAGACTTTATACAAATCAAAATAAAAATTGCCACCGCGCTTTATTGTTTCCAAAGGAATGGGAAAAAAGCGAATAACCCAAAAAGAGGGGGAAAGATTCAAGGTAAGGGGGTTGGTTATGCAAAGGGAAGGTATTAGCACCCTAAACATCTACGGTACTCCGCAGGAACCTCTTTGAAAAATCTGTATATTTTTGCTATAAAAATGTGTTGCATATAAAATGGATGGTGGAGGTGAGAAAAGAAATATTTTTATGATTTTTGCACCCGCCGCGGTTGCAAACCTTTAGTGCCTACGTACCACCTTTTATGCAATAGGGGATCAGGGTACACGTAGTTCCTCTTTTAAAAATTTGAAACACAAGTGTGTTGGTTGATTTTATGAGATAAGACATCATCGCAATTGTCCGTGTGAAAAACATACTTACTACCCACAATCATGAGAAAGGAGAATTTGCATCATCTCAAAGTGGATGATATGGCTTGGATTTTAAAGTCAACAATGCCTCACTCAACACCCAAGTGGAAAATATCTCACTTCACTATATATTGTAGAAGTATAGTTGTTTGCATCACTACAAGGATTGACAAGAGTCTAATCTTTTGAGAAAAGTTTAAAGATAAAAGCCAAAGTGGCAAAATGGTTTGAAATGAGATTGATAGACTTTTAGTCTTCTCACAAAAAAAGGTCAAGGTATTATTAAATTGATTGAAATTTATTTATGAAAATGTTTCGAAGATGCATGGACCTAAGTCCAAGTTTATTATGAAAACTTTTAAAGTTTCAAAACAAGAAGAGTTTTTTTTTAAAGGAGGGAGAAGATTTTTGAAATTAAAGAAGATGGGAGGAGAAGAAGAGGCTATCCTAAAGCATAAGGTAAAAGCTAGGGATAAGAACCATCTAACCAACACGAATCCAATACTTGACATTATGAGTCAATATAGAATTCCCATTCTTCGGATTGAAACCAAGCAAGCAAAGATACTAGACCTCTTGAGAGAACCAAACTTCAAGTGTTGTAAGTCTTTGCAAAAATTGGGCAGAGTAACGGCTGTATACGGGTGAATTCCAGATTATAAACAAAGATCGTAATCTCAATAATTTGCACACAAAACAAACAAACAACCCAATGTCTTGAGGTAAACCTCAAGAACTCCATACAAAATATCAAATAAAGTCACAAAGTCTCCAAGATAGGCCAAGGTCTCTAATCCTAAGTCCAAGAAGTCCATCACTCCATAATGCAAAGGATAGTAACCATGTAGTCCAAGTATCATTAATGATTTTTATGGTTCATGTTGATTATTAGGTGTCTTTAAAAAGAAAGAAAAGCTCAAGTGAGCAAAATAAAAATGACATAAAAGTAAATGCTCAAGTGAGCAAAGATGAAAATAGCATGAAATGTAAAATGCTAAAAGTAAATGGTACTTAAAGCATGAAAATAAAAGCGTAAAGTAAAGTTAATTGTTAGTAATTAGTGGTTAGTTGGATGACCATCTTGAAACTTGCATTTGGAACTCATTAGAGGATTGGTAGAACCAAAGCCTCCACACAACAAGTTGCATTTGCTTTTTGTCAAGTATATCATCCATTTTGGAATTCTCACAAGACAACATGTAATGATCAACGATGTTTAAGTGATCCGCGTTGACCAAATGTGTTGTTTATCCATTAGAGGATTGGTAGAACCAAAGCCTCCACACAATGAATCTCAAGGTTATTGGATCAAAGAGATCCAATTAACATACTTGGGCTTGCAATCATAAGTTTGGGCCACGAATGATCATTTATTCGAATCGGGACAAAATTTAGCGCTATGTTAAGCAATCGTAAGTGGACTTATGTAGAAGTCGCACCTATTTTAAGGCCGGTCAATAGAAATCTATGTACTTCATGTTTGGATAAATGATATAGAGATCACCATACCTTAACATGTAGCACAATTTAAAAATAAAGGGATAAGATGAAGAGGGAGGGGAATGATAAGCTAATTTTGATCACCATTTCAAAATTCTTTCATCTTTAAATTCAACCACTCCTCTAGATGGATTAAAGCACTAAACATATCATTAATCCAAAGCACCAAAAATGAATTAAATAATTCACTCTTAGGTAGATTTGAGTTGATGAACATTTATCCAACTTCATCTACATCACAAAGTCCATTGAGTTTAAAGACAAATTGGACATTTAAAATTGCAATCCAAACCAACAATCAAAAAGGAGTGAGTAGAAAAAGCATTTTGGATCAAAGCTGCCCCAAAACAAGGCAAAAAAATGCATTTTGTCCCTATGTAAATCGATTGCACTATTGGGTAAATCGATTTACACAATACATTTTTCAAAAAATTGTGCAAAATTGCTTCTGTGCAATCGATTGCACTACAGTGCAAATCGATTGCACACAGTTACAGTAGCAAAAACAACATTTTAAAAGGGTAATTTCTTGTTCAAACTTTCCATCAAACACCTTATGATCATGGATCCACTTAAGCACGAAAATTCCATCAAATTATGAGAAAATAACACCATTGAAATCACAAAATAATGCTCAAAGAATCAATCCCAAAGATCACCAAGAGATCACATTGTGAAAGATGAATTATCCAACTTACCAAAGGTAGATCTAGAGAATTATCAAAACAACTTCAAGAATTTGCTTCAATTCAACCACAAGAATCAATTGACCAAGCTTGGATGTAGAGAATTGATGGAGAAAAAGTGTTTGGATGAAGGTTTAGCTCAAAGATTAGTAAGCTTCAATGCAAAGCTTACTAACTTTTTGAAAATGGAGCTTTGAGTGAATTTGGTAGATGGAGAGAATTGAGAGATTTTTTAGCAAGGTGGATTTAGCTATCAAAAGCTTGAAATTTGAATGAAATGAGAGCTCTATTTATAGAGTTTTAGGATTGTGATTAGTTGTAATTTGGTAATTGATTCTTGGAGCCAAAATTTGAATTAATGATAACTCTTTAAAAACTTAGAGCCAAAATTTGAATTAATGATAATTCTTTCAAATATTAGAGCAAAAATTTATATTAATGATAATTCTTTTTAAAAATGAAAGATTGACACTAAAATTTGAATTAATGATACATCTTTCAAAAGTGAAGGAAAATTGGAGCCAAAATTTTGACAAGTTTAAAATGCTGATTTTTTTTCAAATTTCCACGTTGTGCAAATCGATTTGCATAGTGTATTTTTTCAAAAATGGCGCAAAATGCACTATGTGCAATCGATTGCACTCTAAGAGCAATCGATTGCATCAGTGAAAAAAAATGAAATTTTTTACTTCTTTTTCTTTGCAAATAGAGATTTTAGGAAAATAATACCAGAAATCCTTATTTGTTAGATGCTTCAACTTGGTACCTACAAAACAAAAATATACAAAGACAAAGACAAATATTTTTTGTATTTTGATTAGAAGTTAGTCAACAACACATATACAAAATACACAACCAAGGTGCTTGGAGATTCCTCAAGAGCAAACTTAAAGATAGGAAAAAAGAGGAAGAACCAACCCTAATGTGATCTTGTTATGATCGAGTTGATATGATATGATAGAGGAATCTTAGGGGCAAAAATTGGGGTACAACAGCTACCCCATGCTGAATTAATCACCAAAATCCTTCAATACTCTGGCTATTCCTTAGTGGAAGAAGAACCTATCTATGTACATAACAAAATAGGGTAAGGTGTTATATGCAATATGGAATATCTTATTGAAGAAGGAGAACTTATCCATCAACAACCAAAAAGAACAAGAGAAATAAGAAACACTCCTCCATCCAATCCCTACAATGAAATCTGTGATGAGTAAAGAAAAATGAATGCAAAAATCAACATGTTCATAGAGAAAATGGCAAGGAAAAATCTCATATCTCTAGTGGACTCTAGCGAAGATGATAATGTTGAGATAAATTAAGTCTTTCATAGATGTATTCATCTTTTTTTATGCATTTTCTCTTCTTAATTATGTTATTTCCCTTTATGCTTTGAATTTCATGAAAAGTACGAGTGTGATGTTTTGGTTTTCTTAAATGTCTAAAATGCCCTTATTTTACATATTTATCTCTTTCAATGCATCTTTACCCCTTTTATATTTTGACAAAGGGGAAGAAGTATACTCTTAGGGAGTATATTTGTTAGAACATAGTTTGGTTCTACATCTTAGTAATAGTTTTGATGATAACAAATACATGATATATATATATATATATATATATATATATATATATATATATATATATATATATATATATATATATATATATATATAAAGAACAAATATGCTCTCTAATAAAGTATTTAAATATGCAGAGAAGTTATCATGAAAGAACATAGAAGATGATGAGAGAATTGCGTTATATATATATATATATATATATATATATATATATATATATATATATATATATATATATATATATATATATATATATATATATATATATATATATATATATATATATATATATATATATAAAGAACAAATATGCTCTCTAATAAAGTATTTAAATATGCAGAGAAGTTATCATGAAAGAACATAGAAGATGATGAGAGAATTGCATTTTAAAGCTCTGATTAGACGAAGTGTATATACTTAGAAGAAAATACGTGTAACACACTCAATAGAATAAGTTCTAATACTATAACTTCAGAAATATCAAAGCTACAAGCTAAATTCTGATACACTGATAAGTGAAGTTCTAGAAGAACAAAGGAAGTCTCAACGTACTCATCTATATTGAAGTTCTAAAGACTCAATACTTAAGCTCAAGCAATACTATGATAAGTAAATTTTCTAAAAGTACAAAGAAGCTTCAACATATCTGTCTCATCCAAGTTCTAATCATATGAATATCAAGAAACTATGAGGATCTAAAGTCTCAATGATAATATTTTATTCTGATCAGATTTCAAAGAAGCAAAGTTCAGATGCGTTACAATTCATTTATTACAAATCAAAGAGTAATGACTGGAATAAGAAAAGATCTGTATTTTTGGAAAGTGCATTAACAACATTTTATCAACCTTCCAAAGATAATTGCTTAGGTCTCCAACGATTCAATTCACTTCCTCTATATAAAGAAGACTATGAAGAAGAATCAGACAACACACGTGCGCATACAAAGATATACCTTCACTAGTTCTTTTGTCTATTCATTGTGCTTTAAACCTTGTGTATAAATCATAGTTGTGATATAGTTTTTTCTAGAAACACTATTGTACACATTTTTTATTCATATTTTGTAATACCATGAGAAACCAAGTTGTGGTTTAGTTTCAAGAAGATATTGACGGTAGTCATTGTGATTGTGTAATCAAAGTTTTTGATTAGAGGATTAAGACCTCGTTTGAGAGAGGCAAAATTACCTTGGCGGTTGGACCGGAGTAGTTTGAGTTCAAACGAACCAGGATAACCAAACTTGTCATATGATCGTAACTTTAAGAGTCTGTCAGAATTACTGACTGTAAGTGCACAATCTAATCGCATAGTTTTAAAATATATCGAACCCACATGGACTGTTAATCAAACTAATGCTAACTAACATTACTATGTAATCTAAGGCTGAAAATTAATCTTAGGTTTTTGAGGGAAATATGGAGTAAACTCAAGTTTAATAAAATATTCGAAATAAAGGACACCAGTATGTAATTTGGCTGACTTAAGGGATCCGACTAACCATTGGTTCTTTTTTCCTTAAAAATACTTTTTAGTAGATAATATTAGTTTAAAAATCCTTATCACACACTCTGGTCTTAGACTGTATTCTTAAACCTAAATGTTTGCTCTCACTGTCTCATTTGAATTTAAAAAACTTTTTGGAAACCAATAAAATATAATTAATCTTAAAGCGCTATCGCTGATTTAGAATCAATGTTCAGTTACTACTATCCGATTAAAAATCTAAAACTCTCGTTGTATTGATTTTAACATTTGTTGTCTTTTACTCTCGTGACAAAAACAATTTTAATAATTTAATTATAAACCAAAACCAGGAAAGTAGTTTGTAAATATTTATACCAATAGGTTTTCAAATCCCTTCGATTAGATTATGTTACATACCAGTATCTAAGGGAATTAGTCGGACATAGTTTTGAATAGAAACATGCTATAACAATGGCTAATAATAAAACATAACAATGTTTCTATAACTTAAATAAAAATAAAGCTTGAATAAAAAACCTGAAAATAATCTCTAGTACAAAAATAATTGACTGCTACTTGAATGAAAGTTAGCTTCATGATCCTCCACAAATGTCGATAGGATTCGCTTCTGAAAGTAAAGAATTGAAAAACTAAATTGTAAATCTAAAACTAATGTTGCAATAGCTCCCCGATGTGGAAAGCTATCACTTTAAAATGGTGATTTTTCTGCTTAAAATCTAGAAGGAAAAGTGCTCTGAACAATGAAAATTCTTCGAACCTGTAAATTTCAATCCTTCCTCATTTTATAGATTGCTGCATTCGCGTAACTCCCTCGAGAAAAATCAGGAACAACTTTGTTCGTGGAGATATTTTCGTCATGCCTAGTCTCACATAAAGAAAACAGGATAAGTGATAGACTCGTGGCTCTGACGTGGGAGAAAAGTGGTTATGTTACAAAATAGCCCGTGGCGATGGCCACAAGAAGCGTGGAGAGGGCCACAATATTAATATGTATGGCGAGGGACACAGAAGGTGTAGCGAGGGACACAACCTTCAATGTGCATATTTCTTTATTTCTTCTCTTTCTTCATGTTTTCTTGCTCTTTCTTTGCAAATTCCTCTTTTTTTCTCATGCAAGCCTCTTGGAGGAAAACCACCTGAAATATAGTAACACTACCAACATAAAATGACATAAATGTCTAAAAACGGTAAAATAATTCTTGCGAGTCGAGTAAAAAATACGATGAAATTTTGCGTTATCATCATACTGTTTTAATTATTGAAAACCCATTTTTAAACCTCCTTTCTTATTTTTTTCTATCCTTCAATTGGAATCAGAGCGCTTGGTTCTGAGTGCTAGCACTTAACTATGTTAGAAAGATATCCTAGCAAGAAAAACACTATGGTGGTACCAAGTCAGATCAACAACAATGATAACTATGATGAGAAAGATAGAGTCAGCGGCAAACCTCCAATCTTTGATGGTGAGAACTTTGATTACTGGAAAGACAGAATTGGAAGTTTTTTTCTAGCTCATGATGTTGATCTCTGGGATATAGTAACTGATAGCTACATTCGTCCAGTTGAAGAAAGCGGTCAGAAGATCGACAAAAATAAAATAACAGATCAATAAAAGTAAGAATTCAGAGATCATCTTAAGGCCATAACAATTCTCTTGAATGTTATCTCGTACACTGAGTATGAGAAGATCACGAATAGAGAATTAGCTAATAACATGTTTGACTCTCTAAGAATGACGCATGAAGGAAACACGCAAGTCAAAGAGACCAAATCTCTTACACTCATTCAGAAGTATGAGGCCTTCAAAATGGAAGAAGATGAAATCGTTGATACAATGTTCTCAAGGTTTCAAATTCTGGTTGTTGGGCTAAAAGTTCTGGACAAAGGGTACTCAACAACAGATCATGTAAAGAAAATTATCAGAAACTTACCCAAGAAATAGAGAACCATGGTCACAACCTTAAAACTAGCCAAAGATCTAAATAAAATATCTCTTGAAGAACTTATCAGCTCTTTGAGAAGTCATGAGATGGAACTGGAAGAATATGAGTCCCAAAAGAAAGGTAAGTCTCTTGCTCTTAAATCTAATAAAAAAATGAAACTAAAGCTTTTCATGCAGAAGAAGAAAACTCTGGTGGATCCTCATCAGCTACAGAAGCACAAACAAAGGAAATTGAGAAACCTCAGAAGAATAGGAAATCACTCTGAATCATCCTCTGGATATAAAAAATCTAGCAACAAAGATATTGTCTGCTACCAATGCAAAGAGTAGGTCACTACAAAAGTGACTGCATAAATATTTAGAAAGAAAAGCCTAAGAAGAAGTTCTCTAAAGAAAATAAGAAACGTCTTAGGGCAATGTGGGATGAATTAGAATCTTCTGAAGCTGAAACAGAATCAGAAGATGGACGAGCCAATATAGCTTTAATGGCCAACATATTAGAAGAAACAGATACATAAGAATCTGAATCAGATTCAGAAGAGGTATTTTCAAAATTCTCTAGATCTCAATTAGAAGAAAGTTTGTCTGAAATTCTTGAAAGATATCAACAAATTCGAGTCAAATACAAGAACCAGAAATGCGTTCTTGTATTTGAAACTGAAGAAACTAGGAAACTAAAAACAGAAAAATCTGGGCTAAAAGAAATTAATTCTAAACTTAAAAATGCATTACAAAAAGCTCAGAAAGAATATGTTTCATAAGTTTCAAGTAGTACTGATAACATTATAAAAGAATATGATCACAACTTTCAAAAATTCTAGCTAGAAATATAGATAGAAGTAAGATGGCTTCAATGATCTATAGAGTTAGCAGAAACGACAGAAAATGCATTGGATATGTGAAACAAAGAGGAGAAGAATCATATCAACCAAATAAAGTTGATGATATAGTTATAAAACACACACCTTTAAACTCACACTTCACATATGGACACTCACATGATATAAAATATACAAGTGATTCTTACTCTGCGAAACCAAAATAAAAATAGAATTTTGGAAACTCTAACAAACAAGGACCCATAAAGATATGGGTACCTAAGGATAAAATCATTTATGTTACAAATATCTTTAACAACAAAGTTGAAAAACCAATATTGGTACCTGGACTCTGGATGCTCTCGACACATGACGGGAAGAAAGCATATGTTCCAAAGCCTGGAACTTAAATCTGGAGGATACGTAGGTTTCATAGGCAATCAGAAAGGAAAGATTATTGGCTCTATAACCATTGGTAACGACACACTTCCCTCTATAACTAATGTTCTATTAGTAGATGGATTAATGCATAACCTGTTATCCATAAGTCAATTAAGTGATAACATTTATAATATAATCTTTAATCAAAAGTCCTGTAAAGCAGTTAGTCAGAAAGATGGTGTGATCGGTGGATCTGGAACTGACTATTTAACGCTGGTTCGCGAAATGTCACGAAAGCAAGAGTCGCCACCGTCTTTTATTTTCTCCAAATGGAAAGGACAAAAGCACAGAAAAATTCCTTATAGAGATTGCTCTCGGTTCGGGAGGTAGGTTATAGAAAGGGAAGGTGTTAGCACCCTTTCTATCCATGGTTATCCATGGGCTCTTAGATACTTGCTCATTTGTGTTTTCAAAAATGGTTTGTTTGCTTTTCAACTGCGGGTTTTAAAAAGTTTCTTTGAAAATTCCAGTTCGACTCTTGTATCGGTCCTCAAGAGTGTTTGAAAAGTTGCTTTCGAAAGCTTTTTGAAAAGGTGTCGGTGTGAAAAGTATTTTTGATTTGTTTTGAAATTAGAGCAAGTATCTAGAGTCGTCTACCTACCCTAAGGAATTCGTCTGTGTAAAGGTCCTTTAAAGTAGTGCCATCCCACCATTGAGAGGTAGGTAGCACCACCGTTGGAGGTGTTCGGGTTAATTCGAGGTTCGGGACATGGTGATCACCAGAGCAATGGGAAGACACCTTAGAAGCTACCCTCATGCCAGGTTCCCGGATCATGAGGACTTACTAAGACATCCTCTACTCGACGATCACCTTTCGAGGCAAGGCAACAGTGAGGCGTACCCTAGGGGTGGTGTGTGATTTGTGTGTCGTTTTCATTTGCATTTATCTTGTCATGTCAAAGTGATCTATCGTTTGTTTTTATTTGTTGTCATTCATTCTTGCATGCCTTGATTAACAGTTAAATTGCGAGAAACGTAAAGTTCTAAGCTATTACAAAAGGCGCGGGTCCACATCGCCAAAATTTCTTGAACCCAATTTGACAGAAAGATAAAGAATTAAAAGGTAAAAGTAAAGTGCGAGAAATTAATTACACGGCTTCGGGAGAGATACATCAAAAATATAAGAAATAAAATAAATATGCGAATTGAAATTTAAATCGAAACGAGGGCGTTGGACCCTTTTTAATGGAATTAAATTAAATGATTAAATTAATTAATTAAAAAAAGAAGAGAAATTGTTTTTTGGTATTTTTTGGTATTTTATGATTTTAATGCAATTAAACCTAATTCTACAATTTTTATTTTATTATGAGAACATATCAAAGCTTAACCTAAAATTAACCCTAATTATTTTACATGCAATTTAATTACAAAAATAAGTAATAGTAAATATTTAATTATTATGAAAGAAAATAAAAAGGATAAAAAATTAATTAAACCCTAATTCTACCAATTTTAGATTTTTATTATAAAAATATTACAATTAAACCTAATTTAATAACTAAAATTAATTAATGTAATTTATTTACAAAAATACTAAAATAAAATATTTATTATTTTTTTCATCTTTTCTGATTTTTTTGTTTTTTGTGTTTTTATGAAAATAATAAATTAATCAAAAGACAATAATTAAAAGAAAATAGAAATAATGCAAAAGAAAGAATGTAAAAAAAAATGGCAAACCTAGGGGGTCTACCCCTAATTGTGAGGTGAAGCCCATCAATTTTGAGCCCAAATAAACCTGGCCTGATTGACTCTCCAGTAGCGTGTCCAAGCGTTGACTATGGTTCACCGTGTTCCTCAGATCGTGGCCCTTGATTGAATACAGTGGGACGCGTGGACGTTTGATTTTGAGGGCGTACAGTGGTCCACTATGTTGAATCTGCATATGAACATTACATGAAGAAAAATATGAAAGGGGGTGAGGACCTGGGGCTCGAACCCAGGTCCTGAACATTACCAACCAAGCGCTTTACCAACCCTGCTGTTTGAGTTCTTTGTTTATATAATAATCAATAATCAATATAAAATAAAACAACACGCTAGTGGATTTTTAGCGCGCAATTTTGAATAGACCAACCAGAACTGGCCACTTCATCGTCTTCCCCATGGTTTTGTTCTTCCTGAAAAATAGAAAACGATTAACGGGGGTTTTGAACCCCCTCAAAATAAGCCACATTCCATAATAGCGATTAAGCCCTCTTAGTATATAAATTAAGCGCGAGAATGCTATTCTTTTCGTCCAAGCGCGCTGAACATGGTCATGGCATTGAGGTCCCCTAATTTTACAGTGTCAAGAAACCCCTAATTTGGAATTCAAGAAAACCTAGCCTGCATCAATGGTAGAATCATGTATATCGCATAGAAACACAATTAATTTATATGGTTAGCTTCAGAATCTTATAATGAACACAAATCAAGCATCAAAAATTGTTAAAAGTGTATGAATTGAGATGCACGAATGTGAAATTTTTTCTGTACAGGTGAGATCGTTCTCACGTTTCTGGGCACGAAAGCTTGTAGTTTTTGATTCAAATCCCTTCTTTGAAGCCTCAGCAAGCTAATGGAATTGATCTTTGGCCTTGAATCGTCCTAGAACTAGGTTTTCAGATTTGGATTTTCAAGCAAAAATTTCAAGTTTGTGTAAGGATTTCTGGCGCAGCTTTTTGGTTTTTTAGCATTAGGTCTTGATCCAGCTTATGTATGGAATGAATTAGGTTAAGTTTCTTGTCCAAGGAATCAAAGAATTGATGTATGGATATTTGATTTTTATGGCAAAATATTTTCAAATCTTTTCATGCACATTTGCTCTCAATCATATCCAATCACCTTCAATTCTTCCCTAATTGATCATGCACGAATTTTTGAACCTATTACATGTGCAAAAAGATTTGATAAATTAGGTTTAGTATTTTCCATGTATTTAATTAATTTAAATGAATTATTAATAATAAAAATCCAAATAAATAAATAAAAAATGAAAAAAAACTTCCCTTTGGGCCAACTGGTCGTGCACATGCCTTGGATAATGAATTGTGGAAGAAAAAGAAGCCCATTAGCAATTTTAGGTCATTTGAAGCAATGTTGACTTTTCAAAATATCCAAAAATTTCCCAACTTCCACAAGGCATAACTTGCTCAATTTTTAAGCTTTGCTCATGTTCTTGGACATTTTGGAAAGGTCTTTGAATCCTCTAACCAATGTCTTTGGTCCAATGTCATTTTGATTTACCAATCTCAAGTTATGGCCTTTGACTTAAAGTCCCTTTTTGTTGACTTTTGAAAATGACCTATAATGTTGAAATTGATAACTTTTTGTGAGAGCATTTCTTGGACTTGAAGTATGAAGAGGAGTTGTAGGAAATGTATTTCTCTTCAAAATGAGCTTTGGATGGAATTTTTCTGATAATCCATGTGAAAGTTATGCCCTGGTCAATTTATAGTTGACTTTTTCAACTATCCAAATAAGGAAACTTTTACATCTTGATGATTTCTGAGCCAAGCTTTGAGAATCATGATCAAGCATTGATCAAATGATGTTTGTGGCTTCAAAATGAGATGTTGACCAAAAATTTGAACTTTTGACTGTCAAATGACCATTTTGCCCCTACAGTTGACTGTAGTGCAATTAGGATTTTGACTGTGCAATTTTGTGCTGAAAGTCTTGAAACTTGGTATGAGGATGTTTGACCATATTTATAGGCATGTGGGACTTGATTGGACCCTTGGAAACTTCATTTTCTTGATCAGAACCAAAACCCTAATTTTGACTGTTCAGGAGGCTCTTACACTGTGCAACCCTTGGGGAATTTTGAAGCATGACTTGGAAATTTCTTGAAGAATATGAGAGGGCAAATTTTGGGGTACAACAGTTGCCCCTGTTCAATCTTCTTAGACCTGAGGATGCAGATTGGCTGATATGCCTTTCGTAATCCGAAGGTGGAAGATGATTGAACACTAGAGTGCCCAGAAATTTGCGCTCACATAGTAGCAGAGTGATGATGGAATGGGCTTATAGATGCCATTTAGAGGTTGATGAATAGGATGATGGGCTTATAGATGCCATCTGGATGTTGATCGCGTAAAAGTTTTCTTAGCGAGAACTTGCGTACCTGCAAAAGAAAAATGAGTACCTGACATGTTGCAGGATCTGGTTTTCAGATGCTTTGTATAGATGTGTCCTGACTGGTTACAGGAGCTGAATCTTTAAACTCTTCAGACGTGCCCTAGCGAGATACAGGAATCGAGTCCGGAGAATATAGTCGTCAACAGATACACCCTGGCGAGATACAGGAATCGGATCTTCGAACTCTTCAGACGTGCCCTGGCAAGATACAGGAATCGAGTCTGGTAATGTTAGTCTTCAACGGATACACCCTGGCAAGATTCAGGTATCGGATCCTCGAACTCTTCAGACACACCCTGGCAAGATACAGGAATCGGATCTGGTAATGCTAGTCTTCAACGGATACACCCTGGCAAGATTCAGGTATCGGATCCTCGAACTCTTCAGACACACCCTGGCAAGATACAGGAATCAGATCTGGTAATGCTAGTCTTCAACGGATACACCCTGGCAAGATTCAGGTATCGGATCCTCAAACTCTTCAGACACACCCTGGCAAGATACAGGAATCGGATCTTGTAATGCTAGTCTTCAACGGATACACCCTGGCAAGATTCAGGTATCGGATCCTCGAACTCTTCAGACACACCCTGGCAAGATACAGGAATCGGATCTGGTAATGCTAGTCTTCAACGGATACACCCTGGCAAGATTCAGGTATCGGATCCTCAAACTCTTCAGACACACCCTGGCAAGATACAGGAATCGGATCTGGTAATGTTAGTCTTCAACGGATACACCCTGGCAAGATTCAGGTATCGGATCCTCGAACTCTTCAGACACACCCTGGCAAGATACATGAATCAGATCTGGTAATGCTAGTCTTCAACGGATACACCCTGGCAAGATTCAAGCATCGGATCCTCGAACTCTTCAGACACACCCTGGCAAGATACATGAATCGGATCTGGTAATGCTAGTCTTCAACGGATACACCCTGGCAAGATTCAGGCATCAGATCCTTGAACTCTTCAGACACACCCTGGCAAGATACAGGAATCGGATCTGGTAATTGGTCATCAACAGATACACCCTGGCAAGATTCAGGAATCGGATCTTTAGTTGCGACCATTGATGGTAATCAATTTTGTACTTTTGTCCTGAAAAGACAAGCGTTAGTTATATGCGATGTCATGTGGTATGACATGCGAGATGCTCTCTGGATACGTGAGATTGTATGTTCATGATGCGTATATGCATGCTATAATGTATGAAGATGTTTATGAATGTATTTTTTCGTCTAGGAAAGTAAACCCTTGACGGGTGCCGGGAAGTCACTCTTGGGCTGATGTTTGAAGAATGGATTTTGCTTCCGCTGGGGATGAGAGTTGCAAGAATACCGGTAGGAGAGGATGACTCCGTTGGGGAATAAACTTGGCGAATGGATTACTCTGCGGGGAGCAAAATACTCTAGCAATTTTGTTGGGAAGCAATACTCTGTGGGGAGAGAGATACTTTGCTGAATGCTGGTAATAACTTGCTGGGGATACCCTTGTTGTGTTAGAAGCGTTGATAGACTTCGCTGGGGATAAGAAAGAACTGCGTTGACGACGACCTTTCTGTGGTTTTTGGCTGAGGATAACCCAGTTATATCCTGGTAGGGAAATAACTCTTTGAATAAAGCCGGACGACGCGTTCGTGCTCTGTGCGGATAAGCTTCCAGAATCTACTGGGGATAAGCTTACAGCTTGGGAGAAATGGATTCCAACTTTCCTGGGGAACTGGATTGGACTCTCATGGGGAAGTTTTGAACTGCGGGGGAAGTGATTCCTTTGAATGTTGGTATGCCGTCGGGGAACAATCTTTAGACCAAGACTGCCGGAGATGCTTGTTAAGAATATGTACTGCTGGGGAAGGTTGAGATCTGTTGGAGGATACCCAACTTCCTTAAGATTTGATAACTTTGCTTGGAGAAGAGTGCACTGACTTGCTGGCTCACTCTCTGGGGAATTAAGATGTACTGGTTATGTTTTTTAGCTGAACTTACCTTAGTACCTTGGAGGATAGAACAATTAGATTGCTTAGACAACTCTTTTATTGCCCCTGTTTCTAATGTTACCTGTAATTAATCCTTTGTTTCGTATGAAAATATTTATGAGTTAGCAAATTATTGTCAATGCATATATCACAAATTGAACCTTGGACGTTCTTCGCAAAACAAAACAGAAAAGAAAAACAATTGGCACGTTTAACTGAAAAATATATTTGTATTGATTTTGAATGGCCTGAAAATAGGCGTTTTGTGTACAAGAGGCTGACGTCCTAGTAAGAGAACGCCACCGAACAAAAGAGTTTATACAAATTTTGTACAAAAGAAAATAAAACTGCTGTGTGCAATGAATGATCTCACTGGGTTTCAACTCTGCTATCGCCTTTATAACTCCGAGCGTCTCATCACTTGATGACCTAAACGAAGATGAAGCTGACTGATCGATGCCGTCTGAACTTGATGTAGATACCGGATTCTGGATGCAAAGTGATCCAATGAGACATAGTATTACGCTTTTATCCCTAACTTTTGCCTGGACCGCCCTTTCGGGTTTTCAGTCCACCGGGATACCCATTTTTGCCCAAGCCGCCTTTTCAGGTTTTCGACTTGCCGGGTGTACAGATTTTTTTCATTTCATCCCTTCATTTTGCCCGAACCCTTTTGGTTCGCCGGGAAGCCCTAATTTTTGCCTAGGCATGTCAGCCTAGCGGGTCTTTTTTCATGCGTAGTATCTTTTTACTATGTCTGCATTGGCGGGGTGAGGAAGGTCGTCACCATCCATATTGGTTAGAATCATGGCTCCTCCTGAGAACACATGTTTAACCACAAATGGCCCTTCGTACATAGGGGTCCACTTGCCCCTTGGATCACTCTGAGGAAGGATGATTCGCTTGATTACTAGATCCCCAACTTGATACTCCTGTGGTCTGACCTTTTTGTTAAATGCCCTGATCATCCGTTTCTGATACGTCTGACCATGGCAGATAGCAGCAAGTCTCTTCTCATCAATAAGGTTGAGCTGATCAAGTCGTGTCTGGATCCAATCATCTTCATTCAGACTTGCATCCTTCATTATCCGGAGAGAGGGTATTTGCACTTCGATTGGTAAGACTGCCTCCATACCATAAACCAAAGAGAAGGGAGTTGCCCCAATTGACGTCCTAGCTGAGGTACGGTACCCATGTAGAGCGAACGGTAACATCTCGTGCCAATCTTTATAAGTCACTGTCATCTTCTGCACGAGTTTCTTGATATTTTTATTTGCTGCCTCTACAGCCCCATTCATCTTCGGTCTGTAAGGAGAAGAATTGTGGTGCTGTATTTTGAACTGCTCGCAGAGCTCAGTGATCATCTTGTTATTCAGATTGGTACCGTTATCTGTAATAATTCTTTCTGGGACGCCGTATCGACAGATCAGATTATGTCGAATGAACCGTGCCACAACAGTCTTGGTTACGGTAGCGTAGGAAGCTGCTTCGACCCTCTTTGTAAAATAATCAATCACCACTAGGATGAAGCGGTGTCCATTAGATGCCGTAGGTTTAATCTCGCCGATCATATCTATGCCCCACATTGCAAACGGCCAAGGCGCAGTCAGAACATTCAAAGGAACCGGAGGAACATGCACCTTGTCTGCATAAATCTGGCACTTATGGCATGTCCTGGAATGTTGGTAGCAGTCAGCTTCCATTGTGGACCAGTAATACCCTGCCCGAAGGATCTTCTTCGCCATAGTGTGTCCACTGGAATGTGTACCAAAGGTCCCTTCATGTAGCTCTTCCATGATCCTTTCTGCTTCCGTCTTATCCACACAACACAGTAAGGTTGAATCATGGTTTCGCTTGTACAAGATGCTGTTGCTAAGGAAGAACTTTGCCGCGAACCTCCTCAGGAACTTCTTATCATTGACAGATGCACCTTCAGGGTATTCCTGAGTTTCCAGATATCTCTTCACCTCATGGTACCAAGGCTTCTCAGTCACCAATCCAGTCTCGAGATCGCAACAGTATGCCGGTTCGTCCAGTTTCCAGATGATGATTTGGGGAGCCTCGTTGTCCCATTTGACCTTGAACATAGAAGACATTGTAGCTAACGCGTCCGCCAGCTGATTCTCTTCTCTTGGAAAGTGTTCAAAGGTTATCTTCGTGAAGTGGGGGATCAAGGTCAACACACATTCTCTGTAAGGGATAAGATTCGGATGTTTCGTATCCCACTCTCCTTTGATCTAATTGATCACGAGAGCGGAATCTCCGAAGACACTCAGAAACTTGATCCTTAAATCGATCGCAGCTTGAAGACCCATGATGCACGCCTCATACTCCGCCATGTTGTTGGTACAGTTGAAACATAGCCAGACAGTGAGCGGAGTATGAGTGCCTTGCGGAGATATGATTATAGCGCCAATACCGTTTCCCAAAGCGTTGGAGGCTCCGTCAAAGTGCATAGACCATCGGGATCCTTCCTCAGGTCCTTCATCCGGTCCAGGTACTTCACAAGCAATTACTATCATGATGCTTTCATCCGGAAACTCGAAGTTCATTGACTGATAATCATCTACGGCCTGATGTGCCAAGTGGTCTGCCAATACACTTCCCTTGATGGCCTTCTGGGTCATGTACTGAATGTCGTATTCTGTCAAGATCATTTGCCATCTTGCAATTCTCCCAGACAGAGCAGGCTTTTCAAATATGTACTTTATAGGATCCATCTTTGAGATCAACAAGGTGGTATGAGTCAGCATATACTGTCTCAGCCGGCGAGCAGCCCATACCAAAGCGCAGCAAGTTTTCTCAAGCAGTGAGTATCGGGTCTCACAGTCGGTAAACTTTTTGCTAAGGTAATAAATGGCATGCTCTTTTCGGCCAGACTCGTCATGCTGCCCCAGCACACACCCCATTGAGTTGTCAAGCACTGTTAGATATAGTATCAGAGGTCTCCCTTCAACCGGTGGCATAAGGATAGGTGGTTCTTGGAGATACTCCTTGATTCTGTCTAAAGAAGCTTGACATTCATCATTCCAGCGTACTACCTGATCTTTCTTTAGCAGCTTGAAGATCGGCTCACAGGTAGCAGTCAGATGCGAGATGAACCGAGCGATGTAATTCAGACGTCCTAAAAAGCCTCTGACTTCCTTCTCTGTCTTAGGAACTGGCATCTCTTGAATAGCTTTAACCTTAGCAGGGTCCACTTGAATACCCTTATCACTTACAACGAAGCCTAGCAACTTCCCAGATCTTACCCCGAAGGTGCACTTGTTCGGGTTCAACCTCAGCTTGTACAGTTTCAATCGGTCAAACAACTTCTGCAGATGATCTAGGTGCTCTTCCTCAGTCTGGGACCTTGCGATCATGTCGTTAACATACACTTCTATCTCATGATGGATCATGTCATGAAATAAAGCAACCATGGCACGTTGGTAGGTTGCCCCATCGTTCTTTAATCCAAAAGGCATGACCTTGTAACAGAAGGTGCCCCACTGAGTAACAAATGTAGTCTTTTCCATGTCTTCAGGTGCCATCTTGATCTGATTGTAACCTGAAAAGCCATCCATGAAAGAGAACACCTTGTGCTGAGCTGTATTATCAACAAGGACATCAATGTGAGGTAGAGGGAAGTCATCTTTGGGGCTGGCCCTGTTCAGATCCCTGTAGTCGACACACATTCTGACCTTACCGTCTTTCTTTGGTACCGGCATCACATTAGCAACCCACTGAGGGTAAGAAGTCACTGCAAGGAACCCGGCATCAAACTGTTTCATAACCTCGGCCTTAATCTTCTCCGACATCTCTGGACGCATACGGCGGACCTTTTGCTTAACCGGAGGACAGTCTTCCTTAGTAGGCAAATGATGGACCACAATATCGGTATCCAACCCGGGCATGTCTTCGTAGGACCAGGCAAAGATCTCCATATAATCATGTAGCATCTTAGTCAACCGTTGCTTCACGCTGAGCTCTAGGTTGGCACCAATCTTTACCTCTTTCCTGTCTGCCTCAGTACCCAAGTTTATTGTTTCCACTGGCTCTTCATGGGGTTGAATTGCCCTCTCTTCCTGAAGTAACAGTCTTGCAAGCTCGCCAGGCACTTCGCAATCATCTTCGCCTTCGTCTTCGGCTAAGTTGATCGGATTTTCGAAGTCATAATTGGCAGTAGCAGAGTCGTTATCAGTGAGATCCAGAGTGGATTGAAACCTGTATGAGTGAGTGTGTGTGTAAATACAGCTGTTTTGAAATATATGTAAAGGAAAGAAAGACAGAAAAGGAGCACAAGATTTAAAATGCGAGAAAACGTCCAAGATTTTCATTTATGATATATGAAATGACAATTTATATGCCCTCACAAATGAAACCACGGTGCCTCGGGTAAGACACCGGGCCATAGAGTCTATTTATTGTTTATTACAGATACCGAAACAAGAGAACTCATTACTTAGTAACAAGAGAAACAGATAGATTGTCCTTTGCACTCCAATTGTTAGGTCCACTGTCGGTTGCCGGGTAAATCCAGCTATCAAACTCAGCTTCATCCACTTCATCCTCGTCCCCAATAGCATTCATTCCATGAGCAGGCAGGGTAGCTGTCACTACATTAGGCTTCTCAGATGCCTCAAACTGTACCTCCTTGGCATCAATAAGGTCCTGCAGCTTGTTCCTTAATGCCCAACAGTCATCAGTGGAATGCCCCGGGCTATCGGAATGATAAGCACAACGGGCGTTTGGATTGTACTTAGGAGATGTAGTATTTGCAAACTTCGGAGCCTCTCTAACGGTTACTAAGTTGGTTGAGAGCAACTGTGGTAAGATCTGCGACAAGGTCATACTCAAACGGGTGAATTCCCTTCTGGGTCTCTCAGCCCTTGGTTGGTTAGCTTGCCGAGGAGCGGCGGCAGGCTTCACAATCACCAATGCGTTGACAGATTGGCGGCGCTCTGGTTTGTCTTGCCTTCTAGGCCCATACACCACACTGGCCTCTTTTTTGAAGGGTTTCTTCTCTGAACCTGTAGATGCACCCTTTGGAATCTTACCAGACTTCAACCCAGCCTCAATTCTCTCTCCAGTCAAGATAAGATCAGTGAATCCAGCAGAAGAATTCCCAATAAGATGGTTGAAAAATGGCCCAGATAGGGTCCCCAAGAACATGTCTACTAACTCCCGATCAGTCAACGAAGGCTGTACCCTGCCAGCCAGATCCCTCCACTTCTGAGCGTACTCTTTAAAACCTTCACTTGAACCTAACGACATACCATGGAGTTGGGTACGTGTAGGGGCAAGGTCGGCATTATATTGATACTGCTTATAGAAAGCAGTAGCCAACTCCTCCCAGTTACGAACCTTGGTCCCATCCAGCTGATAGAACCATTCGAGATGAGTCCCTGAAAGACTCTCCTGGAAGAAGTGGATCCACAAATTCTTATCCGCTGAGTACGGTTGAATCTTCCGAACATAGGACCTGAGATGTAGCTTGGGACAAGACGCCCCGTCGTACTTAGTGAAAGATGGTGCTTTGAACTTCCGAGGAATAATCACACCAGTAGACAAACCCAAGTCTCCGAAATCCAGCCCAGGTACCTGTTGGATCTCCATAGCATTCAACCTATCCTCCAGTTGCTTGTATCTGTCTTCTGCAGGAGGATATTGCTCTTCATCAAAATCAGTCTCGTTGTCAGAGACTACCGGACTAGGACCTTTTTCCGCTTGAGGAGTACTCTTGCCAATGGAAGAACCAGCCTCTTCATTCTGCAAAGTGTTGCCAAACCTTCGGCCCGAGCTAAACAGAACAATTCTTCTCTTCTTCTTCTTCTCCTTCTTCAGGAGTAGAGCCTTCAGCTCTTCTTGGCCTTGAGCCAAACCCTTGATTAATTCCTGAAATTGCGCATTCTGCGCCTGAAGAGCTTTGATGGATGTCTCAGTTGATGACGAGTCAGGATTCGTGATGCTGAAATAAACAGCGAAGAACCGTAAGCAACCTGAAAAGAGGAAAAACCTGCTATGCACATGATGAATGATATGTGTTTATGCAATGCATTCAAGGGTTCGAAAGTTCAAATTTGTTGTAGACAAAAAGGAACACACGTTATCATTAAGGAAATAATTGTTTAGTACATCAAAGCCTCATGGGAAAAATAATACAAAAGCAAATCAATCCCAAAATACACTGCGCATCCTCTTTGGAGCTATGTAAGTGTTGAGATTCCTCTCCTCATGCAACAGGCGGGTGAGCTCCAAGACCTTCTTTTCACTAGCATGTAGACTGGTCTCAAGAGAATTCCGTTCTTCCTTAAGCTGGATCCAACTCTTTTGCATCTCTTCCCAGGATGTGGGCATATCAGGGTGCTGAATAGTGTAGGACACTTCTCCTTCCAAGACTGGCTCTTTGATCACAGGGAGCATATGGGGATAAGGCATCACTAACTTCTGGGAGCGGGCGCGTACCCACTTGAGATAAGGTTCCAACGGGATGGAGTTCCTGTGCCCCAGTGTCTTACTGTCTATCCTACTTGGCATCCTCCAGGCTCTGATAAATCTCTGACGAAGTCCTTGAGTATCGTTGTCGAAGTCAAAAACTATGTCAGGAATTAACATGTCATGAGGACCATCCCTCCGAGCATAACCAAACTGTCTCCAAGCCAGGCATGGGCTGTAAGTAATACCTCCTCTGATTCCAAGTAAAGGAACATTAGGGTACTCCCCGCAACGATCAATGATAGTGACATCTTCTCTGGACCGAGGGCACCAATGTATATCTGCATGTGTAAGAGTCATCAACCGTTGTGACCATCTCAAACCCCGCTCATTCTTCAAAACTGATTGTGGAAGGTGCGAAATAAACCACCTTCCCAGGAGAGGAGTGCAACACATAAGGACACCTCTTTTTCTCATGGTTCGAGTGTAACATGAGTGAAGGATGTCCCCCAACAACGTAGGTATAGGATTCCTGGACATAAAGATCTGGACAGCACTGATATCAATAAGCTGATCTGGATTAGGGAACAACACCAAACCATAGACAAGGAGGGCCACCACTTCTTCAAAAGCTTGCAAATCAAGGGAGTTCCAACATTCATGGGCCTTTTCAAACAAAAACCTGGCTAAGAACCCTTTGATACCACTTCTAACTTCCCAATGTCCCTTGAGGTCAGATGACTGTAGGTGCAAGGCTTTAGTAATCTCTTCAAGCTTAGGTTCCTTTTCCGTACCGTTGTAGGGTAGTTGATCAAGGATAGGGATCTTCAGGAGCCGGGAGAACTCCTCCAATGTAGGTACCAACTGATAATCTAAGAAGGTGAAACAGTGATGCAGAGGGTCAAAGAACTGGAACATGACCTTTATCATGTCTTCCTCAATGTTGGTTTTGACCAAGCTGATGAGACTTCCATGTCTTTCACTGAATGAAGAGTTCTCGGGAATCCTGGATATAAGTTCCTTAAGCTGAGGAGGGATCCTTACAAGACTGACTTGAATTGTTTTTCTACTAACAGTTTCCATGTCCTACAAAACAAGAACAAAGATGAAAATTCGAACCCCTGAAATGGTTAGTCAATGCATATGATGCTGGATGATGTCATGATGCTATGATTAAACACACCACAGATATTTACAAAGACAAACATGTAAGGCACACAAGGCACACAAGACAAGCCCTTAGGGTTTAAGGCCAGCATGGGGTCTGGGTAGTACCCTCTTGAAGTTGGTGGGTTCAACCTGTCCTATTAGAAGTAACCGGGTTCTAAGGGTCCCAATATCACGGGATTTCTTTCATTGTTCATCGTTTCGATTTAGCCACTGAACTGGCGACCGAAATATTCCAGGAAAGCAACCCTAATTGAGTGTAGTATCGAGTATCAACCAACCTCGGACTACACCAAAGTTAGTTATCTCACTACCCTAAAGAGGCCAAGATAGTTCAATTAAGGTTCCTAAGGTCTGTTGATGCTTCATGACACCACGCGGAGGCCCCGTACTCTCCTTGACTGAACTCAAGGGTTACCGGTACACACCAAAGTGCCACATCAATGTAGTAGACTGTTTCAACCATGTCGGTATACCCCGCACAGTTCCCTCACAGCCTTGTTGCTACTTTCTAAGAAGGTATCCCCCAGATCCGGGTTAGGATCTATAGAACTCCCAAGCAACCCACAATAATAAAGCAAGCAAGGAAAGCAATTGAAAACACAGTGATCTTAGTCCTAAGGTACACCTCACTTTAAGTTAAGTCCCCAGCAGAGTCGCCAGTTCTGTGATCGGTGGATCTGGAACTGACTATTTAACGCTGGTTCGTGAAATATCGCGGAAGCAAGAGTCGCCACCGTCTTTTATTTTCTCCAAATGGAAAGGACAAAAGCACAGAAAAATTCCTTATAGAGATTGCTCTCGGTTCGGGAGGTAGGTTATAGAAAGGGAAGGTGTTAGCACCCTTTCTATCCATGGTTATCCATGGGCTCTTAGATACTTGCTCATTTGTGTTTTCAAAAATGGTTTGTTTGCTTTTCAACTGTGGGTTTTAAAAAGTTTCTTTGAAAATTCCAGTTCGACTCTTGTATCGGTCCTCAAGAGTGTTTGAAAAGTTGCTTTCGAAAGCTTTTTGAAAAGGTGTCGGTGTGAAAAGTATTTTTGATTTGTTTTGAAATTAGAGCAAGTATCTAGAGTCGTCTACCTACCCTAAGGAATTCGTCTGTGTAAAGGTCCTTTAAAGTAGTGCCATCCCACCATTGAGAGGTACGTAGCACCACCGTTGGAGGTGTTCGGGTTAATTCGAGGTTCGGGACATGGTGATCACCAGAGCAATGGGAAGACACCTTAGAAGCTACCCTCATGCCAGGTTCCCGGATCATGAGGACTTACTAAGACATCCTCTACTCGACGATCACCTTTCGAGGCAAGGCAACAGTGAGGCGTACCCTAGGGGTGGTGTGTGATTTGTGTGTCGTTTTCATTTGCATTTATCTTGTCATGTCAAAGTGATCTATCGTTTGTTTTTATTTGTTGTCATTCATTCTTGCATGCCTTGATTAACAGTTAAATTGCGAGAAACGTAAAGTTCTAAGCTATTACAAGAGGCGCGGGTCCACATCGCCAAAATTTCTTGAACCCAATTTGACAGAAAGATAAAGAATTAAAAGGTAAAAGTAAAGTGCGAGAAATTAATTACACGGCTTCGGGAGAGATACATCAAAAATATAAGAAATAAAATAAATATGCGAATTGAAATTTAAATCGAAACGAGGGCGTTGGACCCTTTTTAATGGAATTAAATTAAATGATTAAATTAATTAATTAAAAAAAGAAGAGAAATTGTTTTTTGGTATTTTTTGGTATTTTATGATTTTAATGCAATTAAACCTAATTCTACAATTTTTATTTTATTATGAGAACATATCAAAGCTTAACCTAAAATTAACCCTAATTATTTTACATGCAATTTAATTACAAAAATAAGTAATAGTAAATATTTAATTATTATGAAAGAAAATAAAAAGGATAAAAAATTAATTAAACCCTAATTCTACCAATTTTAGATTTTTATTATAAAAATATTACAATTAAACCTAATTTAATAACTAAAATTAATTAATGTAATTTATTTACAAAAATACTAAAATAAAATATTTATTATTTTTTTCATCTTTTCTGATTTTTTTGTTTTTTGTGTTTTTATGAAAATAATAAATTAATCAAAAGACAATAATTAAAAGAAAATAGAAATAATGCAAAAGAAAGAATGTAAAAAAAAATGGCAAACCTAGGGGGTCTGCCCCTAATTGTGAGGTGAAGCCCATCAATTTTGAGCCCAAATAAACCTGGCCTGATTGACTCTCCAGTAGCGTGTCCAAGCGTTGACTATGGTTCACCGTGTTCCTCAGATCGTGGCCCTCGATTGAATTCAGTGGGACGCGTGGACGTTTGATTTTGAGGGCGTACAGTGGTCCACTATGTTGAATCTGCATATGAACATTACATGAAGAAAAATATGAAAGGGGGTGAGGACCTGGGGCTCGAACCCAGGTCCTGAACATTACCAACCAAGCGCTTTACCAACCCTGCTGTTCGAGTTCTTTGTTTATATAATAATCAATAATCAATATAAAATAAAACAACACGCTAGTGGATTTTTAGCGCGCAATTTTGAATAGACCAACCAGAACTGGCCACTTCATCGTCTTCCCCATGGTTTTGTTCTTCCTGAAAAATAGAAAACGATTAACGGGGGTTTTGAACCCCCTCAAAATAAGCCACATTCCATAATAGCGATTAAGCCCTCTTAGTATATAAATTAAGCGCGAGAATGCTTTTCTTTTCGTCCAAGCGCGCTGAACATGGTCATGGCATTGAGGTCCCCTAATTTTACAGTGTCAAGAAACCCCTAATTTGGAATTCAAGAAAACCTAGCCTGCATCAATGGTAGAATCATGTATATCGCATAGAAACACAATTAATTTATATGGTTAGCTTCAGAATCTTATAATGAACACAAATCAAGCATCAAAAATTGTTAAAAGTGTATGAATTGAGATGCACGAATGTGAAATTTTTTCTGTACAGGTGAGATCGTTCTCACGTTTCTGGGCACGAAAGCTTATAGTTTTTGATTCAAATCCCTTCTTTGAAGCCTCAGCAAGCTAATGGAATTGATCTTTGGCCTTGAATCGTCCTAGAACTAGGTTTTCAGATTTGGATTTTTAAGCAAAAATTTCAAGTTTGTGTAAGGATTTCTGGCGCAGCTTTTTGGTTTTTTAGCATTAGGTCTTGATCCAGCTTATGTATGGAATGAATTAGGTTAAGTTTCTTGTCCAAGGAATCAAAGAATTGATGTATGGATATTTGATTTTTATGGCAAAATATTTTCAAATCTTTTCATGCACATTTGCTCTCAATCATATCCAATCACCTTCAATTCTTCCCTAATTGATCATGCACGAATTTTTGAACCTATTACATGTGCAAAAAGATTTGATAAATTAGGTTTAGTATTTTCCATGTATTTAATTAATTTAAATGAATTATTAATAATAAAAATCCAAATAAATAAATAAAAAATGAAAAAAACTTCCCTTTGGGCCAACTGGTCGTGCACATGCCTTGGATAATGAATTGTGGAAGAAAAAGAAGCCCCATTAGCAATTTTAGGTCATTTGAAGCAATGTTGACTTTTCAAAATATCCAAAAATTTCCCAACTTCCACAAGGCATAACTTGCTCAATTTTTAAGCTTTGCTCATGTTCTTGGACATTTTGGAAAGGACTTTGAATCCTCTAACGAATGTCTTTGGTCCCATGTCATTTTGATTTACCAATCTCAAGTTATGGCCTTTTACTTAAAGTCCCTTTTTGTTGACTTTTGAAAATGACCTATAATGTTGAAATTGATAACTTTTTGTGAGAGCATTTCTTGGACTTGAAGTATGAAGAGGAGTTGTAGGAAATGTCTTTCTCTTCAAAATGAGATTTGGATGGAATTTTTCTGATAATCCATGTGAAAGTTATGCCCTGGTCAATTTACAGTTGACTTTTTCAGCTGTCCAAATAAGGAAACTTTTGCATCTTGATGATTTCTGAGCCAAGCTTTGAGAATCATGATCAAGCATTGATCAAATGATGTTTGTGGCTTCAAAATGAGATGTTGACCAAAAATTTGAACTTTTGACTGTCAAATGACCATTTTGCCCCTACAGTTGACTGTAGTGCAATTAGGGTTTTGACTGTGCAATTTTATGCTGAAAGTCTTGAAACTTGGTATGAGGATGCTTGACCATATTTATAGGCATGTGGGACTTTATTGGACCCTTGGAAACTTCATTTTCTTGATCAGAACCAAAACCCTAATTTTGACTGTTCAGGAGGCTCTTACACTGTGCAACCCTTGGGGAATTTTGAAGCATGACTTGGCAATTTCTTGAAGAATATGGGAGGGCAAATTTTGGGGTACAATAGATGGAACTATACTTTTAATAGTAAGAGAAAAAACAACATTTATAAAATAAAACTTTCTGAAGTGAAAAATCAGAATGTAAAATGGCTTATGTCTGTTAACGATGAGCAATGGGCCTGCCACAGAAGATTGGGGCTGAGAAGAATATCTCAGATTAACAAACTCAATCTGGCTAGAGGACTTCCTAACTTAAAGTTCAACTCAGATGCTCTGTGTGAAGCATGCAAAAAGGCAAGTTTGCAAAACCCTCTTTCAAATAAAAAAATAATTGTTTCTACCTCTAGACCATTAAAACTTATGCATATAGATTTGTTAGGACCAGTGAAAATTGCATCCATCAGCAGAAAGAAGTATGAATTAGTGATCGTAATTGACTATAATAGATGGACATGGGTAAGGTTATAAAGACACAAGGATGAGTCACACTCTGTGTTCTCTACTTTCTGTAACCAAGCTTAAAACGAAAAAGAGTTTAGAATTGCTAAAGTCATAAGTGATCATGGTGGAGAATTCAAAAATAAAAGTTTTGAAAAGTTTCTTTAACGAGAATGGCATTTCTCATGATTTTTCTTGTCCTAAAACTCCTCAACAAAACAGAGTTGTAGAACAAAAGAATAGAACTTTACAAGAAATGGCCAGAACCATGATCAATGAGACTAACATAGCTAAAAACTTATGGGCAGAAGCAGTTAACACAACATGTTATATTCAGAATAGAATCTCAATAAGACCTATTCTGGAAAAGACTCCATATGAACCGTGGAAGAACAAAAAGCCCAACATCTCTTATTTACATCCATTTGGATGTGCTTGTTTTATATTGAACACTAAAAAACATCTGAACAAGTTGATTCTAAGGCACAAAAGTGTTTCATGTTAGGATACTCTGACTGCTCAAAAGGTTATAGAGTATATAACACATGAACACGAATTGCGGAAGAATCTATTAGTGTCATATTTGATGATAAGCCTGGCTCTCAAAAGTCAAAATAGAGAAATCTTTTGCAAATATAGAAGTACAATTTATAGGTATTGAAGACAGATCTTCAGAAAATAAAATTTCGAAACTTCAGCCAAATACAGAAGAAGACATCACAAATATTATTGCATATTCTGAAGAATCCATCCAGAAAATACAATCCAGAAGCAACTTAGCACATCCTGAAAACATGATTCTGGGAAAGAAATATGATCCAATCAGAACAAGATCTACATTAAGAAATACTGAAGAATCTCTTATGGGATTTGTATTTCTGACCGAGATAACTTCAATAGATGAAGCACTTCTAGAAAATGATTAGATTCTTGCAATGCAGGAAGAACTAAATCAATTTACCAGAAACGTTGTGCGGGATCTAGTCCCTAAACCAAAAGACTTCATGATCATTGGAACCAAATGGGTCTTCAAAAACAAGCTAAGTGAACAAGGTGAATTTTTCAGAAAAAAAGCACGATTGGTTCCACAAGGTTATAGTCAGCAAGAAGGGATAGACTATATAGAAACCTTTGCTTCAGTCGCCGGGTTAGAATTTATCAAACTCTTAATTTCATTTGCTGTAAATAATGGCGTCACTCATTATCAGATGGATGATAAAAGTGGTTTTTTAAATGGTTACATTGATGAAGAAGTTTTTGTGCACCAACCCCCTGGTTTTGAAAATACAAAACATCCAAAATATGTTTATAAACTTAAGAAATCGTTATATGGTTTAAAGCAAGCTCCCAGAGCTTGGTATGAAAGACTAAGTAACTCTATGTTAGAAACGAGCTTACCAGAGGGAAGGTGGACACAACTCTATTCTATAAACCATTTAAAAATAACATTCTGGTTTGTCAAATTTACATAGATGATATAATTTTTGGATCTACTAAAGCCTCCCTGGGGAAATAATTTGCTAAGACTATGCAGGCAGAATTTGAAATGAGCTTGACGGGTGAACTCAAGTTCTTTGTAGGAATTCAATCAATCAAACTCTAGAGGGAATCTACATACATCAAAACAAGTATGTTAAAAAACTTCTGAAGAAAATTGATGTCAGAAAGTAAGCCATCCAGAACTCCTATCCATCCTACATGCATTATAGAAAGGGAAGAGGTAAGTAAGAAAGTAGAACATAAGCTCTACAGAGATATGATTGGTTTTCTCTTATATTTAAAAGCTTCAAGAGATGATATTCTATATAGAGTTTGTATTTGTGCTAGATTCCAATCAGATCCTAGAGAATCTCACTTAACATTAGTTAAGCGAATTTTCAAGTATCTGAAAGGTACTACTAATCTTGTTCTTTCTTTTAGAAAATCCAGAGAATATAACTAGTAGGGTACTGTGACGCTGACTTTGTTGGAGATAGAATATAAAGAAAAGTACTTCTGGAAGCTGCCAGTTTCTGGGAGATAACCTAATCTCATGGTCCAGTAAAAGAGAATCCACTATTGCACTATAAACTGCTAAGGCTGAATATATATTTGCAGCTGAACGCAGTACTCAGATGCTCTGGATAAAAAGTTAGCTTGAAGATTTTAATATTTAGGAGAGTAACATTCCTATCCTCTGTGATAATACTTATGCTATCTGTCTTTCTAAAAATCCTATTTTACATTCTAGGGCTAAACATATAGAAATTAAACACCATTTCATTAGGGACTATATTTAGAAGGGAATTCTCTATTTAAAATTTATAGACACAGACCATCAATGGGCTGACATTTTCACTAAACCCCTTGCTGAAGATAGATTTAATTTTATTTTGAAACATCTCTGTATGGAATTATGCCCAAAATAAAAGTGTAGTTTCCGTATATTTAATCATCATAATTTTTTTAATTTACTTTTTGTGAACATCAGAACAATAGTTCTTCAGAATGAGAAGGAAAATTGTATCAGAAACTATTAAGAAGATCTGAACATTTTCCAAAAATGCTTGATTTCAAAGATAGAAGCAAGCAGATCACCATATCAACATTTGTCAACTCTAAACGCTAAGTCACTGTCTAAGGTTGAACACGTGTTCAAAATCTGAAGGGATGAAACGGTTGAGTTGATGCATTGGGGCGCTAGTCAAATCGGTAACTGTTCAAAATTTTCATGACATCCCTCTTTTCAGAAATCATTAATGCAATTAATCATTTTTTTAAATTTATTAATTTAAAATTAAAATTCAGGTTTTCTCTCCGTTGGCTATTTATACCTCACTTTCTCACAAAAACATTCACACATTCACTCCCACTCACCCTATTCTCTTTATATTTGTTTATTTTCGGAATGTGTGATCTCAAAACCCCAAGTCTGTGAAGAATGGCTTCTTCTCAACAATTATCTCAAGATTTTGAAGTTAACATTCCTGGTTCATCCTCTACTACAAACAAAGAACGGTATGTTGAACCTTCAAGAACTCTTCTTACTCCTGTTGATTCACTGGAAGTTCTCTGTGAACTAATAGTTGATTTTGAAAGTATGAAAGAAAATGGGCACGACCTAACGCCTGATGTTGAGTTTCAAGGGTGGAGAAATACTTTGATCGTCTAATTGTCCAATTTTCTCCAAATTAGCTAAAGAATTTTTGATTCATGCTACTGCGTGAAGTCATCAAGTAACCTATTATGTTATGGGAAAGAAGATCTCCATCACCTAAGTTCTAATTGGAAATCTTATTGGTCATGACGAAAGGGTATAAGATGTAGTGAAATGGAAAAAAAAGGTTCTTACCTAACCATCGTATCAAAAGAAATCTTCTCATCTAGACAAACCTCAAACAAGATCAAAGATCTGAAGGACTATCTCAGAATTTGGTCTAGAATAATTCTGGGGTGCATCAATCACAAAAAACCAACCAGTTCTCCCGAGTACATCAATATTGATCAACAATACCTGTTGTACTTCATTGAAACTAAAGCCAAAGTTTACCTTTCTCATATTCTATTCAACCATCTGAAGACAAGTGTCAAGGAAACAAAGGAAGAAGAAAGAACCAAAAGAGAATGGATTCTTTTGGGATGGCTCATCTCAGATATTCTGACAGAGAATAAAATGATAGAACATCTGAGTGAGGCTCAACCAGAAAATGTTCTTGAACAATATGATGGAAAGCCTCTCAATGCCAAGAACCTGAAGAAAATGAAGATTATAGAAACCATTAAGAAAATCCCACACTTACTACAAAGGAAGTCATCACCACCAAAAGAGTTCCTCTGAAGAATTTTCCTCTCTTCACTCAAGTAGACTCCTCTCCAGAAATTGTCCTCAGATATTTGGAAGCCTGCAAGAGTGATGGAATAAATCTAAATGTGAACATCCTTGATCTCAGGAAACAACTTCTGAAAGTTGCTACTAGAAAGACAAGGAAAAGGAAAGCTGCTAGAGAAGGAACCTCTCAGAAAACTCCCAAATCTACTAAAAAGAAAGGCAACCCCTCTTTTTTTGGTGTTATTTAATCATTTTTTATCAACATATGAAACCTCATCATCTCTTAAACCTACTGAAAATCCATCACCTCAAACCATTTATGGCTTTGACATAGAAATTGATACCTCAATACCCATTAATCATCCTCAGATTAATCAACATTCTTCCCAATTTATTCAAACTCAGCTAGAACTTGCACAAGTTCTTTCTAATATTGATCAATTTGATCCATTTTTTTGAAGTTCCCCAAACCGAAAAGCCAAATACAGCCTCTGATACCACGTCAACCATTCCAGGCATCACTTGCCCACTCAACACCTCTCAACCACCAAAAATATCCACCATAACATCACAAGACTTATCCCTTCCAGAAGTTCTATCTCCCTATAATTCAACACCACCTAACTATCCTATAATTCTTTCCGACTCTCCCACTCCCACTGACTACTCAAAAGATCCCCTCAAAACCATAATTGATCTAGAAGCCTGAGACAATCTTGTCACAACTTCTCAGAAAATAGACATTCCAAAACCAACACCAAAACTATCCAAATCAGATGTTGGTAAATCTCTGATGGTTTTTTAAACAGAAATACAAGAATGGGTTAACTCCTTGAGGCAAACTTGCATGGAAAATATTAACCCATATGCTTCTGATTCTTTATGGACTCAGTTCAGAAAATGGTTTAATTCTGAATCTCTAATGCTAAACGAACTCAGTTATGAAATTTCTCAACAGAACTTCTGCGATCATCTGTAAATCTTCAAGGATCAAGTTCTATGTAAGTGGGTAAGGAAACCCCTTTTTCTTCTGGACAACACTTCTTGGGAAGCCTCACAAGAATCAGAATATAATGAACCATCTCCTGAACCTCAACCTCTTCCTCTGTTCATTTTTAAAGACAAAGACAAGACAATTAAAGAATCTCTTGAGAAAGAATCTGCTGCAGTGACTTCTTAGAATGTGGGTTCTTCTATTGAAACAACTTCCTCTTCTCTTGTGCTGAAAACTATGAAGGAGTTGAAGAAAGAGAATGTACATGTTAAGGAAAGGCTGGAAAAATAGGATGAAACGAACAAAGAAATTAAGGGCATGATAGGGAAGCAAGAGGAATCAAATAATCAGATCAAAAGTCTATTAGAAGCCTTGTTCACACGACTTCCACCTCCTTCACAACCTTCATTCTGATCTTTTGTTTATTTCTTCTATGTTTGTTTCTTGTTTACAAACTTCTGTTTATCTGCTTCTATCTATATTATTCTTTTTTTAAAATGCATAATCCATTTTTTCTCTTTACATGTTTTTATTAATTTTTGATTTATGACAAAAAGGGGGGAGAACGTAAAATATTTTGAATATAACAGTGTCGAGACTTAGTCTCAAACATTTTGAATATCATAACCTATGTTTCATATTTCGAAAGCAAACATGAAAAGTCTCTTAAAAGTAACTTATGTAGCAGAAGTTCCATCACAAGCTCTGATTAAAACATCTTTATGGAAGCATCTATTTTTCTTTATCTGAGTATTCAACTCAGGGGGAGACCCTAATTCTTTATGTTCTTACGCGATGTATCAAAATATACAAGTTTTTTTCATCATCAAAAAGGGGGAGATTATTAGAACATAGTTTGGCTCTAATACATTTCCTACAAAGATCTTCAATGCCTCAAGTTTGCGCCAATATCGACTAGGTCAAACAATTTCCTCAACACTGATACCTCAAATTAGGGTTTGTGTTTGTACAAAGGCAGTGGGATTCATAATGTTTCAATTGACTTTCATGGATCATTATGGACCTTTAGGATTATTATTGTCAAGTTTCAAGTCTTGGATCACAATTTTCAAAGAAAGTCATTCAAAGTACCAAAAGGGAAAAATGGGCGAAATTAGGGTTTTTACTTAAAATGATCGAACTTTGATTTTTGACCTAATACCTGGGTTATTGGTTGGAAGTATGATCTCAAGGATCCGAGCGCGTCATTTTTACCTAATTGCATTTTCTAATTCATCTCTTGAGATAAGTGGATTGATAGTCAAAATTTGGTCAACTGGTAGGAAAAGTCAATTGTACACTAAAAAGTCAAACTTTGACTTTTTGACCAAAGTTGAGTCCCAAAAGTCATATTTCATCAAAACATCCAAAACATGAAATTTGATCATCAAAAATCAAGAAAGTCAAATATTCAACTTTTGCAAGACTTGGAAATTTTTGTAAGTTAAGTTCATTGCTTCGTGACATCTTGTCACTACAATTAAAAATAATTCAAATTATTACAAAGTGGCATTTTTGCATGTTTACAAATCCTAAACTTTGTATTGCTTGGACTTTTTATTTTGACTCAAAACCTTGCCATAATGTTTTGTCTTTAATACAATGTGCATAAATTGCTCCACAAACCAAACTTGTTTCATGCTACAAACTATGTTGTCCAAGTTATTGCTGAACAAAAAATATGCTACTTTATTACATTGCCACAACACTCCAAAACCTTGCTCAATTGCTGTCCTACAAAACCTTGTGCTATGCTGCACCACAAACCTGTCACAAAACTGTATATACTGTCCTATACAGTCAAAAATCTATCCAGAAAACTAGTCCAAAATTGCTCTATGCAGTCTACTCCAACCTACATCATAACAACCACAAAATTGCACTAAAATGGAAAAAGAAAATTGTGTGGAAAACGTATCAAAGCAGTAGGAAAAAACAGTTCAAAATAACTTATTTTGTTTCCCTCCTAAACCTCGATCAAGGGAGTACAAAAGGGGTTGTTTCATAAGTCATAGGGGGGATTTTTTCTGAGAAAAAAAGAGAAGACAAAAAACAGAACTTCTGTTAAACTCTGCTCATTCATAAAACCCAGTTCATCCATAAAAACTATGTTCATCTTCAACTCTGTTTTTACTCACAAAAACAGAAAAGATCCTCAACCCACTATATACAACCTTGTAAACTCTCCCATAAACCCTCTAAACACTTCATATCACATAGATATTGCTCAAAATCAAGAACAATTTTTGTAATGCTCTTATTCTCAACTTCTAAACAAAAGACAGTACTACATAAACTTGATTGTTTAGAGTTGGTTCAGCAACCTTCAACATAAAGGGAGGTCTAGCAGCTTCCTAGAGTTTCATTAAGGTCCACACAACATCTTGAAGGGTTTCAGACTCAAAACCTAAAGTACAGTTGCAAGGTAAGTCATCTTAACCTTGCACTTTCCATACATTATTTTTGGTTTATTTCTGAAGATAAAATGAAGTAATCACTACTTTTGAAGTTGATCATTTCCTTGTTGTTCATTTTTTTTATCATTTATATGTTGAAAACTGAATGATACATGCAAAAGAAAGGTGATAGAGGAAAAAAACTGTTACATGGGTCGACACATACCCACATGGGTCAACTCATTCTAAGTGAAAAAGCAGGGTATGAGTCGACACATGGTCGTATGCATCGACTCATACTGCTATCCAGGGCCTAAAACAGAAAGATGAAATGTGCATGAGTCAACACAAAACGCGTATGTGTCGACACAAGCAGGAAATGAGTCGACACATCCCATTATTCGTCGACTCATACTGAGTTGATTTAGTTTGGCAGGGCAAGGAACATTATATGTCGATGCATAACAGCATGTGTCGACACATAATAGTTCAAAATGCAGTTTTTCCTTCTTTTTACATTGTTTCTGTATTATATATATATATATATATATATATATATATATATATATATATATATATATATATATATATATATATATATATATATATATATATATATATATATATATATATATATATACTCCATCACTGTCCACTTATTCGATATGGTTGTAATAATTAGACACCTATTTAATCCCCATTTGCAAACTGTATCCCCATCCCTCTAATGATGAAATAGCGTAGGATTTTAATTTCTGCAAGTTTACCGCTTTTCATATAATTGCTAGTGAGATAGGGTATGTATGGCAAGATAAAAACAACAAATAGATAACCCCTAATCAAAGACCAAATGCATGCAAATCAAACACACTTGCACACTAGCACCTCTAGGGTGATCCCACTTTGTTGCCTTTCGGAAAATAGTCATGTCCCTCGAATATGGGCGTTTTAGCAAAGACCCTCGATAAAAGATCGTAATCCCTCGACGTTTCCTTTGGTAAACTATCTAGTCCCTAAAATGACATTGCTAAAACGTCCCATAGGTTGACTTTGATGACTATACAAAACGTCCCGTGCCCGTCCCTTCACATCCAACGATGGGGTTTCTTATCAAAACAATGGTGAGATAACAACATCTAAAGGAGAAGGAAAAGAACGTTTAAGACCTTTTGAGTAGGTAGGTTTCTCCTAGTTGCTCGCTTACTATCAACAAAAACATTTTATACACCCACAAATTTCACTTTGAAACATTTTCCAAAAAGACAAAACACTTTGTACGCGTTCTTATAGAGACGGGAATCATTACAAAGACATTATTTTCAAAATACTTTCAAAACCCACATCACAAACACACTTTCCAAACAAAAGGAAGTGATCTAGCAAGCAACTAATAGCCCGTAGATAACTACGGATGGGAAGGGTGATAATACCTTCCCTTTTCATAACCTACCCCCCAAACTCAAGAAAATATCTCGAAAGGTCTTTCATATGCTTTTTTACCTTTCCTTATTGGATAAAAGAAAAGTCGGTGGCGACTCTTGCTAACCGCAATAATTATGATAAAACACAAAACACCCAAGTCAGTTCTCCCACCGTATTACAGAACTGGCGACTCTGCTGGGGATTTATTACTTAAAAGTGGGGTTACCTTAGGGCTAGATCACCTTTAATTGCTTTTCATTATTTGATTTGTTTGCTTTATATTATGGTTCCTTGTTTAGGTTTTTTTTGATCCTCTACCAGATCTGGGGCACCTTTTTAGGTAAGTAGCAATAAGTTGTGGAAACTATGCGGGGTATACCGACATGGTCTAAGAAATAGCTACGTTAGTGTGACACATTTGTTGGTACCGGTAGCCCTTGAGTAGTCAAGGAGAATACGGGGCTGCTGTGTGGTGTCATGAAACACTAACTAACTTTAGAATCTTTACTTGAACAACTTGGCCATTAGGAAGTAGTGAGGTAGCCGGCTTTGGGGCAGTCCGAAGTTGGTTGATACTCGATACTACGCCCATTGAGATTGGACTTTCGAGATATTTCGGTCGCCAATAAAGAGGCTTACGTTGAAACAACGCCCGATGAAGAAAGATCAGTGATATTGAGATCCCAAAGAATCCGTTACTTTCTAGGACAGGTTGAACCAACTAAACTTCAAGAGGGTACTTTCCTATAAAACCTCATTCAAGCCTAAACCTAAGGATTTGTTTGATTTAACTCGTGCATATGCTTGTACATAACATCATGACATCATACCATAGCATTTTTAGACTAACCATTTCAAGGATTTTGATATTCATCTTTGTTCTGTTTTGTAGGATATGACTCCCACTCGCGGGAACACAATCCAAGTCAACCTTGTACGAGTACCTTTTCAGATCAAAGAGTTAGCATCAAGGGTCCCTGAGAATTCTCCGTTCACCAAAGGACATGGACGACTTCTCAACTTGGTTACCTCAAACTTTGATAAAGATATGATGAAGGTGATTTTCTAGTTCTTTGACCCTTTACACCATTGCTTTACCTTCCCTGATTACCAGCTTGTACCAACTATGGAAGAGTTCTCTCAGCTCTTGGGAATTCCTATTCTCGATCAACTACCATTCAACGGTACTGAAAGGGACCCAAGCCCAAAAGAGGTTGCCCGAGCTTTATACTTGCAACAATCCGACGTCACGACTAATTGGGAAACAATAAGTGGTGTCAAAGGGTTCTTATCCAAGTTCTTATTGGAAAAAGCTCAAGATTGTTGGAACAATCTGGATTTACGAGCGTTCGAAGAAATTTAGGCTCTTCTTATCTATGGGTTGGTACTATTTCCAAATCCTGACCAACTTATAGATGTGAATGCCGTCAAAATCTTTTTATCTCACAATCCAGTGCCTACTTTTTTGGGAGATATCTTACATTCCCTCCACTCTCTCACCATGAAGAGAAGAGGAACCCTCATGTGTTGTACTCCTCTATTGGCTAGATGGTTTATTTCGCATCTCCCCCGTTCCGTTTTAAAGAATGAGCCAGGTTTGAGGTGGTCCAATAGGCTGACGATAAATATAAAAAGTTGGAAGATCACCTAAATGCTATGGAGATCCAGAGGGTACCCGAGTTGGATTTTGAAGAGCTAGGACTTGTCTCATGGGTTGTCATCCCACAGAAATTCAAGGTCCTAACTTTCGCCAAATATGACGGTGTCTCTTGCCTAAAGCTGCATTTAAGGTCATACGTCAGGAAAATTCAACCCCATACGGCGAATAGGAACCTATGGATGCATTTCTTCCAAGAAAGCTTGTCGGGGACGCAGTTGGATTGGTTCTATCAGTTGGAAGGGACCAATATTTACAATTGGGAAGATTTGGCTGCCGCTTTTTACAAGCAATTCCAGTATAATGCTGACTTAGCTCCAACTCGAACATAATTGCAAGGCATGTCTATGGGTTCAAGTGAATGTTTCAAGACCTATGCTAAAAAATGGCGGGATCTCGTGGGAAGGGTCCAACCCCCTCTATCTGACAAAGAATTGGTGGATATGTTCTTAGGCACGCTATCTGTTCCATTCTTTAACCACCTGATTGGAAGCTCCTCGATTGGGTTTACTTAACTAATCATGACCGGTGAACGAGTAGAAGCGGGTATAAAAAGTTAAAAGGTTAATGAGATGCATCCTCGAGCGTGATGAAGAAACACTTTACCAGAAAGCAGGAGGTCAGTGTTGCATATGACCATAGGAATCAAAACAAAACTGAATGTCGCCCGACGGTAGGGGTTGTTATGATTTCTAATCCTGTACCAAATCAGCAACGTAACTATCAACGTAGGCCAGAGGCGCCCATGAGACGATTCACCCGAATCAACATGACCTTATCCCAAGTTCTGTCACATCTTTTAAAATCCAATATAGTGACCCTAAAAGAAGCTCCCAAGAACCCCAATACAGCTTCTCCTCGCTACAACCCGAATGCTCGATGTTCCTATCATTCTGAAATCCCGGTGCATGATACAAACGACTATTGGGCCTTGAAGAATAAGATACAAGACCTCATTGAGGCAAAAGAGATTGAGTTTGATCCCCCATAAACACGTAATGTGATAACGGCGCTAATGCCCAAACACGGTCAAGGTGTCAATGTTGTTGATGATGAGTGTTTTGTTTCCTCTGTGAATGATTTAACTACTCCTCTTTTGGCTATTAAACATAATCTATTACGAGCCGGTCTGTTTCCGGGTTGTGATGAAAATTGTCAATTATGTATGACTCTACCAAATGGCTGTTTGATACTAAAGATGGGCGTCCAGCGTCTGATGGCTAACAAAGAAATCCTATTTGAAAAAGTTCCTCTTGCCAGAAATTCCTGTGATGATGTCTCAATAATCACCATTTTTAACAATCCTCCCAGGGTCTCCACCAAAAGACCCATCAGGATTACATCTGTTCCAAAGTATGCTCCCATAATCATCATCATGCCAGGGCCAATACCATATTCTTCATATAAAGTTGTTCCTTGGAACTATGGGGCTGACATCTATTACTATGGCGTCAAGCAAGATCAGGTGGCTACCAAAGACGAAGTTGCAAAAGACACTGATCTTGACATCATCAATATCGTTGGGACCAATAAGATAACAAGAAGTGGAAGGATCTTCTCACCTAAGATCTCTCAAAAGACCATTGTTATTCCTGTAATTATTCCCGCTACCGCTCCTACCAGTATTCCATGTGAATCTCCCATTGGCAATTGTGATACGGTGGGAGAACTGACTTGAGGTTTTGCGTTTGTTTTCGCAAATGTTTCGGTTGAGCAAGAGTCGCCACCGACTTTTTATTTTATCCTAAGGAAAGGTTAAAAAGCACAGAAAAAACCTTTGAGATGTTTTCTTGGGTTCGGGGAGTAGATTATAGAAAGGGAAGGTATTAGCACCCTTTCTATCCATGGTTATCCATGGGCTCTTAGTTACTTGCTTAGATCACTTTGCCTTGATTTTCAATTGTTTGAAATGGTGCTTTGTGTGTGTGGGTTTGAAAATGTTTTGAAAAGAGGCCATTTGTTGTGGCAACCTTTGTAATGACCCAAGTTTGGATGTATACAAAGGTGTATATCTTTTGAAAAGTTTTCAATGTCTTTGAAAGTTGTTTTGAAAGTGTGTTGTGATGTGTGGTTTTGAAAAATAGGCAAGTGTTTTTGTTTTGCAAGTTGGCAAATAACCAAGAGCTATCTACCCTAAATTTCTCAAAGATCTTTCCTATGTTTTAACCCTTTTAACAATTTTGTTCCACCATTGTATTTGGTGGACAATCTTGTGTTAGGATGTGAGCGGGACGGGCGCGGGTCATCGTTTAGACCATGATTGCAATGGTGCCAAGTGTCTTTGGGCAATTTTCCTTTAAGGGACTTGATCATTTTTAGGCAACTTTCTAAAGCGTCATCGAGGGACTATGATCATTTGATATTGTTTTGTTTTGCCAAAGACCCCTAACATACAACATGGCCCATTATTGAAGGCAACAAGTGGAGTAACCCTAGGGGTGCAAGTGTGAATTGTGTTGTTCATTTTCATGCTTTTTGTCTTTTGTTAAGTCAAGCTATTTGTTATTTGATTTTTGCATACAAAACCCTAAGTCTATCATGGCATATTTAGAAAGCTTTTAAATGCGAAAAATAAAAGTCCTAAATTATTACAACACAATTATGGGATGGGGGGTACAAATGTTCAAATGGGGGATATTTAGCAAGAAAAATTAAATCTAAACTATTACATCCAAATTGAATATACAAATTATAATTGATGTGCAATAATTAAATAAAAATACAATAAATATGCAAGATGCAAAAAATGATTTTTATATGTATGTAAAAGTATTTTTTATGTGTCAAATAAACAAAAATAAAAAGGTTAATTTTTGGGTATTTTTATGTTTTTAGTGCAAAACCCTAATTTGCTAAATAAAATGTATTAATTATTTATTATATACAACATTTATTAATTATGTACAAAAATAAATAAAAAGAAAGTATATTGTAAAAAAAAGTATTTTTGAGGTTAAATATTAATAAAGATAAAAATGTATTATTTTGTATTTTTATCCTAAATATCCTAATAAATATATAAGTATTTATATTATTTACTAAATATATTAAATATATACAAGAAATAAAAATATTTATTATTTACAAAAAAAGTATATTTTTTCAGAAAATATTTTCAAAAGATAAAATAAAATAAAATCAGAAAATAAAAATGCATTTTGTATTATTTTTGTATTTTTGAATAAAAGGCAATATGTTTATTTACATATATAAATTCAAATAAAACAAACAAAAATCCAAATAAAATGCAAAAATGGTTGAAAAATGTTTTTAATATTTTTTATATTTTGGCAAAAAAAAATAAGTCAGAAACAAAAAGAAAAAGTCAAAAAATGATAAAAATAAACACAATGGGCCAAGGGGGTGCAAGTGTGAAAAAGTGGTGCAAATAGAAAGACAAAACTCAGGCCCAGCCCAAGGAGGCTTCTTCAACCTCCAGCCAAACTTCTGTAAAAAACGCGCGCCAATCACACCTTGTTCAAACATCCTGATTCTTTGATCTTTTGACAAATCTTAAAACATGAAACTTGTAGAGCTTGAAGCCACGATTCTAAACATATAAAAAAGTCAATCTAACTCTCAGAAATGAGAGAGAATTTCTTCTCCCCCAATTCCTGACCTAGCTTTTTTCCAATGTTCAGATTCAAAATACTCTTAGCACACACAATATAAATGAAAAGTAACTATATGGATGGCTTCAGGGCTATGATTAGAACATGCTTTCTTCACAAACTTAAGCCTAACTATGCCTGGATAGAGAGATAGAAGTTCAAAGTTTTACCTGTTCAGCTTGAGTCGTGTACAGCAATGGAGGCACTTTCACTGCAGTGTGAGGACTTGTACAGCTTGTTTGAAGTTCAGGGATGCTTCTCTAATGCTTGGTGTGTTTTGAATCTTGCTGTATCAAGCTACATAAGTCAACCTGCAAGAGAGAAAAGTGAAAATGGCAAAACTGGTTAGAGGTGTTACAGTCTGTTTCCAAGGGTTGGGATAGTTTGTATGGATGTTATGGAAGGTGTTTGAGGTGGCTTGGATGAAAATGCATGATGGAAATGAACTGGCCAAGTCAATCTGCAACAGGGACTCTGTTTTGCAGAAAAAATAGGCTTTGATGGATGAGGAGGTATTGGAGGTGGTTGGCTCGTGTTTCAGGTCAGGTTTGATGTTTGGAATGTGTTCAATAAGTTTGCTTAGGCTTGTGTTGACAGGAATGTGAGTTGTGTTTCAAAATGCAAGTTTCTTCTATTTTAAGCAAAGTTTGTCAAGTTTCAATATAGGCTACCATAGGCCCCTCAAGCATGCTGCATAATCTCTCCTTTATCAGTGGGATTAGTCCATAATCTTGTGCCTAGAAGATATGCTTTGTACTTCTTTGATTCATGTTTTGACATAAAGCCATACTTTACAAGAATAGATAAGTCACTTTTTCCAAGTATGGCTTGATTCTATGTGTATTGTCCAAATGAGCAAAATAACATCTTGGCACAATGGATTGGCATTTAATTATTGAGTGTAAATGAGATTAGAGGCCTGTAACTAGCTGGTGCAAGCTGATTTCAAAAATTCCTAAGTTATGAACATGCATTTGGCCATGAATCAAAGTGACTTTTGCCCATATTGATAAATTCGATTCTCCCTAACCACAAGGGTGTTTGAGAAGTTCTTGGACAATTTGGAAAGATTGGAATGTGTACTTCAATACATATTTTTAATGCAAGTTGAGATTCCAAGTGGAAGCATGTGAAAAGTGGCCATGAAGTTGGGCAAAAATCCTGCCTAAAATAGGTCAAAATATTTCTAAGTTAAGAATGTTTTGCACCCTTGTTCCAAAAATTGTAACTTGAGCTACAAGCTTATTTTGAGGAAACTTTGTGAATCAAAGTTGTATATTTTGCAATGGACTACAACTTTCATGTTTTGAGTTTTGTTTGAATCCAAATGCATCTTGATGAAAAAATGGGACAAAGTTAGGAAAAAATTAGGGATTTTCATAACTTAGAAAAATTCTAAGTTATGAAATTTCTTCATTTCAAACCCTAATTTGTGATTTTTGATTTCTTGATGAACAAGTTTCATAATTTGACATGTCTTGATAAAAGATGAATCTTGACACTTTATTTTGACCAAAAAGTCAAAGTTTGACTTTTCAGTATACAGTCAAATTTGGCTCAGTTGACTGGAAAATTCATCTGTCAATATTGTGCATTTGGGATCTTTTGAACTTGTTGAACATGTCAAGACAATGCCATTGAGTCCTTGAGTCCATATGTGAGCTTGGTTTGCCATTGGCTAGGTCAAACAGTCAAAAATTGCCTTTGTGCAGTCAAAACCCTAAAAATGACTATTCTGCCCTTTTGGTGATCTGATCAAATTTCTTATGGATTTGTGATCCAAACTTGATAAAATGGTCCATATGAGTTCATAATGTTGATGTGGGTCAAAAATCATGAGGTTTGACTGTCAATTGACCACAATTGACTTTTTCCCCAATACAGCTGATTTCTAGGTCAACTGTCCATTTGACTAGGCAAAGATTGGAATCAAGGCTTGAAACTTGGTATGGATAAACTTGTGGGTCCAACATGAAGCATGAAAGTCACTTTGGGCATTTTGGGTCAAAACATCTTTGTGCAAACACAAACCCTAATTTGGGTCAACAGTGCAAGGAGGAGTCTTGAGCAGAGCAAACCCTAACTTGATCTTGAGCTCCAAGGGTCTTGTGATGAGAAAATGTTGAGGAAATGGGAGGGCAAATTTTGGGGTACAACAGCAATCCTACTTTTATCCCTGCTGCCAAGACAAGGGGCAAGGAGGTGTTATCTGAGCCTGTCCAGACGAAGGCGCATCCAGAGGATATTCCTGAAGGTTATAGAAAGGAGATAGAAGAGATACTAAAAATAATCAAGAAAAGTGATTACAACATCGTGGAACAGTTGGGACATACCCCCTCGAAAATATCAATGTTAGCCTTACTTTTGTGTTATGAGGCCCATGCCAAAGCCTTGGTAAAGTTTCTCAAGACCATCCACGTGCCCCAAGCGACTTCCATTGACCAGTTTAAGAATTGTGTGGCCAGTCTAACTGTTGGTGGTAACAAATTGGGCTTTTCCGACGCCGACTTGACTCCCAAAGGAAGGAAACACAATGATGCCTTACACGTCTCCATTGAGTGCAGGGGAACTACGCTAGCCCATGTTCTGGTGGATACGTGCTCATCACTGAATGTCTTGCCCAAAAATGCTCTTGACCGGCTAGACTATGAGGGACTTACTTTAAAGCCTAGCAACATTATAGTGAGAGCCTTTGATGGTTCTAAGAGGACAGTACACAGAGAAGTTGACAACCCTATAAAAGATGGAACTCAGACTTTTGATTCAACTTTCTATGTGATGGATATCCGCCTTTCCTATTCTTGTCTGTTGGGCCGACCTTGGATCCATGGCGCTGGTGCCGTCACCTCTACATTACATCAGATGTTGAAGTACCCAATCAAGGGATAAATCATCACTGTCCATGGGGAAGAGGAATATATGGTCAGCCACCTGAACTCTTTCAGGTACATGGAAATGGATGGTGAGTTCATCGAAACTCCATGTCAGCATTTCGAGGAGGTCCCACAAAGAGTTGCGGCAGCCAAGACTACTACCAAGACCCAAAAAGTTACCAGGCTGCCATTGAAAATAGCCTCTTTGAAGGATGCTAGAGCAGTGATCGAAGAAGGTGGATGCACTATCTGGGGTCAACTTCCGGATATTCTTTACAAATCCATAAAATTTGGTTTGGGTTTCACCTCGGAAGCACAAAGAGTTGTTCAACAAACTCGTGTCAGAGGACCACCTCTACGTATCAGCAATCAAGAAGTTAACACAGTGGAAGACAGTGATGGCAACTGTGACCTGAACGAGTGGATTTTTTCAACTGTCAGCGGAGGACTCAACAACTGGGAAGCCAAAGAATTTGTTCATATTACTTTTATCCAAGACTATTTGTCTTTGAATTTTTTGTCGGACTTGTAATAATTAAACAATTTAGACTTTAAAACCTTGTGTCTTACCCGAGGCACAACAGTCAATTTTTGAGGATTGTTACTTCATCTTCATATGTCATCAATAAATGATGGATGTTTTTGCATGAAAATTTTACGCTCATTGTTTTTATTTTTCTACCTTTTTAATTTTCAAAGATAGCTATCCTGTTACACACACTCACATATCAAAATGCAGATCCACATCCACTCAGGATCCCATGGGTAACAATTCTACTATGGCCTATCATGACTTTGAAAATTCGATCTACCAAGTCAAAGATGAAGGTGAGGAAGATTGTGAGATACCAGGAGAACTAGACAGGTGTTGTACCCCAAAATTTGTCCTCTCATTTATTAAGATTTTTCTCACAAGACTTCTTGGACTCAAGACAAGATTATGGTTTGGTCAGCACAAGGCATCACCTTGCACTGATAGCCTGAAATTAGGGTTTGAGTTTACACAAGGATTTTTGGACCATCAATGCTTCATGTGACTTTCATACACCATATTGGACCCCTAAGATTGCTCATACCAAGTTTCAGGCCTTGAATCACATTTTTGCCCAGTCAATTGGACAGTTGACCTAAAAATCAGCTGTATTGAGGAAAAAGTCAGCTATGGCCAATTTACAGTCAAACTTCATGATTTTTGATCCACAATAATATTTTAGACTCATATGTACCATTTGATCAAGTTTGGACCACAACTCCTCAAGAAATTTGATCAAATCATCAAAAGGGCAAAATGGTCAAAATTAGGGTTTTGACTGAGAAAGGGCAATTTCTGATTTTTAACCTAGCCAATGGCCAATTGGGTTCAAGCATGATTTCAAGGACTCAATGGAATCCTCTTCACCTAATCACATGGTTCAAAAAATCTCAAATGCATAGGATTGACAAATGAATTTTGCAGTCAACTGATCAAAAGTCAACTATACACTGAAAAGTCAAACTTTAACTTTTTGGTCAAAATCAAGTGCCAAGGGTCATAATTCATTAAAATATGTTAAAATGTGAAACTTGTTGACCAAGAAACCTTAAATTTCAAATTAGGGTTTTAATTTGAAATTTTTCATAACTTAGAATTTTTCTAAGTATGGAAAATTTCTTATTTTCCCCCAACTTTCCACAACTTTTTCACCATGATGCAATTGGATTCAAAGGAAACTTACAACATGCAAGTTGTAGTACTCCATGAAATCTACAATTTTTCTTTACAAAGTTTTCCAAAAATATGCTTGGATCTCAAGTTATGATTTTGTGAATAAGGGTCCATGAACTAAAAGACTTAGTGAAAATTTGCCCTAATCTAGGCAGGTTTTTGACCCAACTTCATGGACATTTTTCACCTAGTTCCAAGAGGTATATCAAAATGTATTTCAAAGATGAATTGTAGATAATGTTACAAGCTTTCAAAAATGTCTAGGAACTCTCCAAGATCATTTGTGGTTAGGGAGAATCGAAGAAGAGAAAATGGCAATTTGTCACTTTTGTTCAAGCCATGTTTACAATGCTTCAAGTTGCAAATCAGATCCTAGCATGCTTGTAACTTGCATTACAGGTCCTAAATCCTCTCTACACTTCATAATTAAATGCTAACTCATTGGATAATGGCTTTGTTTTGGCTTTTGAGGCGTTGCACAAAGAATAATTCCATAAATGGCCAAAAGTTCACAATACCATTTTGATAAAGCAAGCTTTTCCAACTTTACAATTCTTGAGCCATGGACCTGATCTTTTGTTGCAAGCAATATCCACAAATATCAGGCAATGTTTACCAACTCTCATCAACCCTAGAACTAGCAAGTACAACACTTTGGCATAGTCATTTCAACCTTTCTTTAAAAGCAAGAAAATTGGCAAAAGGGATCAGAACTTGCATATCTGTTAAAGGGAAGCCTTGGCATCATTCTACACAACTGGAGAAACTTGTCACAAGCCAATACACGAATCCATAGCATCTGAAACCTTCCCAAAGCACAAAAACACATTTTTCTGCCTAAACAGGGCAGCTTCTGCAAAACACTAGCCATCTCAATATTTGCTCGTGCATTTTGCTTTGTAACACATCAAACATCTCCCATACATCCTATCTAAACTATCCAAGCCTTTGTCCTGGTTCTGGAAGCTCTGTTTCAACCATCACCATTTTCATTTTGGAAGGTTGTAGGTTGACTCGTGCAGGGAGTTTCAAGCATCCTCAAGGCAAGCTGAGCCTTGGAAAAGCTTGAGGGAACTTCAAGGAAGCTCACACGATCTTCAGGCCTCACTCAAAGTCCCCACATTGCCATATCCAAACTCAGCTGAACAAGGTATTTCCAAATCTCTATCTCTTTATTTAGGCATCCTTAAGTCACGATTTGTGAAGCAAAAATGTAGTCCTTAACTTGCTGAAGCTGTACATATGCATAATTTCCATTTATATTAACTGAGCTAAGAGTATTTGATTGTTGAACATGCTGAAAAAAATTAGGTCAAGAATTAGGGCCACTGAAATTCTCCCTTGTTTTTTGGAGTTAGGTCATGAATTTTATATCACTGGAATCGTGAGATCATAAGCTACATTTTTTGTGTTATGAGTTTTTGATTTTATGCAAGCTAGAGCAAGATACAGGTTTGAAGCAAAAACACGTGCGTTTGGGAGAGGCTGGAGGACAGGGATGAAGTTCCTGGGCCTGGCGCGCTTGGGCTTGCTATTCTGACTTTCCACACCCCCAGTTTACTTTTGCACCCCCCTGACTTATCATTTTATGTTTTTGTATTTTCTTGCATATTTTTATTTTTTGTGCTTGCGTTCATTTTTTCTAAATGATAAAAAAATACCCAAAAATATTTTCTTAATTTTTTGCATTTTTATTTTATTTTTTATCTTATTTTTTGCATAAAATATTGATTATTTTAAATAGAATAGAAATTATTTTCTTAAAATAAATAATAAACACATTTAAAAATATCATACATTTTTATTTTTATTATTCATACACATAAAATATTATTTCCACATATATTTTAATTTTTAATATTTGTTAATAATATTATTTATTATTTCTTGTACATAAATGGATAAAATAAATAATAGAAAACCTAATTTTCTCTTAAATCAAAAACTAGGGTTTTTCACCTTCCAAAAATAATAATATTATTTTTCTTATTTTTAGGACTTAAATAATTTTATTTTTACATATATATAATAAATACAAAAACATTTTGCATCCATACATTTTATTGGATATTTAAATAATTGTTTATTTATTTATTGTACAAAAAATTCAATTGGGTTGTAATAATTTTTAGGTTTTTATTTTTAACAATATCCCCCATTCAAAACTTGTATCCCCCCTCCCATAATATTATTGTAATAGCTTAGATTTACTTTACGCAATTTATCGCATTATATACATGTTTTAGTAAAATTAGGGTTTGTATGATTAGACAAAAATCAAACAAATAGACATAACCTAATACAAGACAAACAAAATGCATGTAAAATGACACCACATTGCACACAAGCACCTCTAGGGTTTCACCCACTTGGTTGCCTAAACAAATGGCCATCGTATGCCTGCAAGTTATCTTGGCAAAACAAAACAAAACAAAAGATCATAGTCCCACGATGACGCTAGACAAGGTTGCCTAAAAACAAATGATCTTGGTCCCTCAAACAAGCTAAGATACCTAGCAACATTGCTATCATGGTCATACGATGACCCACGCCCGTCCCGTTTAACATCCAAAGATAGGATTATTTACCAAGACAATGGTAAATCAACAATATCAAGGAATAAAAATGTATAGGAAAGACATTTGAGTAGGTAGAATGCTTCTAATTACTTGATCAATTTGCAAAAAATCCTTGCTATTTTCAAAAACACACACACACATCTTCAAAACATTTCCAAACAACTTTCAAAACATTGAAACATTTTTCAAAAGACAAACATCTTTGTATACATTCTTACGAACGAGAATCATTACAAAGATTGCCTAAACGATGACCTCTTTTCAAAACAACTTTCAAAACATTGAAACATTTTTCAAAAGACAAACATCTTTGTATACATTCTTACGAACGAGAATCATTACAAAGATTGCCTAAACGATGGCCTCTTTTTAAAATACTTTCAAAACCATACAAAGAACCATTTCAAACAAATGCAAAAGCAAAGCAAGTGATCTAAACAAGTAACTAAGAGCCCATGGATAACCATGGATGAAAAGGGTGCTAGCACCTTCCCTTTTCATAATCTACCCCCCGAGCTCAAGAAAACATCTCAAAGGTCTTTCCTTTGCTTTTTTACCTTTCTTATTGGATAAAATAAAAGTCGGCGGTGACTCTTGCTAAACCGAAACATTTGCGACAAAACGCAAAACCTCAAGTTAGTTCTCCCACCGCATCACACCAGGTTATTGCAACAAGAAGAAAGAACCATACATCCCCACGAAGAGCCAGTGGAAACAGTTAACTTCGGTACTGAAGAGGACACGAAAGAAGTCAGGGTAGGCACCAACCTGAAGCTTAGTGTCAAAAAGCGCTTAACTTAGTTACTACATGACTATATTGAGGTCTTTGCCTGGTCATACAAAGACATGTCAGGACTCGACACCGACATCGTGGTCCATCATCTTCCGACAAAAGAAAATTTCCCTCCGATAAAATAGAAAGTCCGTGTATGAGGCCAGAAATGTTAGAGAAAATCAAGACTGAAGTCATGAAGCAGTTCAACGCTGGATTCTTAGTTGTCACCTCCTATCCATAATGGGTCGCCAATGTTGTTCCAGTGCATAAAAAGGACGGTAAGGTACGTATGTGTATGGACTATAGAGACTTGAATAGGGCAAGCCCCAAGTATTACTTTCCGCTGCCCCACATCGATATTTTGGTTGACAACAATGCACATCATAAAGTATTTTCCTTCATGGACGATCTCTCCGGATACAACCAGATCAAAATGGAACTTGAGGACATGGAAAAAACAACCTTCGTCACACAGTGGGGCAAATGTTTTACAAAGTTATGCCATTCGGGTCCTGGGGAAACCTATCAGCGTGCCATGGTAGCTCTGTTTCACGACATGATCCATCATACAATAGAAGTCTATGTGAATGTCATGTTAGACAGATCTCAAACTAAAGAGGAACACCTTGACCAACTACAAAAACTGTTTGAAAGACTGAAGAAATACAAATTAAGGCTGAACCCAAATAAATGCACTTTTGGAGTGAGGTCCGGCAAACTCTTAGGCTTCATTGTCGGAGGCAAAGGTATCGAAGTGGACTCTGCAAAGGTAAAAGAAATACAATAAATTTATGCTCCTCACACCGAGAGAGAAGTCAGAGGATTCTTAGGACGGCTAAACTACATCGCCAGATTCATTTCTCACCTAACCGCTACTTGTGAACCAATCTTCAAATTACTGAATAAAGATCAAGTGGTGGAATGGAACGACGACTGTCAGGATGCCTTCGACAGGATCAAAGAGTACCTTCAAGAGCCTCCCATTTTGATGACTCCAGTTGAGGTAAGACCTTTGATCATGTATGTTGTACCCCAAAATTTGCCCTCGCGTTTTTCCCCAAGAAATCTCAGCTTCAAGCCTTTCCTGATTTTTTTTAAGCTGGCTCAAGAATCGGACAAACAGACTTTTCTTGTCAGTCAAGCGAAATTAGGGTTTTTTACTGATTTTCAGGACTCTGGATGGTTTCACAGTTGGCTCAGGGTTTTGGATGATTTTTGGTTCAATTTTGATCAGGCGAGCGTTATTTGGCATTTAATCAGGAATTAAGGTTTTATGGGCATGTTCTCAGAAGGATTTAAATTCCACAGCACTTTGCAGTTTATTCCGAGATTCGGGTTAAAATTCGCGTTATTTTGATTTAATCAGTGAAAGAGACAGTGGTTTGAATTCATGTTGTTTTGTTTGAGCCAGTCAAAGAAGGTGTGCAGTTTGGATTTACAGTACTTGGTAAGAATCAATAAAAGAGGATTGCGTCTGATCAGTTTATGTGTTCGACTGTGCGTTGCTTTGAATGATGGAGATGTCAAGTTCATTTATTTTGATCAACAAGGTTTAGTTGGTTATTTATGGTTCTAAGAATTAAATACTTGAAATTTAACTTTCATTTTATTTAATTTAAGGGATTATAAATAACAAGTAAATAATTAAAGGAATTGAAAAGATTTAATCAATAGAATTTTTATTTCATATTTAATAGTTGTTACAATTATTATTTGGATACAAGTATTTATTACGAAGTATTTAAAATAATAATGGTTTACAAATAATTAAATTGAAAATAAAAATTATCCTATTTTTTCTAAACATTTTCTAAGTCCCTAATCTCTTCATTCTTCACTCCGCTCCGGTGTTCCATTATTCATCTGCAAAAGAAAAGAGAAAGTCAAAAAGCAGTTAAATTGGAAAAGACAGTTAAAATTAGACTCATCATTAAGGGCCACTGACTGGGATCAGTTAACCCTCTCTGCAAATCGCGGGATTTCTCCCGGTTCACAGAGAGGGGAGAATTTTTATGCAAAGTTGGAAAAAATGCAAATGTCAAAATGCATAGAATATCAAACTGCATAGTTTCAAAATCTCAAACTTCAAATTCAAACCAAACTGAAAAAAAAATCCAAGTTACCACTTTCTATCAAAAGCCAAAAGTGCAACCTACTGTCAAAAATACAAAAAGTCTACCCAAGCTGTCAAGGGAAGAGTTTGAAAGATATCAAAAGAGCACAAAAACTGGATAAAGTATGCAGAGGAAAGTTATGCAAGCAAGCTAACTCTAATTCATCATTTCCCATCAAGTGACCCTTTCAGAAAATAGTACAAGAAAGAATCATATAATAATATCCAATTGTACTACAGAGAGAGAAAAAGAGAGAAATAGAAGCAGGTTTTCAGGCTTTAGGCTTAGGCAGAGGATAGGGAAAAAGATATACAAAAAGAACAAAGACAGTTCACAAAGTGTAGCAGAACTCTCACCAAATAACAAGACAAATATACAAGCATCCAACCTAAAAACAAGGGGAGAAAAAGATACAAAGGCCTGAAGCCTCACATTACTGTCAAGGCATAACCTGCAAGCTGAAACCATACATCAAACAACAATAACCTGATAAACCAAGGTGAAGCCTGAAGCTTACCTGCTGCCAAAACCCCTGTCAAACCATACCTGCTGCTGTCAAAAAACCTCATAAACCTGCTGAAACCCTTACCTGTCCAAAAAACCTTAAACAAACCCACAGTATAACCTCTAACACAACAACCTGCTAAGTTAGGAGGCAAACCTCAAACCTGCTGAAGCCTAACCTTAAGCCAGAAACACCACATACTGTCAAAACAAAAAATACATAACCCATCCTAAAAACCAACAACCGGCCTAACCACATAAACCTGTCAAAAGCAAGCATCAACCTGCATTTCCAAAACAAAAATCCAGAACCCATCTCAAAACCAACAATCTGCCTGAACCATACTAACAACCTGCTAGCACAAACATAACCAAGTTCAAACCTGAGCCAACCAACTCCTAAGCCTCAGAAATTCTTCATCATAGGCCATAAACAATCGTTCAAAAGCATCTAAACTCTAGGCAGCTGTGAGAGAAGAAGAACATATCAAAGCATACTCAAGCCATTCATTGTAAAATATAAGCTTAAGATTTTCAAAGCCTCAAGGCTCCAAAAAAAGCGTCAAGCCTTCAAGCCCTCAGAATCCTGGATTCATCATGGGGCGAGGAAGAAACATGCCAAATTAGGCAACAGAAACACATTTCAACAGGCAACATCAAGACAAACCCATCAGGCCCTCAGTGAAACACATCATGGGGCAAGCTCAATAATCCAAAGGCAAAACATTCGAGGCAACGTAAGCAAAAGTTCTAGGCAAGCAAACATACAGGAGAGGCAAGTTCAAGGTAACACAGGGCAACAAGAGAAGAAGAGAGGAAGTTCGTTCAGGGGCAACAAATATCAAAGCATCACATTTCAAACTCAGGGAAGCATATTCAAAAGCATACGAATTCCCAAAGGCAACATGCAGTAGAAGAGATAAAGAAGTGAATTTTAAAAAGGGTTCTCAGTACAAGTCTATCATCATCAAAACCCTAGAAAATGGCAAAAAGATAAAAGTACCAAATTTTCCCAAGCAAGCTTCCAGCTCCATCACCGAACCTCCGCCATCGAACCTCCTACGCGCCTCCTCCATCTTCTTCCTCCCCTCTATCAAGGTAAGGCATCCCTCTTCTCATGCCTTTTCATCCTCATTAAAACAAACAAAAAGTTAAACACACAGTCAAAAGAAAAGCAGTAAACAATTATGTCTAAGAAAGATTCGAACCCTAACGCATTGAAAAGAGAGTACCTCTGTTTGTCACTATTTATGTGGGCTTGAAGAGAGGAGAAGAGGTGGAGATTGCTGATGGCTGAGGCGAAGGGTTTCAGTTTGGGCAAAGAATTAACGATCGGAGAAGACGAACAAGTACAAACGGCGCGCTCAAACCCTAAGCATGTTCCCAAACTGAATAACAATTCCCAACCCTAAAATTCGTCCCAAACGCATGGGCCTTGCCCGTTCCTTAATGCCCATAAAGCCCATTAGAATTTTAAACCCTTTCTTTTTTTATAAAAACAAACATTAATACTAACCTCTTTTCTTTGTATTATATAAACACTTTTTTTTATCACAAAATCATATAAATAATAAATACATTTTTTATATCATATACTTAAAATTAAAAATGACTTTCTATTCTTTTAATAAAAATATACTTTGTGCATAAATTTTAAAACATTAATTTTGTACATACACATAAGATACATTTTATTTTTATACAATATCATTAAATTTGAAAATATCTTCTTTTAATATACTTTGTACATAATAGACAAAATACATATTTTTTCTAATATTAAAATTCTTAAAACACTTAATTAAAACATTTTTGTATATAATAAACAATGATGCATCTTATACATTTTTCAATTAGAACTTGAACATACGATTTAATTAAAAACACTTTTTCTTTTGTACATATTAAAAATATACAAATCAAAGATTCCTTAAAACACATTTAGGTCAAATACCCTTATCTCGCATTAATTTCATATTGTCGCACCTGTAAATAATTACACACAATACATATACATCTCACACTTACACTTACACAAATACATTCACATTGCCCTATACGCATTTGTTTATCTTATATTTGTATATTCGATATTTACATTTTGATCGCAAATTCGATTTGGTTGTAACTTATTGGATACTATAAGTCTCATCCCCTTTTGTACATTTATATCCCCACTCCCGGACACTGTTTTGTAATAGCGTAGATTTTACATTTCCGCAATTTACAGTTTTCCAATTATACCATGGTTAGACCTAGGGTTTGCATGTACATAAAATCAAACGCTAGATAACCTAATACAAGACAAATACATGTAATCAATACACAATCACACGTGCACCCTCTAGGGTAATCCCACGTGTTGCCTTCCAAATGGGCCATGCTTGCACGTCGGTTATCTTTGGCAAAACAAAATCAAATGATCACAAGTCTCAAAGTGTTGCCTAAACGGAATGATCATAGTCCTTTCAAAGCAAATTGCCAAAGACACTTGGCACCATTGCATTCATGGTTCATACGATGACCCACGCCCGTCCCGAATAAATTTACTAAACGCAAGATTGTCTACCAATTCAATGGTGGAACAAAATTGTTAAAAGGGGTTAAAACATAACAAAAACCTTTGAGTACAATAGGGTAGACAAAACTCTTAGTTATTTGAGATCAATTTGCAAAAACACTTGCCTTCTTTTCAAAAATCACAATCCACAACACTTTCAAACAAACTCTCAAAAACATTTGAAACATATTTTCGAAAAGATCCAACTTTTGTAAAACACTCAATCACGAGTCAAATACATTAGTTGCCTAAGACAAGGCATCTTTTTCCAAAACATTTTCAAAAGCACCCACACACACACCATTTTCAAGCAATCGAAAAACAAGGCAAGTGATCCAAAAAACCAAGTAACTAAGAGCCCATGGATAACCATGGATGAAAAGGGTGCTAATACCTTCCCTTTTCATAATCTACCCCCCGAACCCAAGAAAATATCTCAAAAGGTTTTTGCTGTGCTTTTTTAACCTTTCCTTTAGGATAAAGTAAAAAGTCGGTGGCGACTCTTGCTCAACCGCACAAGTGCGAATACAAACGCAAAACACTAGTCAGTTCTCCCACCGTATCACAGAACTGGCGACTCTGCTGGGGACAATTTTAAAGTGGGGTTACCTTAGGGTTTAGATCACCTTTACTTTCAATTGATTGCTTTGTTTGCTTTAAATTTGTGGGCTTTGTATCGGAGTTTTATAGATCCTAACCCGGATCTGGGGAAACCCTTTTAGGTAGCATAATCTGTGAGGGACCTGTCCGGCGTATACCGACATGGGTGAAGCAGTGGCTACGTTGGTGTGGCGTCTTGGTCTGTACCGATATCCCTCGTGTTAAGACGGGGAGAATATGGGTCTTCCAAGGAGTCATTAAGCACCAACCGACTTTAGAACCCTAATTGACCAACTTGGCCATTAGAACAGTAGCAGTATCCTACACTCATTGAGGCTAAACTCTCGAGATGGTTCCGGCCGCGAGAAAAGGTTGCGATGCTGGAGTTATGACCGATTGAGGGTAGCCAATGATATGAGATCCTCTAGAACCCGGTTACTTTTGATAAGACAGGTACTAACCAACAAACTGAAAGAGGGTAGTACCTGAACCTCATGCAAGCCTAAACCTAAGGCCTTATGTGCTTTGTGTGAATATGTTTGCCTGTATATACACTCACTTGCTTGTGCATACATGTACATAACATCATGACATCATACCATAGCATTTTCAATAACCATTTCAAGGATCTCGAGGGTTCTTTTTGATGCAGGGTTACGTTGAACCAAACGTCTACCAAGGGGCAAGAGGTTTCTCCTCTAAACAAAGTTCTCCAGTCCAAGTCCAAGTACAACAACTTGAATCAGTGGCTATGACCCACTTGACATGGTGAGCTTGATTCTCGTGGAAAGACATTCACCGATACAAAGCTCTCCAATCAAAGTTCAAGAACAACAACTTGAATCAGTGGCTATGACCCACTCGACATGGTGAGCTTGATTCTCGTGGAAGGACATCCACCGACACAAAGTTCTCCAATCAAAGATCAAGTGCAACAACTTGAATCAGTGGCTATGACCCACTCGACATGGTGTGCTTGATTCTCGTGGAAGGACGTCCACCGGTGCAGAGATCTCCAATCTAAGAGCAGGGTTCAACCTCTAACATTTTTTCTTGTGTTTACCCCAAGAGATCCTCGAAAGCATGCATCCACATATCATGCATTGCATTTTGACAATCTTTCCTTTTTCAGGTTTCCTTACTCTCCTGCTGTTTATTTCAGCAAGAGATGGCTCTAGAAAGGTCTGTCAAAGACATTCAAGACCAGACTGCTCAACTACAGGAGATGTTCCTGAACTTGTCTCTGGGGCAAGAAGAGATGAAAGCTCTCCTCACCAAGGGCTTGGGGAGTTCCAGCAATTCCAGGAGTGATCAGATTGCGGAGCTGCAGTTTGATCTAACCACCTTGAGGACTCAAGTGATGGGACAGTTGGTGGGCCAGATGGCTCTCATCCAAGATATATCCCAAAGACAAGAGGAACTCAGAGTTCTTGTCCGCCAACTGCTTCCAAACAACCAACTGGGGCAAACATCTGAGGTCGAAGAGCAAGTCACCGCTCAGCCTCCATCAACTCAAGAAGACAAGGGGAAAGCTCCTCTGCTTACTTCAGGGTCACAAACCCATCAACAACCTCGCCAGCGTCAAAGGGGTAATCGGCGTAAGCAAGAAAAGTCGGGAAGACAGTTCACGGAGACTGAAATACCTTCATTCTTCATACTGAAGCGCCTGTTGGAGGTCAATTTGCTTACTGTAAAGGACCTTCCTCAGAAGCTCAATATCTCCTCTCCTCACTATAATCCCGACGCATTCTGTGTTTACCACTCCTACAGCCCGGGACACGACACCAACGACTGTTGGGCCTTGAAGAACAAGATTCAAGATCTGATTGACATTGGGGTGCTGGAATTCATGCCAGACGGCGAGATGAAAATCTTCCGTTAGGAGGGTTCTCCACTTGAAGTGACGAAGCTCGAGCTGAAAGACTTTTGCTTCTTTTTGAATTTCCAAAGTTGTAATTTCTTTTGCTGTCAAACAATTACTTGTTGATGTTAAAACTCTGTTTTCATTAATGCATTGCATATGTTTGTCTTGAATTCATCCATTCGTTTCACTAACTCTTATGCTTTTCTTTATGATATTTGACTCTTGATAAAAAGCTGTAAGCCTGTAGAGGGAGGATGACGAAACAATACCGTGATCTTATACAATATGCTTTTGAACAGACCGTTGCTGATGATGTACAGGCGTTTCTTTCAATTCCCAAACACTGGAGTTATAAGGAAGTTAATCCCTAGTCAACCCCTTTCGAGCCAAAGAAGTAGGAGTTTTCTATTCTAAACAATCAAAACCTTTGATATAAACCCGGGGCAGGGTAGTATCTCAGTTAATTCAAGAGAAACGCGCATTGAAGTCGCAAACTCTCAGTTCGTAATACAACGAACGACGTCAAAAAAGAAAGCGTTCCTTTGTAATCAAAAGACAAGGGTGGTTCCCTATCACATAGACAATCAATCTCTCAAAAGAGAAAAGCCCGCCAAGCCAAAACCTCTAAAGGAGGCTTAAGAAAGCTGGGGCATCCCGCTGACAGTAATCCCAGAAAACGGTAACAGTCAGGCAAAAGTTAGGGATAACAAATAAAAATCAAAATAGTGAGGTCATTACAAAATCCTCAACAACATGAAAAGTGTTGAAAAAGAAAAAGGAGATGATGACTGTCTCCCCAAATTCAACTGGTGAACCATCGCCCGAAAGTCGTTCCAAACTCAAAACAGAGTGCGACGCACAATTAACTGAGCTTAGGTTGGAGAACATCATGAAGAGCGGGTGGGTACAAATATACTTTGAGCCTTTATCCTTTGTTTCTTAAACCGTGAACCAGGCCACGTTACAACCCTTCAAAAGTCCTAATTGAAGCATGGGTTAGTTCGAAAGCATACTGTTACAAAAGGTATCCTGACTCCTGTAGGGCTTACTCTAAATCTTGTGTTAACTTGTCTTATGAAAAGTTTTCTGCTAAAAAACGCATTTTTCAAAACTTCGAGACAAACATAAACTTTGCATTATTCGAATATCACTGTATGCATTTGACCTTTTTGTTTGACAGCGAAGAAATTCATACGGCGAAAGTTCGGAGGAACGAAAACTCTCTCAGTAAGTCAAAATCACTTCAAGAGGATAACACTTCCATCAAATCCCCTATCAACAAGGGGCATGACATGTCACAATTCAATTAACCTGGGGCAGTCCAGTCAAGGTCCAACAGATCTTTCAAAGTTCAGTTAACCTGGGGCAGTCCAGTCAAGATTTCGAGAAATCTCTCAATATGCAGAGTAATCTGATTCAAGACTCCTTCTTCACCACTTGGGGCATTCGAATGTCAAAAGTGTTCAACAAGTCAACTATTACATTTCCAGACTCGATTCCTGTATCTAGCCAGGGCACGTCTGAAGAGTTTGAAGATTCGATTCCTGTATCTAGCCAGGGCATGTCTATCAACTACAACATTTCCAGATTCGACTCTTGTATCCGGCCAGGGCATATCTGTTGACCACATTTCCAGACTCGATTCCTGTATCTAGCCAGGGCACGTCTGAAGAGTTTGAAGATTCGATTCCTGTATCCAGCCAGGGCATGTCTATCAACTACAACATTTCCAGATTCGACTCCTGTATCCAGCCAGGGCATGTCTGAAGAATTCCAGATCAACACCTGTAACAACCCAGGAAAACATCTGTGAACGACCGATTGTAGACCAACACCTGTAAAAAGCCAGGAATTTATCTACATCACCACTTGGGGCATTCGAATGTCAAAAGTGTTCAAAACCGATGCAGTTTTACACAAGCTCATCATCAGGAAGCCCTACACCGGTTCCTCTTCAACACGTCTGAAAACAGTTTACGGACGCTTCCCAACAACGGATGCTGCTCTATTGCTTATTCAACTTCAAGACTTCTGAAACAAGTTTACGGATTCTTCCCAACAACGGATGTTAATCTACCAACTTGTTCAGATGCAACCTTTGAAATCAGTTTACGGACGTTTCCCAACAACGGATGCGGCTCTATTGCTGATTCAACTTCAAGATTTCTGAAAATAGTTCACGGGTTCTCCAAGTAACGAATGTTAACCTATCACTTGTTCAGATTCTTCTCAAGACTTCTGAAAACAGTTTATGGATGCTTCCCAAGTAACGGATGTTAATCCATCAACTTGTTCAGATGCAACCTTTGAAATCAGTTTACGGACGTTTCCCAACAACGGATGCGGCTCTATTGCTGATTCAACTTCAAGATTTCTGAAAATAGTTCACGGGTTCTCCAAGTAACGGATGTTAACCTATCGCTTGTTCAGATTCTTCTCAAGCTAACCACCACGAAAGATCGCGCTCGCCAAAATTCTCCCTATCCCCAGCGGAGTTCATCAAAATTCCCCAGCATGAGTCTACTAGTTTGGAACCCCCCAGTAGAGGTCATCAGGAGTTCTCTTCCCCAGCAGCAGCCAAGGACTTATCCTCCCCGGCAGCAGTCAAAATGCTTTTATCTTCAGCCATCTCAGATTCATTTATCCTCGGCAAGATTAGCTCATCAGCTTACATGCGCATTCATCGCACTCATGTCATAAACATTGATGTCACATACATTGCATCAGGCATCATAACATTGCATACAACTAACCCTTCACCTTTTCAGGTAAGATCAGTCGACAGACAAAGATCATCTCCCGAGATTCATCCAGAAATAGTTCAGATGTGACCCGGCCACGGCGACATTCTGATACCTATTCCAGATTCATCCAGACGCATTATCGAGAAACCCTACACCGGTTCCTCTTCAACTTCAAAACTTCTGAAAATAGTTTACGGATTCTTCCCCACAACGGATGTCAATCTACCAACTTGTTCAGACTTATTCTCAACTTTTGAAGACAGTTACAGATTCTTCCCCACAACGGATGTCAATCTACCAACTTGTTCAGACTTATTCTCAACTTTTGAAGACAGTTTACAGATTCTTCCCCACAACGGATGTCAATCTACCAACTGATTCAGACTCTTCTCAATTTTTGAAAATAGTTTACGGACGCTTCCCAACAACGGATGTTGCTCTATTGCTTATTCAATCTCAGATAGTTTACAGATTCTCCAGATATGGACGTCAATCTGTTGCTTGTTCAGACCCCAATTCAGAGATGTTCCGAAACATGGGGGCCCTTCTGACACTTGTCCACTCACCATTGACATACAGTTCAATATGTCCAGATGGCATCTGTAAGCCCATCCTCCTACCAACAGTCGCCGAATGGCATCCGTAAGCCCGTTCTCAGATGGCATCTCTAAGCCCATCCCCCGACAAAATTCTATCGCACCAGATGGCATCTTTAAGCCCATCACCAAATGGCATCTTTAAGCCCATTCACATCTACCATCATATCGACGAGTGCAAATTTTCTGGGTACTTTAGTGTCCAATCTTCTTTTACCTTCAAGTCGCGAAAGGCAAACTTGCCAATCTAACTCTTCAGGTCCAAGAAGATTGAACAGGGGCAACTGTTGTACCCCAAAATTTGCCCTCGCGTTTTTCCCCAAGAAATCTCAGCTTCAAGCCTTTCCTGATTTTTTTTTAAACTGGCTCAAGAATCGGACAAACAGACTTTTCTTGTCAGTCAAGCGAAATTAGGGTTTTTTACTGATTTTCAGGACTCTGGATGGTTTCACAGTTGGCTCAGGGTTTTGGATGATTTTTGGTTCAATTTTGATCAGGCGAGCGTTATTTGGCATTTAATCAGGAATTAAGGTTTTATGGGCATGTTCTCAGAAGGATTTAAATTCCACAGCACTTTGCAGTTTATTCCGAGATTCGGGTTAAAATTCGCGTTATTTTGATTTAATCAGTGAAAGAGACAGTGGTTTGAATTCATGTTGTTTTGTTTGAGCCAGTCAAAGAAGGTGTGCAGTTTGGATTTACAGTACTTGGTAAGAATCAATAAAAGAGGATTGCGTCTGATCAGTTTATGTGTTCGACTGTGCGTTGCTTTGAATGATGGAGACGTCAAGTTCATTTATTTTGATCAACAAGGTTTAGTTGGTTATTTATGGTTCTAAGAATTAAATACTTGAAATTTAACTTTCATTTTATTTAATTTAAGGGATTATAAATAACAAGTAAATAATTAAAGGAATTGAAAAGATTTAATCAATAGAATTTTTATTTCATATTTAATAGTTGTTACAATTATTATTTGGATACAAGTATTTATTACGAAGTATTTAAAATAATAATGGTTTACAAATAATTAAATTGAAAATAAAAATTATCCTATTTTTTCTAAACATTTTCTAAGTCCCTAATCTCTTCATTCTTCACTCCGCTCCGGTGTTCCATTATTCATCTGCAAAAGAAAAGAGAAAGTCAGAAAGCAGTTAAATTGGAAAAGACAGTTAAAATTAGACTCATCATTAAGGGCCACTGACTGGGATCAGTTAACCCTCTCTGCAAATCGCGGGATTTCTCCCGGTTCACAGAGAGGGAAGAATTTTTATGCAAAGTTGGAAAAAATGCAAATGTCAAAATGCATAGAATATCAAACTGCATAGTTTCAAAATCTCAAACTTCAAATTCAAACCAAACTGAAAAAAAAAATCCAAGTTACCACTTTCTATCAAAAGCCAAAAGTGCAACCTACTGTCAAAAATACAAAAAGTCTACCCAAGCTGTCAAGGGAAGAGTTTGAAAGATATCAAAAGAGCACAAAAACTGGATAAAGTATGCAGAGGAAAGTTATGCAAGCAAGCTAACTCTAATTCATCATTTCCCATCAAGTGACCCTTTCAGAAAATAGTACAAGAAAGAATCATATAATAATATCCAATTGTACTACAGAGAGAGAAAAAGAGAGAAATAGAAGCAGGTTTTCAGGCTTTAGGCTTAGGCAGAGGATAGGGAAAAAGATATACAAAAAGAACAAAGACAGTTCACAAAGGGTAGCAGAAATCTCACCAAATAACAAGACAGAAATATACAAGCATCCAACCTAAAAACAAGGGGAGAAAAAGATACAAAGGCCTGAAGCTCACATTACTGTCAAGGCATAACCTGCAAGCTGAAACCATACATCAAACAACAATAACCTGATAAACCAAGGTGAAGCCTGAAGCTTACCTGCTGCCAAAACCCCTGTCAAACCATACCTGCTGCTGTCAAAAAACCTCATAAACCTGCTGAAACCCTTACCTGTCCAAAAAACCTTAAACAAACCCACAGTATAACCTCTAACACAACAACCTGCTAAGTTAGGAGGCAAACCTCAAACCTGCTGAAGCCTAACCTTAAGCCAGAAACACCACATACTGTCAAAACAAAAAATACATAACCCATCCTAAAAACCAACAACCGGCCTAACCACATAAACCTGTCAAAAGCAAGCATCAACCTGCATTTCCAAAACAAAAATCCAGAACCCATCTCAAAACCAACAATCTGCCTGAACCATACTAACAACCTGCTAGCACAAACATAACCAAGTTCAAACCTGAGCCAACCAACTCCTAAGCCTCAGAAATTCTTCATCATAGGCCATAAACAATCGTTCAAAAGCATCTAAACTCTAGGCAGCTGTGAGAGAAGAAGAACATATCAAAGCATACTCAAGCCATTCATTGTAAAATATAAGCTTAAGCTTTTCAAAGCCTCAAGGCTCCAAAAAAAGCGTCAAGCCTTCAAGCCCTCAGAATCCTGGATTCATCATGGGGCGAGGAAGAAACATGCCAAATTAGGCAACAGAAACACATTTCAACAGGCAACATCAAGACAAACCCATCAGGCCCTCAGTGAAACACATCATGGGGCAAGCTCAATAATCCAAAGGCAAAACATTCGAGGCAACGTAAGCAAAAGTTCTAGGCAAGCAAACATACAGGAGAGGCAAGTTCAAGGTAACACAGGGCAACAAGAGAAGAAGAGAGGAAGTTCGTTCAGGGGCAACAAATATCAAAGCATCACATTTCAAACTCAGGGAAGCATATTCAAAAGCATACGAATTCCCAAAGGCAACATGCAGTAGAAGAGATAAAGAAGTGAATTTTAAAAAGGGTTCTCAGTACAAGTCTATCATCATCAAAACCCTAGAAAATGGCAAAAAGATAAAAGTACCAAATTTTCCCAAGCAAGCTTCCAGCTCCATCACCGAACCTCCGCCATCGAACCTCCTACGCGCCTCCTCCATCTTCTTCCTCCCCTCTATCAAGGTAAGGCATCCCTCTTCTCATGCCTTTTCATCCTCATTAAAACAAACAAAAAGTTAAACACACAGTCAAAAGAAAAGCAGTAAACAATTATGTCTAAGAAAGATTCGAACCCTAACGCATTGAAAAGAGAGTACCTCTGTTTGTCACTATTTATGTGGGCTTGAAGAGAGGAGAAGAGGTGGAGATTGCTGATGGCTGAGGCGAAGGGTTTCAGTTTGGGCAAAGAATTAACGATCGGAGAAGACGAACAAGTACAAACGGCGCGCTCAAACCCTAAGCATGTTCCCAAACTGAATAACAATTCCCAACCCTAAAATTCGTCCCAAACGCATGGGCCTTGCCCGTTCCTTAATGCCCATAAAGCCCATTAGAATTTTAAACCCTTTCTTTTTTTATAAAAACAAACATTAATACTAACCTCTTTTCTTTATATTATATAAACACTTTTTTTTATCACAAAATCATATAAATAATAAATACATTTTTTATATCATATACTTAAAATTAAAAATGACTTTCTATTCTTTTAATAAAAATATACTTTGTGCATAAATTTTAAAACATTAATTTTGTACATACACATAAGATACATTTTATTTTTATACAATATCATTAAATTTGAAAATATCTTCTTTTAATATACTTTGTACATAATAGACAAAATACATATTTTTTCTAATATTAAAATTCTTAAAACACTTAATTAAAACATTTTTGTATATAATAAACAATGATGCATCTTATACATTTTTCAATTAGAACTTGAACATACGATTTAATTAAAAACACTTTTTCTTTTGTACATATTAAAAATATACAAATCAAAGATTCCTTAAAACACATTTAGGTCAAATACCCTTATCTCGCATTAATTTCATATTGTCGCACCTGTAAATAATTACACACAATACATATACATCTCACACTTACACTTACACAAATACATTCACATTGCCCTATACGCATTTGTTTATCTTATATTTGTATATTCGATATTTACATTTTGATCGCAAATTCGATTTGGTTGTAACTTATTGGATACTATAAGTCTCATCCCCTTTTGTACATTTATATCCCCACTCCCGGACACTGTTTTGTAATAGCGTAGATTTTACATTTCCGCAATTTACAGTTTTCCAATTATACCATGGTTAGACCTAGGGTTTGCATGTACATAAAATCAAACGCTAGATAACCTAATACAAGACAAATACATGTAATCAATACACAATCACACTTGCACCCTCTAGGGTAATCCCACGTGTTGCCTTCCAAATGGGCCATGCTTGCACGTCGGTTATCTTTGGCAAAACAAAATCAAATGATCATAAGTCTCAAAGTGTTGCCTAAACGGAATGATCATAGTCCCTTCAAAGCAAATTGCCAAAGACACTTGGCACCATTGCATTCATGGTTCATACGATGACCCACGCCCGTCCCGAATAAATTTCCTAAACGCAAGATTGTCTACCAATTCAATGGTGGAACAAAATTGTTAAAAGGGGTTAAAACATAACAAAAACCTTTGAGTACAATAGGGTAGACAAAACTCTTAGTTATTTGAGATCAATTTGCAAAAACACTTGCCTTCTTTTCAAAAATCACAATCCACAACACTTTCAAACAAACTCTCAAAAACATTTGAAACATCTTTTCGAAAAGATCCACACTTTTGTAAAACACTCAATCACGAGTCAAATACATTAGTTGCCTAAGACAAGGCATCTTTTTCCAAAACATTTTCAAAAGCACCCACACACACACCATTTTCAAGCAATCGAAAAACAAGGCAAGTGATCCAAAAAACCAAGTAACTAAGAGCCCATGGATAACCATGGATGAAAAGGGTGCTAATACCTTCCCTTTTCATAATCTACCCCCCGAACCCAAGAAAATATCTCAAAAGGTTTTTGCTGTTCTTTTTTAACCTTTCCTTTAGGATAAAGTAAAAAGTCGGTGGCGACTCTTGCTCAACCGCACAAGTGCGAATACGAACGCAAAACACTAGTCAGTTCTCCCACCGTATCACAATGTATCTAACTGTCTTGGAAAATTCAATGGGGTGTGTGCTGGGGCAGCTTGACGAGTCTGGCCGAAAAGAGCATGCAATATACTACCTGAGCAAAAAGTTTACCGACTGTGAAACCAGATATTCACTGCTCGAGAAAACTTGCTGCGCTCTGGCATGGGCTGTTCGCCGGCTAAGACAATATATGTTGACCCATACTACCTTATTGATATCCAATATGGATCCAATTGAGTACATATTCGAGAAGCCCGCCCTATCTGGAAGAATAGCAAGATGGCAGATGGTTCTGACTGAATACAACATTCAATACACTACCCATAAAGCAATAAAGGGAAGTGTGTTAGCTGATCACCTTTCTCATCAGGCTATGGATAACTATCAATCCATGAATTTTGATATTCTGGACAAAGACATCATATTGGTAAACAATTATGAAGAACTTAGACCGTATGACGGACCTGAACAAGGATCCCGATGGATTATGGTTTTTGAAGGAGCTTCCAACGCACTCGGCAATGACATCAACGTTGTAATCATATCCCCTAAAGGCTGTCATACCCCCTTCACTGCTAGGTTGTGTTTCAACTGTACCAATAATATGGCAGAATATGAAGCGTGTATTATAGGTCTCAAAGCTGCCATAGATTTGGGAATCAAGTCCTTAAGTGTATTCGGAGATTCATCCTTAGTAATCAATCAAATCAAAGGAGAATGGTACATTAAGCATCCTAATCTCATCCCTTACAAAGAACATGTGTTGACATTGATCCCGTGTTTTAAGGAAATTACCTTTGAACATTTTCCACGAGAGGAAAATCAACTAGAAAATGTGCTAGCCACTATGTCGTCCATGTTCAAAATCAAGTGGGATAATGAGGCTCCTCAGATCACCATCGAGATAATGGATGAACCAACTTACTGTCACGAGATCGATACTGATGAAGTAGTGGACAAGCCTTGGTTCCATAAGTTTAAGAGATATCCCGAGGCCCAAGAGTATCTGGAGGAAGCTTCAGTCAATGACAAGAAATTCCTGAGAAGATTCTCTGCTAAGTTCTTCCTCAGTAACAGAGTTCTCTATAAGTGCAATCACGACTCTACTTTGCTATGATGCGTAGACAAGAGAAAGGTAGACAAGATCATGGCTGATCTACATGAAGGCATTTTTGGCACCCAATCTAGTGGGCACACGGTGGTTAAAAAGATCCTACGGGCAGGATACTATTGGTCCACCATGGAAACAGATTGTCATCAGCACTCATGAACATGTCACAAGTGTCAGATCTATGCTGATAAAGTGCATGTGCCTCCAGTCCCTCTAAACGTCCTGACTGCTCCTTGACCATTCGCGATGTGGAGCATTGTAATGATTGGAGAGATCAAACCCACAGCTTCTAATGGACACCACTTCATCTTGGTTGCCATTGATTACTTCACTAAGTGGGTTGAGTCAACTTCATTTGCTTCTGTTACCAAGAAAGTTGTGGCCCGATTCATCAAACAGAATCTTATCTGTCGGTATGGTATTCCGGAGATTACAGACAATGGTACCAATCTCAACAATACTATAATCACTGCACTATGCACGCAATTCAAGATCCAACATCATAAGTCTTCTCCTTACCAGCCAAAGATGAATGGCGTTGTAGAGGCCACTAATGAGAACATCAAGAAGATTATACAAAAAATGACAGTGACCTACAAGGACTGGCATGAGGTGCTACCATTTGCTCTCCACGGTTACCGTACCACGGCGCGCATATCAACAAGGGCAACTTCTTTCTCTTTGGTATACGACATAGAAGTTATCCTACCAATTGAAGTCCAAATACCTTCTCTAAGAATCATAAGGGATACATGGTTAAATGAAGATGAATGGATTCAAACTCGATTTGACCAGCTAAACTTGATTGATGAGAAGAGGCTTACGACTGTCTGCCATGGCCAGATGTACCAAAAGCGTATGATTAAAGCTTTTAGCAAGAAAGTCAGACGTCAGGTATATCGAGTTGGTGATTTGGTAATCAAGCGTATCATATTTCTATAAGGTGATCCCAGGGGAAAATGGACTCCTACATACGAAGGACCGTTTGTGATAAAAAACATATTTTCTGGTGGGGCAATGATCTTAACCACTATGGATGGCGACGACCTTCCACACCCTATAAACGTGAACATAGTTAAAAAATAATACGCATGAAAAAATACTTGCTAGGTCGACTGGCCTAGGCAAAAATTAGGGATAAAATACAAAAAATTATATACACCCGGCAAGTTGAAAATCTGAAAGGGCGGCTTGGGAAAAAAGGGTGTCCCGGTGGACTGAAAACCCGAAAGGGCGGTCCAGGAAAAAGTTAGGGATTTAAAGTGTATGACTATGTCCCATTGGATCACCTTACAAAAAACCTTCAATATCGACTGACAAACTCAAACAGTTCTAATCAATCCAATTAGCTTCGGACAAAGCAGCAAGTGGATGAGACGCTCAGAGACATGAAGGCTATAGAAGAGTACATAGCTGTATTTTCTTTGTATCAACTTTCATTTTTAAAACGACATTCTCTTACTAGGATGTTCCTCTATTTGTACAAAAATACTTATTCAAGTTAATACAAATATATTCCTTTAAAAGTGTAAAACTATCTGTTTTTCTTTTATTTTCCTGTTTTGTTTGCAAAAACGTCCAGTATTTATTTTTGAACATATGCATTTGAATGTAATTACTGTTTATAAATGAACTCATAAAAAGAAAACTAAACCGAAAGACAATCACTAATTGCTTTAAGAAACAGGACAACATCTATGAGCTATTCCACAAAACCCCTGCAGGTACTCTCTCCAACAGAGCAGAAGCAAGATCATCCTGTTACAGAATCATTGTCATATCCCCAACAGGTAGCCTAATGGTGTCTTTTTCCCGCATATCCTCGACAGAGAAAAACTCCTGGTTACCGCTCCAAAGATTCCCCAAGTTGCCCAGCTTCTCAAGATTCCTCAGCAGGATTTCATGGAGCCCACAGGTAATACACGGCGTTTCTCTTCTCCAATACAGTATTTCTCTAATAATGGAAACCAATCCATCAACACTTCAACTTCAACAAAGTACGAATACTTACACTCCTCATTTCCAACAGCAGTCATGGATTCATTTCCCCAATCTGACAATACTACAGCATAACAGCTTACTTGCGCATACATCACATCCATACATTATAAACATTAATGACATAAATTCATATATCACAATATCATTGCACTATGCATTTCATGCATCATGGCATCACATACAACTATCTGTTTACCTTTTTGAGGAAAGATCAATCAATAGAAAATTATTATTAAATTTTCACCAAGACAAGGCAAAATCTATGAACAAATCAGTCCTAGATCAATTCCCAAAACAAGACGGGGTGACTATCTACATGATAATTACTTCCTTTAGATTCCTGCCAGTTCATTTTAAACCCCTCAATGATTTATCCTGATAATTTCCCGCAGACATCTTCTCTGGTTCAGATAAATCGCTGCAAGATTTATTCTAATTCTTTTCCAGACCCTTGTTGGTTTAGTTTAAACCGCTCAACGGTTTATTATAATTCTTTCCCGTAGACATATTCTTTGGTTCAGATAAATCGCTCCAAGATTTATTCTGATTCTTTTCCAGACCCTTGCTGGTTCAGTTTAAACCTCTCAACAATTTATCCTGATTCTTTCCTGCAGACTTCTTCTGTGGTTCGGATAAATCGCTCCAAGATTTATTCTGATTCTTTTCCAGACCCTTGTTGGTTTAGTTTAAACCGCTCAACGGTTTATCATAATTCTTTCCCGTAGACATCTTCTCTGGTTCAGATAAATCGCTCCAAGATTTATTCTGATTCTTTTCCAGACCCTTGTTGCTTCAATTTAAACATCTCAACGGTTTATCCTGATTCTTTCCTGCAGACTTCTTCTCTGGTTCTAAAAAATTGCTCCAAGATTTATTCTGATTCTTTTCCAGACCCCTGCTGGTTTGATTTAAATCTCTCAACGGTTTATCCTGATCCTTCCCCAGTAGACACTTTCTCTGGTTCAAATAAATCGCTCTAAGATTTATTCTGATTCTCTCCGGTTAAAGAATACCCAAGACCTCTTTTGGTTAAATTTAAACCTCTCAACATTTTATCCTCATTCTTTCCAAATAAGATGCTTTCTCTGGCTCAGATAAATAGCTCCAAATATTTATCCTGATTCTTCCCAGTTAAATATTATTCAATATTTCTGCTGGGTTCAGTTTTAAATTGACCTAAGGTTTATTCTGATTCTTGCCCCAATTGAAGTCAAGTTTAGGCTTAGTCTAATTTCTATCAATAATCACCTCTGGATGACATCTATAATCCCATCTCCGCTAACTCTCCATCATCTCTCAAAATGGCATCTTTAAGCCCATTCCCTGAACAATCAACCACCACATCATCGAGTGCAAATTTCTGGGCACTCTAGTGTTCAATCATCTTCCACCTTCAAGTCACGAATGGCAGATTCGCCAATCTCACTCTTCAGGTTTTAGAAAATTAAACAGGGGAAGCTGTTGTACCCCAAAACTTTCCCTATCATTTCTCAGGATATTTCCTACAAAGATCTTCAATACCTCAAGTTTGCGCCAATATAGACTAGGTCAAACAATTTCCTCAACACATATACGTCAAATTAGGATTTGAGTTTGTACAAAGGTAATGGGATTCATAATGTTTCAATTGACTTTCATGGATCATTATGGACCCTCAGGATTATTTTTGTCAAGTTTCACATCTTGGATCACAATTTTCAAAGAAAGTCATTCAAAGTACCAAAAGGGCAAAATGGGCGAAATTAGGGTTTTTACTGAAAATGACCGAACTTTAATTTTTGACCTAATACATGGGTTATTGGTTGGAAGAATGATCTCAAGGATCCGAGCACGTCATTTTGACCTAATTTCATTTTCTAATTCATCTCTTGAGATCAATGGATTGATAGACAAAATTCGATCAACTAGTAGTGTGGTACGGTGGGAGAACTGACTTGATTGTTTTGTGTTTTGATCGCAAATGTTGGGGTTAGCAAGAGTCGCCACCGACTTTTCTTTTATCCAAAAAGGAAAGGTAAAAAAGCATAGGAAAGACCTTTGAGATTGTTTTCTTCAGTTCGGGGGGTAGATAATGAAAAGGGAAGGTATTAGCACCCTTTTCATCCATGGTTTTCCATGGGCTCTTAGTTACTTGCTAGATCACTTGCTTTTGTTTGAATGTGTGCTTGTGATGTGGGTTTTGAAAGTATTTTGAAAAGGGTTTTCTTTGTAACGGTTATCGTCTCTATAAGAACGCTTACAAAGTGTTGTATTTCAAAAATGTTTCAAGATGAGAGTGTTGGTGTATAAAATGTTTTTGTTGTGAGCAAGCGAGCAACTAGGAGCGACTCTACCTACTCAAAAGGTCTTAATTGTTCTTTTCCTCCTCATTTAAATGTTGCTATCTTACCATTGTTTTGGAAAGAAGCCCCATCGTTGGCTGTGAAGGGACGGACGTTGGGACGTTTGTATTGTCATAGAAGGCAACCCGTGAAACGTTTTAGCAATGTCATTTTTAGGGACTAGATCGTTTACCGAAGGCAACATCAAGGGTCATCGAGGGACTACGATCTTTTATCGAGGTTCTTTGCTGAAACGCCCAAGCTCGAGGGACATGACTATTTTTCCGATAGGCAACAAAGTGGGATTACCCTAAGGGTGCTAGTGTGCAAGTGTGTTTGATTGCATGCATCTAGTTTTGATTTGGGTGATCTATTTGTCAATTTCATGTCTTGCCATACACACCCTAATTACTAGCATTATATGAAAGCAATAAAAAGTGCAAAAAATAAAGATTCTACGCTATTACAATCATTGGGGGATGGGGTATACAAATTTACAAATGGGGATTGAAAATAAAATTAAGTCCTAAGTTACTATTACAACCATATTGAATGGATAAGAATGTACAAGAAAATGTGAAATGGACTTATTTTGTTTAAGAAAAGAAATAAGTTTTGTTTAAGAAAATACTTTTGATATTTTTGTTTTAAGAAATAAAATAAAGCATGTAAAATGTAAAATGTTTTTGGTGTTTTTGATTAATGAAAAATAAAGGTGATGGTAAAAAATAACAAAGAGATGGAAGGCAGGATCAGCGCAAAATGCTGAAATAGGAGAGGTCAGAAGTTCTGACTTTGACGTACTGCACAAACATAAAAAACGTTAATAGAAATAGGGAAGGTCAGAAGTTCTGGATCCGTTTGGAACAAATAAGTTTTCAGAAGTTCTGATGTCACTGGCAGAACTTTGTCTCCCTCACCATGCTAGTCAGAACATCTGTAACTTAGTCATTTCTTAACAGAACAGAAGTTACACATGTAACAGTCATGACAAGTTTCATAATGTTTCAGAAGCAAGAAATATCAGCAATATAGATCAGAAGCAAGCGTGAATTTTCTAATCCTAATTCTAAGTCCTAATTTCTTCATGAAGCTTATGAACTGGAATTCCCTCTACTTAGGAAGCCAGATGCATGAAATATCAGAATATATACATCATCAGAATCAGAATATCTAAATTGTATTTTAAACACGCAAAATCTGACAATGCCTAAGTAATATAATGAGAGTCAGCGGAAGCTTACCTTGCAGTTGGAAAAGATTCAGTGAACTGGAGGTTGGTCCTGGACTCTGGTGATGTTCTGAACAACTTCTTCACATACTCAGCAGGTTGGAAGTTTTCAGCTTTTGGAACAGCCAAGGGGTGATGTTCTGATTTCTTTGAAGTGGAGGTGGATGGAGAGTGTATTGCAGTATGAATACAGAAGTTAGAATAGCTTCTAATATGTGAATCAGAAACTGTGTGGATGGTTTTAGTCAATAAACACTTGAGAACAAATGAAGTTCAAAGGTTATTAGGTTTTGTATGTTGGGTTTACAGTTTTTGGACTCTTGGAATTTTAGCAGGGATTCCGGGCTTTTCTTTCTCAAATTTCCGACCTTTTTACCGTTGCCAATGGCTCTCAATTTATAGTCAAAAATCTTGTAGCTTGGAGAAATAAAAAATATAGCCATCATATGCTAGGCGTTGACGTGTTCTTGAAGCAAGTTCAAACAAGTATGGTTCATGCACAAAGTAAGGTGGTTAACAACTTTTAGCCGTGCCTATGCTGGATTTGTAAGCAGAAATTAAGGAAAAGTAACTTCCAAAGCAAAAGTAACGCATGGGCCCAGCATACTCTTGTACAAGAGTTTGCTTTTCCAAGACAACAATGGTACTTTTATGCCACACGTGGGGAAATCCTTTGGATAAAGACTCAAAAGTGGTTGTGAGCATTAAATGAGCATTAAATGATGATGAGATTTATCAAATCATAAATCCTGCCATGTGAAACTCTGCCTCATTTGTTTATTTCTGGATTAGAAGTTCAGCTTCAGCATAGCTTATAATAGACATCCAATCTTGTGATCCTTGTATCTCCTGGCTCCAACATGTTTTGAAGGAGCTCTCAGATTTTCCAGGAATCTTGCAGCATGCTTTGTAACCTTCTTTGAATTGCCCCTTGCAAACTCTCACTGAACCTTTATGAAAACTGGCCCAGAATTTCTGACCCAATTCTGTCATGAAAATGTCCAGAATTTGCTGAGTGCTTTAGTTTCATGGACGTATCTTTGAACATTTATAACTTGAGATTCCAACATTTTCAGGGGAAGTTCTGTTCTGCAACGTTTTAGATCTTATTGAAATCTATAACTTTTGTGCCAGAATTTCTTACATGATCAGCTTGTATCATGGTGATAATCTGATCAGAATTTTTGAGCTTGCCATATTTCTTAAACACTTAGAAAAATTCTGAGTGTTTAGAATTTTGACTTTTGAATTTATTGATGAGACAAACTTCATATTTCAACGTGTCTTGATGAACTCTGATTCTGGAAGCTTGATTTTGATCCAAAAGTCAAAGTTTGACTCTTTAGTGTGTAAATGACCATTTTACCCTCGTGAGTGACTTTCTTGGAAAATTTGTAAATCCAGGCTTGAAACTGGATGGAAGCAAACTTGAGGGTTCAAGGTGATCCTTTGAGAAATGAGAGGGAAAATTTTGGGGTACAACAACTGCTCCTGTTCAATCTTCTTAAGCCTGAGGATGTAGATTGGCCGGCCTTCCTTTCGTAATCTGAAGGTGGTAGATGGTTGAACACTAGAGTGCCCAGAAATTTGCACTCGTATGAAGTAATGTTGATTGGTGATGTCAGGAATGGGCTTAAAGATGCCATCCAGAAAAGATCGGCTGCATAAGAGATTCCTTGGTGAGAATTCCTGTACCTTTTGTTGAGGAGGACTTTGCTGAGGAATGTAGATTTATGCCCTGGGAGGTAAGATCTAGGAGCTTCGGTTGTCCATTGCTCTACTGGGGAATTAACTCTTGATTGAGGGAGTAAAAGTAGAATGTATACCTAGTTAGGGTCTAGGTTGTACAACGACCTACTGGGGAAATGTGAAATTGACCGTATCTGATCGGGTCTGGGCCTTTCGATGTTGTAAACTGTTGCCTGGAGATAAGGGAGAAGGAACCTGGACAGTAGCGTAACTTCGAGATGAGAGCCTGGATAGCAGGGTTGGCAGATTTTTCCATTTTGGAGAAATGGTGGATAGTTGTTGGAGATGGGCTTAAAAGATGCCATCCAAAAGTGATTATTGGTTTTGTAATTTATGAGCTGTAAGAATGAATATCAGAATGGCGTCCGTGTCTGGAGCGTATCTGAACTGTATCTGAAAGATGAATCTGAATGAGTATCAGAATGTCATCCATGCGTGGAGCATATCTGAACTGTATCTGAAAGCTGAATCTGAATCTGAACGAGTATCAAAATGGCATCCATGCCTGGAGCGTATATGAATTGTATCTGAGAGTTGAGTCTGAATGAGTATCAGGATGCTTCCATGTCTGGAGCGTATCTGGAATGTATCTAAAGTTGTCTTTGAATGAGTATCAGGATGGCATCCGTGTCCGGAGCGTATCTGAACTGTATCAAAAGTTGTCTTTGAATGAGTATCAGGATGGCATCCGTGTCTGGAGCATATCTGAACTGTATCAAAAGTTGTCTTTGAATGAGTATCAGGATGGAATCCGTGTCTGGAGCGTATCTGAACTGTATCAAAAGTTGTCTTTGAATGAGTATCAGGATGGCATCCGTGTCTGGAGCGTATCTGAACTGTATCAAAAGTTGTCTTTGAATGAGTATCAGGATGGCATCCATGTCTGGAGCGTATCTGAACTGTATCAAAAGTTGTCTTTGAATGAGTATTAGGATGGCATTTGTGTCTGGAGCGTATCTGAACTGTATCAAAAGTTGTCTTTGAATGAGTATCAGGATGGCATCTGTGTCTGGAGCGTATCTGAACTGTATCAAAAGTTGTCTTTGAATGCGTATCAGGATGGCATCCATGTCTGGAGTGTATCTGAATTGTATTAAGAGATTGAATTTGAATGAGTATTAGGATGGCATCCTTGTTTGGAGCGTATCTGAATTGTATCAAGAGGTTGAATCTGAATGAGTATCAGGATGGCATCCATGTCTGAAGCGTATCTGAACTGTATCAAGAGGTTGAATCTGAATGAGTATCAGGATGGCATCCATGTCGGGAGCGTATCTGAACTGTATCAAGAGGTTGAATATTGTTAATGGTAGCTGTTAATCTTATCCTGAAAAGGGTAAAATGTTAGCTAAAATACAAAGTCATGTTGCATGAAATGTATGATGTAATGTATTTTCTTTATCAATGTTTATGATATGTGGATGCAATGTATGCGTATGTGAGCTAATTTACTGTATTGCTGTTAGATAAATCCCTGACTGTTGCTGAGGATATGTAAGTCTTCATGTCTTGTAGTCGAACTGTTGATGAATTTCGCTTTGAGAAATAAACTCTTGTTGTAAGGAAGACGCCGTGTACTGCTTGTAGAATCCTGATAAATTTGACGACTTCCACTGGGGGTCAATAATTTGAAATTTTGTTTCACTGGGGATTTAAACGACGTACTGCAGAAGGTTACTTATGGAATAGCCTAGAGACATTTCTCTATCCTTTCAACCTATCAGTAATTGTCTTTCCTATTTCGTTTTTGTAAACAATAATTATGTTCAAATGCATATGCTCAACAATGAATCATCAGACGTTTTTGTAAACAAAACAATCGTAAAGAAAAGACATATAGTTTTTGCACTTTCAGAGGAAAATTTTGTATTGACTTTGAATAAGTATTTTTTGTACAAGGAGACAAACATTCTAGTAAGAGAATGTTGTCGTAAAAAAATGAAAATTTTGATATAAAGAAAAGATAGCTATGTGTACAAAAATCCCATGGGGTTTCCATTCTGCTATAGCCTTCGTATCTCCGAGCGTCTTGTCTATTTGTTGTCTTATCCGAAGATGATTGAATTGATCAGAACCTCTGAGTTTGTCAGTGGAAGCCAAAGGTTGTCCGTAAAGTTATCCAATGGGACATAGTCATACGCTTTAATTCCCTAACTTTTTCCTGGACCGCCCTTTCATGTTTTCACTCCACCGGGAAACCCCTTTTTGCCCAAGTCGCCCTTTCGAGTTTTCAACTTGTCGGGTGTACAAATTTTTTTGTTTTATCCCTAATTTTTGCCCAAACCTTTTTTGTTCGTCGGGATGCCCTTATTTTGTCTAGGTGTGTCAACCTAGTGGGTCTCTTATGCGTAGTATCTTTTGACTATGTCTGCATTTGCAGGATGTGGTAGGTCGTCGCCTTCCATGGTGGTCAAGATCATTGCCCCACCGAAGAATATGTTTTTGATTACAAATGGTCCTTCATAGGTAGGAGTCCATTTGCCCCTGGGATCACCTTGCGGCAATATGATACGTTTGATCACCAGATCCCCAACTTGATACACCTGTCGTCTGACCTTTTTGTTGAAAGCCTTGATCGTCCATTTTTGATACATTTGACCATGACAGACAACAGTAAGCCTTTTCTCATCAATCAAGTTTAGTTGATCTAGTCGACTCTGGATCCAATCGTCTTCATTCAAACCTGCATCCTTCATAATCCTCAGAGAGGGGATCTGAACCTCGATAGGCAAGACAACTTCCATGCCGTATACCAAAGAATAAGGTGTTTCCCTGGTTGATGTGCGAGCCGTGGTACAATACCCGTGGAGAGCAAATGGTAACATCTTATGCCAGTCTTTATATGTGACTGTCATTTTCTGTATGATCTTTTTAATGTTCTTATTTGCAGCTTCGACATCACCATTCATCTTTGGCCGATAGGGAGAAGAATTGTGATGTTGAATCTTGAATTGCTCGCATAATGCGGTGATCATAATTTTGTTGAGATTTGTACCGTTGTCAGTGACGATCCTTTCGGGGATGCCGTACCGGCATATGATATTTTACTTGATGAAACGGGCAACAATGTTCTTGGTGACTGAAGCAAAGGAAGCTGCCTCCACCCACTTTGTAAAATAGTCAATGGCTACTAGGATGAAGCGGTGTCCATTGGAGGCTGTCGGCTTGATTTCCCCAATCACATCTATTCCCCACATATCAAAGGGCCAAGGAGCTGTCAAGACATTCAGAGGAACCGGAGGTATGTGCATATTATCTGCATAAATCTGGCACTTATGGCAGGTTTGAGAGTGTTGATAGCAATCTGCTTCCATGGTAGACCAATAATAGCCTGCCCATAGGATTTTCTTCGCCATCGTATGCCCACTGGGATGGGTACCAAAAGTTCCTTCGTGCAATTCAGCCATGATCCTTTTAGCTTCAACCTTATCTACGCACCGAAGTAACACAGAGTCATGATTGCGTTTGTATAGGATTCCATTACTAAGGAATAACTTAGCAGAGAATCTCCTTAAGAACTTTTTATCATTGATTGAAGCTCCTTCTGGATATTCTTGAGCCTCGAGATACCTTTTGACTTCATGAAACCAAGGCTGGTCCACTACTTTCTTCAATATTAATCTCGTGACAGTGTGTTGGTTCATCCATTCGTTCGATGGTGATCTGGGGAGCCTCGTTATCCCAACTAAGTTTAAACATAGATGACATTGTGGCTAGAGCGTCTGCTAGCTGATTTTCTTCTCGCGGGAAGTGCTCGAAGGTAATCTCCTCAAAATGTGGTAGCAATGTCAAAACATGTTCTTTGTAAGGGATAAGGTTAAGGTGTTTGGTGTCCCATTCCCCTTTGACCTGACTGATGACCAAAGATGAATCTCCAAATACATCCAATGATTTGACCCCCAAGTCTATGGCAGCTCTGAGACCAAAGATGCACGCTTCGTATTCCGCCATGTTGTTCATACAATTGAATCAAAGTATGGAGTTAAAGGGAGTATGACACCTTTCCGGAGATATGAGTACAACACCTATACCATTACCAAGTGCATTGGATGCTCCATCAAAGAACAGGGTCCATCGGGATCCTTGTTCAGGTCCGTCACATGGCCTGATTTCTTCGCAGTTGTCTAATGTCATGATGTCTTCATCCGAGAATTCAAACTTCATGGACTGATAGTCTTCTACAGCTTGGTGAGCAAGGTGATCAGCTAGCACACTGCCCTTTATAGCTTTCTGGGTTGTATATTGTATGTCATACTCTGTCAGGATCATCTGCCATCTAGCTATTCTCCCAGAAAGAGCAGGCTTCTTGAAGATGTATTTTATCGGATCCATTTTAGATATCAACAAGGTAGTATGAGTCAACATATACTTTCTTAGCCGGCGAGCAGCCCATGCCAGAGCGCAACAAGTTTTCTCGAGCAGTGAATATCTGGTTTCACAGTCGGTAAACGTTTTTCTCAGGTAGTAAATAACATGCTCTTTTTGGCCAGACTCGTCATGCTTCCCCAATACACACCCCATTGAGTTTTATAAAATGGTCAGATACATAATCAACGGTCTTCCCTCGACTGGTGGCATCAACATATGAGGCTCTTTAAAGTATTCTTTGATTTTGTCAAAAGCAACTTGGCACTCATTGTTCCATTTAACTACTTGATCTTTTTTGAATAGTTTGAAGATTGGCTCACAAGTATCTGTCAGGTGAGAAATGAATCTGGCAATATAGTTCAAACGTCCCAAGAATCCCCTGACTTCCTTCTCAGTACGAGGAGCAGGCATCTCTTGTATTGCTTTAACTTTGGCAGGATCGACCTCAATACCTTTGTTACTAACGACAAAGCCTAGGAGCTTACCGGACCGTACCCCAAATGTACACTTGTTTGGATTCAACCTCAGCTTGTACTTCTTTAGTCTCTCAAACAGTTTTTGTAAGTGGTCAAGATGTTCTTCTTCTGTTTGCGATCTGGCTATCATATCATCCACGTAGACTTCTATTTCATGATGTATCATGCCGTGAAATAAAGCTACCATGACGCGTTGATAGGTTGCCCCAGCATTCTTCAGTCCGAATGGCATCACCTTGTAGAAGAATGTGCCCCACTATGTGACAAATGTTGTTTTCTCCATGTCCTCAGGTGCCATTTTGATTTGGTTGTAACCTGAGAATCCGTCCATGAAGGAAAACACTTTGTGTTGTGCCGTATTGCCAACTAGGATATCAATGTGGGGGAGTGGAAAATCATCTTTAGTGCTCGCCCAATTCAAATCTCGGTAGTCCACACACATTTGCACTTTGCCATCTTTTTTGGGCATGGGAACAACGTTGGAAACCCATTGGGGATAAGAGGTGACAGCCAAGAATCCAGTGTTGAATTGCTTCATGACCTTTGCTTTAATCTTTTGGACATATCAGGTCTCATGCTGCAAACCTTTTGCTTTATTGGCGGACAATCGTCTCTTGTAGGCAGACGATGTACCACAATATCTTCATCAACTCCTGGCATGTCTTCATATGACCAGGCAAAGACTTCGACATAATCATGCAACAATTGAATCAGACACTTCTTGATACTGGGTTCCAGATTGGCACCCACCTTGACCTCTTTTTTGTCTTCTTCGATACCCAGGTTGATTGTATCCACGGGTTCCTCGTGAGGCTGAATGATTCTTTCTTCTTGTTTTAGAAGTCTGGCCAGTTCCCCTGGTACTTCACAATCTTCCTCACCTCGTCTTCGGCTTGGTAGATTAGATTCTCAGAGTCACGAGAGGCCATAGCAGTATCGTTACCCATGGGATCCAGAATGGATGGATACCTGCATTGTGAGTGTGGGTGTGTGTAAGGGTATAGCTATCTTTGAAAGAAAATAAAATGTAAACGAAAAAACAATGAGCACAAAAGTTTGAATGCGAAAACGTCCATGATTCATTGATGTCATATGAAGATGAAATAATAACCCTTACAAATGGACCATTGTGCCTCGGGTAAGACACAAGGTTTTAAGAGTGCGAATTGTTTTTGAATATTACAGATCCAACAAAATGTAAAGATAAATTACTGAGGGATGAAAGTGATTGGGATGAAACCTCTGGCCTCCCAATTGCTGAGCCCTTCATTGACAGTCGGAAAGATCCAATCCTCCAGGTTGCAGCCATCTTCACCATCTTCTACCGCGTTGACCTTATGGTTGCTAATCTTCAAGGGTGGCCCTCCAACACGGGCATGACGTACAACCTTTTGAGCACTTGAAGTGAAACCTAAACCAAACTTGTCAGACTTATACGGGATATCTGGAAGTTGCCCCCAGATAGTACATCCACCTTCCTCTACCACTGCTTTGGCGTCCTTTAGTGATGACATCCGGAGTGGAGGTCTTGTAATCTTGGGAATCTAGAACATAGTCTTAGTCACTGCCACCTCTTGGGGGACTTCTTCGAAGTGTTGAAATGGAGTTTCAATGAATTCACCGTTCAATTCCACATATCTAAAGGAATTGAGATGGCTGATAATGTATTCTTCCTCTCCATGTATGGTGATAATATTCCCTTGAACCAGATACTTCAGCATCTGGTGCAGTGTAGAGGTAACATCGCCCGCATTATGGATCCATGGCCAGCCTAGCAAGCAGGAGTAAGAAGGGCAGATATCCATTACATAAAAGGTTGAATTGAAAGTTTGAATCCCAAACTTTATGGTGATATCCACTTCCCCGTGCACCATCCTCTTCGAGCCATCAAATGCCCTTACTACTATGTTGATTGGCTTTAACGTCAGTCATTCACAATCAAGTCTGTCAAGAGCTTTTTTCGGTAATACATTCAAGGATGAGCCTGTGTCCACCAAAACATGGGCCAGAGTTGTGCCCCTGCATTCCACTGAGACATGTAATGCCTCATTGTGCTTTCTTCCCCTCAGTGTTAGATCAGCATCCGAGAAACCTAGGGCATTATTCGTTGTCAAGCTGGCCACACAGTCTTGGAATTGATCAGCAGGCGTCTCTTGAGGCACATGGGCTGTTTTTATGAACTTCACCAAGGCTTTCGCATGTGCCTCGGAATACAATAGTAATTCCAGCATGGAGATTTTGGAGGGAGTTTGCCCCAATTGTTCAACTACATCGTAGTCGCTCCTCTTTATAATTTTTAGGATCTCCTCCATTTCTTTCTTGGAAGCCTCAAGGATAGTCAATGATTGAGCCTTCGTCTGGACATGCTCCACTTGAATACTCTTTCCTCGAGTCTCTACAGCAGGAGTGTTGGTTGGAATGATAACAGGAGTTGTGACGGCTTCGTCAATAGGAGCACTTGCAGAGATGATTATGGGTACATAAGTAACCTTTGGAGCAGCCACGGGTCCAGAAATTTCTGGAGAAAAGATCCTACCGCTTCGGGTAATTTTACTACTTCCGACAATATTGCTGATGTCAGAATCTTCTCCGGAGTTTATTTCTTCGGCGGCTGGCCAGTCTTGTTTGATGCCATGGTAGTAAATGTCCCCTCCGTAATTCCACGACACGGTCTTATCTGATTCATATGGGACTGGCCCAGGCATTGTGATTATTAAAGGAGCTGTTTTCGGAATTGATGTAATTCTAACGAATCTTTTGGTGGAGACCCTAGAAGAATTGGCGGAAATGGTAATGATAGAAACATCTTCAAAAGAAACAGGTGTAACAGGAGTCTTTTCAAACAAAATCTCTTTATTATCTATCATGCACTGAACACCTACTTTCAACAAAGGACAATTCGTTGGTGATGATAAGCAGAGATGGCAAACTTTATTACAGCCTGGGAACACACCAGATTTCAACAAGTTCATTTTAACAATCAGAAGTGGGGGCATGAGTTCATCAACAAAGGTAACAAACAAATCTTCTTCAATGGCATTAGTATTGTGGCTATGTCTGGGAATAGGAGCAGAAATGACATTTGGCTTCTCGGGTGCATCAAACTCAATTTCTTTAGCTTCGATGAGGTCTTGTATTTTGTTCTTCAAGGCCCAACAATTATTAGTATCGTGACCAGGACTTTCAGAGTGATATGTGCAACGGGCATTGGGATGATAATGAGGAGATGTTGTATTGGGGTTTTCGGAGCTTCTTTCAAGGTTACCAAGTTGGATTTTAGTAGATGCGGTAACACTTGAGACAGAGTCATGTTAATTCTAGTGAATTACCTGACTGGCCTTTCCACCCTTGGTTGATTACTTCTTTGTTGATCAGATATAGGTTTTGGAATCATAACAGCCCCCACCATTGGTCGGCGTTCGGCCCTACCTTAGTTCCTTTACGGATATGCAGTAACTACCTCTTTCTTCCTGATGAAAGGCTTCCTTACTGCTGTAGAAGAAGACATATCTTTCTAAATCTTTCCACTTTTTATGTCGGCTTCTACCCTTTCTCCAGTCAGTATTAGTTTAGTAAAACCTGCAGATGAACTTCCAATTAAATGATTGAAGAAGGGACCAGACAAGGTTCCCAAGAACATGTCCACCAATTTTCTCTACATTAGAGGGGGTTGAACTCTTCCAGCCAAATCTCTCCATTTTTGTGCGTAATCCTTAAAACCTTCATTGGAAGCCATGGCCATACTATGGAGTTGAGTACGTGTAGGCGCCAAATCAGCATTGTATTGATATTGCTTGTAGAAAGCTGCGGCAAGATCTTCCCAATTGTGGATGTTGGCTCTTTCTAATTGGTAAAACCAGTCAAGTTGAGTCCCAGACATACTGTCTTGGAAGAAGTGCACCCATAAGTTTTTGTCAGCGGTATGGGGTTGAATTTTCCTCACATATGATCGGAGATGCATTTTAGGGCACGACACTCCATCATATTTGGCAAATACAGGTGCTTTGAATTTCGGAGGAATCACAATCCCCGACACTAGTCCCAATTCCTCAAAGTATAAGCCCGACACCTTTTGTATTTCTATCGCACTCAAATGCTCTTCGAGATGTCTGTACTTGTCATCAGCTGGAGGGTACTGTTCCTCAGAGTAGCCTTCCTCTTCTTTCCCCTCTTCTTTCGATTCTAACGGGACAACTGTTTCCTTGCATTTCCCTTCTCCTTCACCGAATGTGGTTTCAAAATTCAAAGTCCTTCTTGTCTGCCCCTGAAATCTTCTTCCCATGTTTAAGACTCCAGTCACCTTCTTTGTTTTCTTTTCCCTCTCTCCAGCCAACAAAGTTTTCAACTCTTCTTACCCCTTGGCTAGGGTCATGAGCAACTGTTGAAACTGTGTATTCTGGGCTTGGAGATCTCTCACTGTTTGCTCGATATCCATCTTACTGAAATAAAAAGTAGAGAGATAAGGAGACTTATTGCAAAAGACCTGCTTATGTTATGATGAATGGTATATGCATATGCAATGTTTTCAAGGATTTCAACGATTAAAATTTGTTTTAGACAAAAAGGAAACACATGTTATATTAATAAGATAAAGTTTGAGTACATCAATGCCCCTTGGACAAAATAATACAAAACTCTAAGATAAAAAGTAGTGCACATCCTCTTTGGTGCAATGTAGGCGTTCAAGGTCCGCTCCTCATGAAGTAGCCTAGTGAGTTCCAAAACCTTCTTCTCGCTTGCGTAGAATTGGGCTTCAAAAGTATCTCACTCTCCTTTGAGTTATATCCAATCCCTTTGTAAGTCTTCAAGAGATGTGGGCATGTCAGGATGTAGGATAATGTATGGAACATCTCCCTCCTTGACAGGCTCAATTATTACCGAGAGAATGGAGGAGTAAGGCATCATAAGACTCTGAGCATGATTTCGTACCCATTTGAGGTAAGGCTCAAGAGGGATGAAATTCTTATTCCCCAAAGTCTTGCTATCCACCTTGTTTAGCATCCTCTAAGCTCGGATAAATCTCGGGCGAAGACCTTTGTGATACAGTGGGAGAACTGACTTGAGGTTTTGCGTTTTATCGTAAATGTTACGGTTTAGCAAGAGTCACCATCGACTTCTCTTTTATCTAATAAGGAAAGGTGAAAAAACACAGGAAAGACCTTTAGAGATTGTTTCTTGAGTTCGGGGGGTATATTATGAAAAGGGAAGGTATTAGCACCCTTTTCATCCATGGTTTTCCATGGGCTCTTAGTTACTTGCTAGATCACTTGCTTTTGTTTTGAAATTGTGCTTTGTGTGCATTTGAAAGTATTTTGTAAAAGAGGCCATTGTTTAGGCAATCTTTGTAATGATTCTCGTTCGTAAGAATGTATACAAAGATATTTGTCTTTTTGAAAATGTTTTCAATGTTTGTAAGATGTTTGGAAATGTGTGTGTTTGTTTTGGAAATAGCAAGGATATTTGTTTTGAGAGTGAGCAAGTAACTAAAAGTAATCTACCTACTCAAAAGGTCTTAGATGTGCTTTTCCTCCTCCTTTAGATGTTTCTACCTTACCATTGATTTAGCAAGAAGCCCCATCGTTGGATGTGAAAGGACGAGCGTTGGGTCATCGTATGACCATGATAGCAATGTTGTGAGATGACTTAGTACTTTTTCTTTAGGGACTAAGATCATTTTGAAAAGGCAACATTGATAGCATCGTCGAGGGACTATGATCTTGTATTTCGAGATTTGTTTGTGCTAAGACATCCCACATGCATAACATGGCCATTTTTGTAAGGCAACAAGTGAGATTACCCTAAGGGTGCATGTGTGCAAGTGCGTTTGATTGCATTCATTTGTCTTTGATTTTTGGTGGTCTACTTGTTGGTTTTACCTTGCCATACACGCCTAATTACTAGCATTTACATTTGAAAGCAATAAATTGCATAAATGTAAAGTCCTACGCTATTACAATATTTAGGGGATGGGGTACAAATTTATGAATGGGGTTGCAAGTAAAAATAAGTCCTAAATTACTATTACAACTATATTGAAATGCATAAGAATGTACAAGAAAATGTGAAACGAACTTGTTTTGTTTTAAGAAAATATTTTTGGTATTTTGTTTTAAGAAATAAAATAAAGTGTGAAGGAAATACTTTTGATGTTTGCTGATTAATGGAATAGAGAGAGATAGCAAAAATAATGAAAAAAAAGGAAAAAAGAATCAGCGTGTTGCTGATAAAAATGAAGTCATAGGTTCTGACCCCGACACGCTGCAAAACAGAAACCTGTTAGTGAAAATGTATAAGGTCAGAAGTTTTGAACACACTGGGAACACAGTAGTTTTCAGAAGTTCTGATATTACTGGTAACAAAACAGACTCCAGGAATGCTGACACCACTAACAGAACTTGGTCTCTCTCTCTATGCTAGTCAGAACATATGTAATTTGGTTATTTCTCCACAAAACAGAAGACATGCATAGAACAGTTATAGCAGGTGTCATGGTGTTTCAGAAAATAAGAAATATCAGAACTATAAATCAGAGGCAAGCATGTATTTTCTAATCCTAACTCTGAGTTCTAGTTTCTTCAAGAAGTTCTGAACTGATTTATTCTCCACTTAAGCAGGCAGGTGCATGAAATATCAGAATATGTACAACATCAGAAACTTGATATCTACATTATATTTTTGAGCATGTAAATCTGGTAATGCTTGAGTAATGTGGTGAGAGTCAGCAGAAACTTACCTTGCAGCTGGAAGAAGTTATGTGAACTGGAGTTAACCTTAACTCTGATGATGCTCTGAACAGATTTTTCACGTACTCAGTAAGCTGGAAGTTTTCAACTTCTGGGGATGGAAGGGAGGTGATGTTCTGGTTTCTTTGAGTGGATGGATGGAAAGTGTATAGTAGTATGAACACAAAAGTTTAGGCAGTTTCCAATGTATGGATCAGAAACTGTGTGAATGGTTTTTTTAGTCAAGAAATATTTGAGAACATGTGGAGTTTTAAATGCAAGGGATCAAAAGTTAACAAGGTTTTATGTGTTATGTTTACAGTTCTTGGAACTCTTGCAATTTTGGCAGGGATTTAAGGCTTTTCTTTCTCAAAATTTTGACCTCTTTCACCAATTTTTTCTGGACCCCTTCTCAGTGACCAATGGTGTTCTATTTATAGGCAAAGTTTTGTGGGTTTGAAATGTCAAGTAGCGCCAACATCATACGCTAGATGCTAACTTGCTCTTGAAGCAAGTTCAAAAAAGGTGTGATAGTTGACAGTTTTTAGCTTAGGCTGGATTAGAAAGCAAGGATTAAGGAAAAGTGAAACCACAAGTAAAAAGTAGCGCATGGACCCTTACCTAATTCTGTACAAAATTATTTCTATGCTACACATGGAGAGATCCTTTGGACAAAGACTCAAAAGTGGTTGTGAGCATTAATGAGCATTAAATGATGATGAGATTTGTCAAAATCAGAAATCCTGTAATGTGAGATTTTGCATCATTGCTTAATTCTGAATCAGAAGTTCCATTTTAGCGTAGTCTAGAACAAAACACCCCACTTCTGATCTTAGTATCCTGTTGCCTCAGCATACTCTGAAGGATTCCCCAGGATTTCCAGTAACCTTCTTTGATTTACCTTTGAAAACTCTGGATTAGAAGTTCTACTTCAACGTAGCATCCAATCTTCTGATCCTCTTCCCTTCTGGCTCTAGCATGTTCTGAAGGAGCTTTCAGGCTTCGTATTGCACTTTATTACCTTCTTTGCATTATCCTAGCAAACTCTGACTGAACTTGCATAGATGCTGAAGAGCCATGTTCTGACTGAGACTATGTGCTGAACCATGTTTACAACTTCTGACTGCACCTTCCTGGAGGCAGGCTCAGAAGTTCTGAAGTGTCATTTTTCTTAAATACTTAGAAAAAATCCCAAGTATTTAGAAATTTGGCTTTTCCATAGTAAATTTGACATTTGAACTTTTTGATGATACAAACTTCATATTCCAACATGTCTTGATGAAATATGATTTCAGAGATTTGATTTTGATCCAAAAGTAAAAGTTTGACCTTTTAACGTGAAAATGACTATTTTGCCCTTGCATGCGACTTTCTTAAAAAAATTGTAATTCAAAGCTCGGGATTGGATGGAAGTAAACCTGAGGATCCAGGGTGATTTCTTGAGAAAATGAGAGGGCAAATTTTGGGGTACAACAACCTTGATCGTCGTTGTCGTAGTCGAATACCAAATCTTGAATCAGCATCTCGTGCGGGCCATCCCTTCGAGCATAACCAAACTGTCTTAAGGCTAAAAATGGGTTGTAGGTGCTGCCTCCCCTAATTCCAAGTAGAGGGACATTAGGGAATTCTCCGCAACGGTCAACAATGATAACATTCTCTTTGGATCAGGAGCACCAATGAATGTGTGAATGTTTGAGCGTCATTAACCTTTGTGACCACTTTGAACCTTGCTCATTCTTTAAGACTGATTGGGGAAGATGAGAAATAAACCATCTTTCCAAGAGAGGGGTGCAACACATAAGGACACCTATTTTCATCATTGTGCGAGTGTGAAAGGAGTGTAGGATATCCCCTAGCAATGTAGGCACCGGGTTGCGTGACATGAAGATTTTAACGGCGTTCACATCTATGAGTTGGTCAGGATTGGAAACAAAACCATCCCATAGAAGAGGAGAGCCACAATTTCCTCAAAGGCTTGTAAATCCAAGGAATTCCAATAGCTTTGGGCTTTCTCAAACAGAAAATTTGCTAGGAAGCCTTTGACACCACTCCTTGTTTCCCAATGAGTTGTGATATCAGATGAGTGCAAGTGTAGAGCTTGAGCAATATCTTCTGGCTTTGGATCTCTTTCCGTACCGTTGAAAGGTAGTTGATTGAGAATTGGAATCCTCAAGAGTTAGGAGAATTCTTCCAAAGTAGGCACAAGTTGATAGTCAGGAAATGTGAAGCAATGGTGCAAAGGATCAAAGAACTGAAAGACCACCTTCATCAAATCCTCATCTGTGTTAGAGGTGACCAAGTTGAGTAGACGACCATGTCTTTCGGTGAATGGAGAGTTCTCAGGAATTTTTGAAGCTAGCTCCTTAAGTTGTGGAGGAATTCTCACAAGGTTGACTTGAATAGTTTTCCTGCGAAGTGAATCCATATCCTACAAAACAAGAACAAAGATGAATCCCCAAAATCCTTGAAATGGTTAGTGGATGTATATGATGTTCATGATGTCCATGATGTTATGTACAAGTATGCATATACAAGCAAAGTAAACAAGTCCTTAGTTTAGGCTTGCATGGAGTTTTATAGGTAAGTACCCTCTTGAAGTTTAGTTGGCTTAAACATGACCTAGTAATAATAACCGGGTTCTAAGGAGCTCAATATCACTGGATTATTTCATTGGTCATTGTTTCAGCTCAAACCTATTTAATGGCGACTGAAATATCCCTAGAAAATAACCCTCAATGAGTGTAGTATCGAGTATCTACCAACTTCGGACTGTGCCAAATCCGATAATCTCACTACATCTTAAAAGGCCAAATTGGTCAAGTAAAGGTTCTAGAAGTTCATTAGTGCTTTATGACGTCACTCAGCAGCCCCGTATTCTATTTGATTAACTCAAAGGCTACCGATACCCGCAAATATGTCGCACTAACGTAGCTATTGCTTAGACCATGTCGGTATACCCCGCACAATTTCCACAATGTATTGCTACTTACCTATAATGTATCCCAAATCCGGGTAGAGGATTCAAACCCAAACAAAGAATCATAATGTAAAGCATACAAATCAAACAATGTAAGCAAGTAAATGTGATCTATCCCTAAGGTAACCCCACTTTTAGAATTATTTCCCCAGCAGAGTTGCCAGTTCTATGGTACGGTGAGAGAACTGACTTGATTGTTTTACGTTTTGATCGTAAATGTTGGGGTTAGCAAGAGTCGCCACCGACTTTTCTTTTATCCAAAAAGGAAAGGTAAAAAAGCACAAGAAAGACCTTTGAGATTGTTTTCTTGAGTTCGGGGGGTAGATTATGAAAAGGGAAGGTATTAGCACCCTTTTCATCCATGGTTTTCCATGGGCTCTTAGTTACTTGCTAGATCACTTGCTTTTGTTTGAATGTGTGCTTGTGATGTGGGTTTTGAAAGTATTTTGAAAAAGGTTTTCTTTGTAACGGTTCTCGTCTCTATAAGAACACATACAAAGTGTTGTATTTCGAAAATGTTTCAAGATGAAAGTGTTGGTGTATAAAATGTTTTTGTTATGAGCAAGCGAGCAACTAGGAGCGAATCTACTTACTCAAAAGGTCTTAATTGTTCTTTTCCTCCTCCTTTAGATGTTGCTATCTTACCATTGTTTTGGAATGAAGCACCATCGTTGGATGTGAAGGGACGGACATTGGGACGTTTGTATAGTCATAGAAGGAAACTCATGGAACATTTTAGCAATGTCGTTTTTAGGGACTAGATCGTTTACCGAAGGCAACATTGAGGGTCGTCGAGGGACTACGATCTTTTATCGAGGGTCTTTGCTGAAACACCCAAGCTCGAGGGACATGACTATTTTTCCGATAGGCAACAAAGTGGGATTACCCTAAGGGTGCTAGTGTGCAAGTGTGTTTGATTGCATGCATCTAGTTTTGATTAGGGTGATCTATTTGTCAATTTCATGTCTTGCCATACACACCCTAATTACTAGCATTATATGAAAGCAATAAAAAGTGCAAAAAATAAAGATTCTACGCTATTACAATCATTGGGGGATGTGGTGTATAAATTTACAAATGGGGATTGAAAATAAAATTAAGTCATAAGTTACTATTACAACCATATTTAATGGATAAGAATGTACAAGAAAATGTGAAATGGACTTATTTTGTTTAAGAAAAGAAATAAGTTTTGTTTAAGAAAATAATTTTGATATTTTTGTTTTAAGTAATAAAATAAAGCATGTAAAATGTAAAATGTTTTTGGTGTTTTTGATTAATGAAAAATAAAGGTGATGGTAAAAAATAACAAAGAGAAGGAAGGCAGGATCAACGTAAAATGCTGAAATATGAGAGGTTAGAAGTTCTGACTTTGACGTACTGCACAAACATAAACAACGTTAATAGAAATAGGGAAGGTCAGAAGTTCTGGATCCGTTGGAACAAAGAAGTTTTCAGAAGTTCTGATGTCACTGGCAGAACTTTGTCTCCCTCTCCAAGCTAGTCAGAACATCTGCAACTTAGTCATTTCTTAACAGAACAGAAGTTACACATATAACAGTCATGACATGTTTCATAATGTTTCAGAAGCAAGAAATATCAGCAATATAGATCAGAAGCAAGCGTGAATTTTCTAATCCTAATTCTGAGTCCTAATTTCTCCATGAAGCTTCTGAACTGGAATTCCCTCTACTTAGGAAGGCAGATGAATGAAATCTCAGAATATATACATCATCAGGATCAGAATATCTACATTGTATTTTAAACATGCAAAATCTGACAATGCCTAAGTAATATAATGAGAGTCAGCAGAAGCTTACCTTACAGCTGGAAAATATTCTGTGAACTGGAGATTAGTCCTGGACCCTGGTGATGTTCTGAACAACTTCTTCATGTACTCAGTAGGTTGGAGGTTTTCAGCTTCTGGAACAGCCAAGGGGTGATGTTCTGATTTCTTTGAGGTGGAGGTGGATGGAGAGTGTATTGTAGTATGAATACAGAAGTTAGAATAGCTTCTAATATGTGAATCAGAAACTGTGTGGATGGTTTTAGTCAATAAACACTTGAGAACAAATGAAGTTCAAAGGTTAACAAGTTTTGTATGTTGTGTTTATAGTTTTTGGACTCTTGGAATTTTAGCAGGGATTCCGGGCTTTTCTTTCTCAAATTTATGACCTTTTTACCGTTGCCAATGGCTCTCAATTTATAGTAAAAAATATCGTAGCTTGGAGAAATAAAAAATATAGCCATCATATGCTAGGCGTTGACGTGTTCTTGAAGAAAGTTCAAACAAGTATGGTTCAAGGCACAAAGTAAGGTGGTTAACAACTTTTAGCTGTGCCTATGCTGGATTTGTAAGCAGGAATTAAGGAAAAGTAAGTTCCAAAGCAAAAGTAATGCATGGGCCCAGTATACTCTTGTACAAGAGTTTGCTTTTCCAAGACAACAATGGTACTTTTATGCCACACGTGGGGAAATCCTTTGGATAAATACTTAAAAGTGGTTATGAGCATTAAATGAGCATTAAATGATGATGAGATTTATCTAATCAGAAATCCTGCCATGGGAAACTCTGCCTCATTTGTTTATTTCTGGATCAGAAGTTCAGCTTCAACATAGCTTATAATAGACATCCAATCTTCTGATCCTTGTATCTCCTGGCTCCAGCATGTTTTGAAGGAGCTCTCGTATTTTCCAGGAAGCTTGTAGCACGCTTTGTAACCTTCTTTGAATTTCCCCTTGCAAACTCTGACTGAACCTTTACGAAAACTGGCCCAGAAGTTCTGACCCAATTCTGTCATGAAAATGTCCAGAATTTGCTGAGTGCTTTAGTTTCATGGACGTATCTTTGGACATTTATAACTTGAGATTCCATCATTTTCAGGGGAAGTTCTGTTCTGCAATGTTTTAGATCTTATTGAAATCTATAACTTTTGTGCCAGAAGTTCTTACATAATCAGCTTGTATCATGGTGATAATCTGATCAGAAGTTCTGAGCTTGCCATATTTCTTAAACACTTAGAAAAATTCTGAGTGTTTAGAATTTTGACTTTTGAATTTCTTGATGAAACAAACTTCATATTTCAACGTGTCTTGATGAACTCTAATTCTGGAAGCTTGATTTTGATCCAAAAGTCAAAGTTTGACTCTTTAGTGTGTAAATGACCATTTTACCCTCGTGAGTGACTTTCTTGGAAAATTTGTAAATCCAGGCTTGAAATTGGATGGAAGCAAACCTAAGGGTTCAGGGTGATCCTTTGAGAAATGAGAGGGCAAAATTTGGGGTACAACATGTAGGAAAAGTCAATTGTACACTAAAAGGTCAAACTTTGACTTTTTGACCAAAGTTGAGTCCCAAAAATCATATTTCATCAAAACATCCAAAATATGAAATTTGATCATCAAAAATCAAGAAAGTCAAAAATTCAACTTTTGCAAGACTTGGAAATTTTTCTAAGTTAAGTTCATTGCTTCATGACATCTTATCACTACAATTAAAAATAATTCAAGTTATTACAAAGTGGCATTTTTGCAAGTTTACAAATCCTAAACTTTATATTGCTTGGACTTTTTCTTTTGACTCAAAACCTTGCCATAATGTTTTATCTTTGATACAATGTGCATAAATTTCTCCACAAACCAAACTTGTTTCGTGCTGCAAACTATGTTGTCCAAGTTATTACCGAACAAAAAAATATGCTACTTCTATACATTGCCACAACAATCCAAAACCTTGCTCAATTGCTGTCCTACAAAACCTTATGATATGCTGCATGGCAAAACCTGTGTTTGCTGTCCTATACAGTCCAAAATCTTTCCAGAAAACCAGTCTAAAACTGCTTTATGCAGTCTGCTCCAACCTGCATCATAACAGCCACAAAATTGCACCAAAATGGCAAAAGAAAATTGTGTGAAAAAAGTATCAAAGCAGTAGGCAAAAACAGTTCAAAATAACTTATTTTGTTTCCCTCCTAAACCTCAGTCAAGGGAGTACAAAAGGGGTTGTTTCATAAGACATAGGGGGGATTTTTCTGGAAAAAAAAAGAGAAGACAAAAAACAGAACTTTTGTTAAACTCTGCTCATTCATAAAACCCAGCTCATTCATAAAACCTAGTTTATCCATAAAAACCCTGTTCATCTTCACCTCTGTTTTGACTCACAAAAACAAAAAAGATCCTCAACCCACTATATGCAACCTTGTAAACTCTCCCATAAACCCTCTAAACACTTCATATCACATAGATATTTCTCAAACTAAAGAACAGTTTTTGTAGTGCTCTTATTCTCAACTTCTAAACAAAAGACAGTACTATATAAACTTGACTATTTGGAGTTGGTTCAGCAACCTTCAACACAAAGGGAGGTCTAGCAGCTTCCTAGATTTTCATTAAGGTCCACACAACATCTTGAAGGGTTTTAGACTCAAAATCTAAAGTACAGTTGCAAGATAAGTCATCTTAACCTTGCACTTTCCATACATCATTTTTGGTTTATTTCTGAAGATAAGATGAAGTAATCACTACTCTTGAAATTAATCATTTCCTTGCTGTTCATTTTTTATCATTTATATGTTGAAAACTGACCGATACATGCAAAAGAGTGGTGATAGAGGCAACAACCTGTAACATGGGTCGACACATACCCACACGGGTCGACTCATTCTAAGTGAAAAAACAGGGTATGAGTCCACACATGGTCGTATGCATCGACTCATACTGCTATCCATGGCCTAAAACAGAAAGATGGAAGGTGCATGAGTCGACACAAAATGCGTATGTGTCGACACAAGCAGGAAATGGGTCGACAAATCCCATTATGCGTCGACTCATACTGAGTTAATTTAGTTTGGCAGGGGCAAGGAAAATTATGTGTCAATGCATAACAACATGTGTCGATACATAATAGTTCAAAATGCAGTTTTTCCTTCTTTTTACACTGTTTCTGTATTTTATATATATATATATATATATATATATATATATATATATATATATATATATATATATATATATATATATATATATATATATATATATATATATATATATATATATATATATATATATATATATATATATATATATATATATACTCCATCACTGTCCACTTATTCGATATGGTTGTAATAATTAGACACCTATTTCATCCCCATTTGCAAACTGTATCCCCATCCCCGTAATGATGTAATAGCTTAGGATTTTAATTTCCGCAAGTTTACCGCTTTTCATATAATTGCTAGTGAGATAGGATATGTATGGCAAGATAAAAACAACAAATAGATAACCCCTAATAAAAGACTAAATGCATGCAAATCAAACACACTTGCACACTAGCACCTCTAGGGTGATCCCACTTTGTTGCCTTTCAGAAAATAGCCACGTCCCTCGAATATGGGTGTTTTAGCAAAGACCCTCGATAAAAGATCGTAATCCCTTGATGTCTCTCGATGTTGCCTTCGGCAAACGATCTAGTCTCTAAAACGACATTGCTAAAACGTCCCATAGGTTGCCTTCGATGACTATACAAAAAGTCCAGTGCTCGTCCCTTCACATCCAACGATGGGGTTTCTTATCACAACAATGGTGAGATAACAACATTTAAAGGACAAGGAAAAGAACGTTTAAGACCTTTTGAGTAGGTAGGTTGCTCCTAGTTGCTCGCTTGCTCACAACAAAAACATTTTATACACCCACAATTTTCACTTTGAAACATTTTTCAAAAAGACAAAACAATATGTACGCGTTCTTATAGAGATGAGAACCATTACAAAGACATTCCTTTCAAAATACTTTCAAAACCCACATTACAAACACACTTTTCAAACAAAAGCAAGTGATAGAGCAAGCAACTAAGAGCCCGTAGATAACTACGGATGGAAAGGGTGCTAATACCTTCCCTTTTCATAACCTACCCCCCAAACTCAAGAAAATATCCCGAAAGGTCTTTCCTGTTCTTTTCAACCTTTCCTTATTGGATAAAAGAAAAGTCGGTGGCGACTCTTGCTAACCGCAACAATTGCGATAAAACGCAAAATACCCAAGTTAGTTCTTCCACCGTATTACACTCTCTAATAAAGTATTTAAATATAAAAATAAGTTTAGATGAAAAAGCATAGAAGATGATGAAATAATTGCATTTTAAAGCTCTGATTAGACGAAGCGTACAAACTTAGAAGAAAATTCGTGTGTCACACTCAATAGAAGAAGTTTTGATGTTATAACTTCTGAAGTACCAAAGGTGCAAGATAAATTCTAATACTCTCATAAGTGAAGTTCTGGAAGAACAAAGGAAGTATCAGCACTCTCATCTATACTGAAGTTCTAAAGAATCAGCACTTAAGCTCAAGCTATACTCTAATAAGTAAATATTATGAAAGTACAAAGAAGCTTCAACATGTCTGTCTCATCCAAGTTCTAATCATATGAATATCAAGAAACTCTGAGGATCTAAAGTCTCAATGATAATATTATTATTTTGACCATATTTCAAAGAAGCAAAGTTCTGATGCATTACAATTCATTCATTACAAATCAAAGAGTAACGGCTGGAACAAGACAAGATATGTATTTTTGGAAAGTGCATTAACAACATTTTATCAACCTTCCAAAGATAATTTCTTATGTCTCCAACGATTCAATTCACTTCCTCTATATAAAGAAGACTATGAAGAAGAATCAGAAAACGCACTTGCACTTACAAAGATATACCTTCACTTGCTCCCTTGTCTATTCATTATGCTTTAAACCTTGTGTATAAATCACAATTGTGATATAGTTTTTTCTAGAAACACCATTGTACACATTTTTTATTCGTATTTTGTAAAACCTTGAGAAACCAAGTTGTCGTTTAGTATCAAGAAGACATTGACGGTAGTCATTGTGATTGTGTAATCAAAGTTTTTTATTATTGGATTAAGACCTCGTTTGAGAGAGGTGAAATCACCTTGGCGGGTGGACTTGAGTAGTTTGAGTTCAAACGAACCTGAATAACTAGACTTGTCATACTGTTTTAATTATTGAAAACCCCAATTCAAACCCCCTTTCTTGTGTTTTTCTATCCTTCAATATTCTCTATCTAACTCGGGGGAAGTTTTATCACTCAAAACTTATCCATGTTGTTTATTTTACCACCTCTTCTGAGAGATGTGTTATTGTCATAAAAAAGGAGGAGAATATGAAGCCTTGATTTTCATGTGATAGACCTTTAACCAAGACATCAACTTTTGATGATTACAACTATAAGGACAACTAATGAAAAGTCAAGCACATTACTTAAGCGGTTAAAGATGCAAACCCAAGTGTTATGGCTTAAAGAAATTGACTATTTGAAGAAGGAAAACAATGGAAATAATATAAAGACTCAAGTGATCTCAAGCAACGTCAACAAAAAAGATAGTATCTGATAATGGGCTTGTAGAAAAGGAGTCAATCTCCTAATTTAGTAAGTAAGTGAACTTATGTAAGCAAATGGGCTTTCCTGTAAAAGTACAAGGCTATAAGCACACACACACACAGACACACACACACACACACACATACACACACACACACACACACACACACACATACACACACACACACACACACACACACACACACACACTAAAACCTTTTTCAAAATGTTGTACCAAAATAAAACCTTTGAAAAACATATGGAAGTTATATCATATTAATTGAGAGCAGTCGAAATATCCATGAGCAAAATTTTGACTTTTCTAATTGATTAGAACATATAACCAATTGATTAGAACATATAGCCAATTTATTAGAAATGCACAAACTTAAGGCCCAAACTAGTTTGAATGCACCCTGATTATATACAATGCCTATATATCTTAAACTTCTATTTTGAGAACTTATAATTAATTTTTTTTAATATCTAATCGATTAGTATTTTGTTCTAATCGATTAGCTAACAGGAAAATGCATTGATTGCAAATTTCTTTTTTGGCAAACCTCAAGCCTATAAATAGAGGCTCATTTTCTCATTTCAAACCATCCAGAATTGTATTTTGATACTTCCATCTCTCTCTGTCTCTCTCTCTCTAAAGTTTTATTTAACTTCCTCTCACTTGATGTTATAGCCAAATGTTGTTCTGAAAAAAGTTCCTTTGTGAGTGAAGATACTTTTGTAATTATGGAAAAGGTGGAATTTGTTAGACGATGACAACGGTATCTATAGGGTGAGGGGGTGAATAGATACCCCTTTAGAAAATATCCAAATAAAATTTGGTTTTGAAAAAGTTTTATCAAAGTGTGAAGCGGAAGCAAATTGCCGTCTTTACGAACGTTATCGGGAAGCTCGGATATGTAAATTGTAAATAAAGAATTAAGATGGAATGAGAATGATTGAATTAATAACCTCAAATCACTTTGCAACTTATTTATTGTTTAATCAATTTTGCTTAACAAGGCTATTTCCAATGATAAAATCAAAATAGCTAGTTTAGTCAATTTATCAAACAATTAGTGTGCAAGTGAATTTTTCAGAATTTTTCCTTTCATTGTGTTGATACACAAAACTACTTATAATCAAAAGCGATTATAAGTTATATCGACCCTTGACTTAAAACAAAATCACATAGGAAAATCATTACAATTCAAATGATAACCCAATGCTATTTGATATATTAATCAATGAAAATCAAAGCAAGTAAAAGTGAAAAGTAAAAACGACACAAGGAATTTGTATTCACAGTTCCCTACTGTCTTCCTCACGTGTGGGTACGTCTGCGCCTAATTCCAATAGAATTAGGATAATTATTACTATGCAAAATAATTATTGATATAAGAGAAGTATTCAAGAGCAACTCCACAAACCATAAGCTTGTAGTTGATTCAACCTCTTCTCTTCTTTTGATCTTGAGAAAGACCAAGACACAATTGGTGAGAAATGACTATCTGGATCTTGCTACTTGTGTTATTTATCTCCAAAGCTTTCATGCACTGTCAATCTCAAACAATTGCAGCACAAACCTTCTATTCAATCCGATACTCCAAGTTACTTCCTGGCAAAGATTTCAAACACTTGAAGGTTCCTTGCAAAGATTTTAAGCACTCCAATGTTGTTCACTTTACCGAAATTACCTCTCTAACATTTTTCACGAAAACCCCCAAATCAACCAATGATCTTGAAGGACCAACCCAGGGATTTTTCTGGATGAAAACCCCTACAAAACTCCACCCAATACACAATTAGACACTAGCAATCCTCGTCTAGATGGCACACCAACGGAACATTGTTACAATGTAATGTTAGTGTGTATGCATAGATTTGGAGGAAGAAGATGAAGAGAGAAATAGGCTAATTTTATGGTTTTCAATAAGTTGGATTAATGTATGAATGAGTATTTATAGTTTTGGAAAATTTAGGGCAAAGAGGGATAATTTCAGAATAAAAGAAATTAAAAAATTGAACAAGTAAAACAATATGTGTCAACTCAAGATTCGTATGTGTCGACACATATGTAATTTTTTGAAAGCATGTGTCGACCTAAAAGGGTCTATGTGTCGACCGAGCAATTACATAGGCTACAGGATTTACTATGATAGTAAATATGTTGATCTGAAAAATGGATGTGTCGACACATAAAATAATTTTTTCAGCAAATTCAGAAAAGCTTTAGTATGTGTCGACCAAAAGGGTAAATGTGTCAGCTTAAGGCTTACAAAAGCTACATGCTTTAAAAATGCATTACATGTGTCGACCTGAAATAAGGATGTCTCGACACATGCAGTTAAAAATCATGCAAAAACTTATTTTTAATGACTTGAATCAATTTCTAAATACTTTTTTATGGTTCCTAAGACCCTCTAATGCAGATGAGTGCCACAAGACATAAGGATACTGTCCAAAGAAGTGCAAGCTTTTCCAGTTTTGTTATCATTCAAAACATCAAACGTAAAGGTTTGTACTCATAGAATTGTAAAATTAACCAAGTAATTATTTTGTATACACCTTGATTGAATAATTTTAAATTAGGGATTATTTGTTGTAAAAAGTTAAACCTAATAAAATCTTAGGTTGGGGATTGTATGATCAGTCACAGGTTTTGTATAAAGATTTGCCACTGTTAAAATTCTTATTGGTTATTGGTTAGTCTGTTCAAAACCAAGATAGGTTAAAGATTAACTTGGTATTAAAATTTGCATAGGTTAGAGATCAACTCGGTCAAAGTCTTGTAGGTTGTTTAGTTTGTCATGGTAAAACCAAAGGTATTGAGCTTATTTATTTTGGAACTTAAAGACTAACCGCTATAAGCTCCTTGTTCGTGGAAAGGAGACTAGACACTTCAATCCACCATTGGGAAGGAAGATTGGCCACTTCACACTCAACAATATTTTAAAGAAAATACTCAAACGTCCATATCTATCGTCTTGTAATATTTAGTTGAAGATCAACCATCATTTCCTTATATAAGAGGGTTCGTGAGCCTTTCCTGCTAAAAAATCTTAACTATTATTGGAAACACTAAATATTAATTCATGGGGACAAAACTAAGTTGTTTTTGATCTTGTTCTTGTTCTTCTTCTTCCCTTAACTATTTAATTTATAAAATTTACTTTCCACTACTTTAGGTTTTGAAAATGATTTTAAACTATGATTTAACTTGTCAAAAGTTTTCAAAACCAAGTTTTTCCAAACCACACAATTCACCCCCATCTTATGTGTGAAATCTCAAGTCCAACAAGAGAGACACCACATATTCACCCAAAACCTTAAGATAATAATTGTATGGGTCTTCTTACTTATAAAGTTCTCAACCTCAACTTTCCCAGGAAATGTGGGACTTACAACTCATACTTATTTCTTAACGCTACTACAAATGTCATAGGACATGGTGTCTATGCAAGAATTTTAACTGGTCTTGATGAAATTGAAAATACCCTGATTCCTAGGATTCCAAATACCATTGGTATTGTGAATAATGGTTGCACCTCTACTTTATAGTTTCTAAACTTCAGTTGATTAATCATTTTCCAACAATTATCAATGAATGTGATATGTCTATTGTTATTGATTATGGAATCTAACCAAGACCACAAATGTGTAAAAAAGTACAATAAAATATGTTGTGAATTTTCACAATGTTTGAAATAAAGGTTGTAGATAAAAGGAGTGTAGCAGCCTATTGCGGCAAGATTTTAAATAGTGGGGAGTTTATTGTGTGTGAATCTCCAAAAAAGAATTGATTTGGATGGAGGAATGCTAGAGTTCCAAACCTGTTTGCACCAAATGCTAGGTTGATTAGGATTTTCAATGAATTTATAAGTTTCCTTAAGGATCAAGCAAACAGACTCCAAAAATTCCAAGAGCCAGTGTCCTCTAAATCATAAACTAGAATGTAAAATGCATGAATAATGGCATTAAGAGTGGTTAAAGATAAATTGAGATTATACCAAGAATTGTTCCAAAATTGGGATGTTTAAAATTTTAGCTAGAGGGATCATACCAAGAATTAAGAAAGAACTTAGTTTGTCTGATATATCCTAGGGTTCAAGTTGAATTATCAATGACCAAAGGATAAAAGCTTTTAGTTGAACTCCAAATGGATGATTAAATGTAATGCATTATTGGTCTTTCATTCCTCAATGCTTCATCCTTGAGTAAAATGGCCTAACTCTCTTTGGACTTGAGAAGATTCCAACAAGTTTAATGTTTGTGGCTTGATTCAATATAGAAAGGGACCTAAGGCCAAGGCCCCCATCAGTAAGGGGTATACAACACTTACTTTAAGCCACTGTTGTAATCTTCCTTTGTTGAATATCTTCCCTCGATATAAAATTCCTCATCCATGTTTATAGGATTTTGATAAACCTAATTGGCCAGTCACAAATTTGAATGCAGTTGATAAGCAGGCTAGGAATAATTGGCTTAACCAATTATATTCTACCATCTATGGATAATATGGAGGATTTCAAAGCACATAATTTGGTTTTAACTCTATCCATAATGAACTGAAATTTTTTATTTTTCGCTTGCCTATATAGGTGCTCCCAGATGAATAAAAGGGATGGATCCTATAGGGAATCCAAGAAAAGAAGCAATTGGTTGGAATTGCTCATTGCCCCATGCATAAGTTAACATTACACCTTTGTAATGAACAAGTTGCATATCTTTCTAAAATTCTGTTAACTGCTTTAATAATCCAAATGTACCCTCTGCAAAAAAATATAATATTTCATCAGCATATAAGTATGGGATGACACATTTACATTCCTAGTTCCTTTCATAAGCTTGATTTTGGAGGTAGCAACAGGTTAATAAATGCCTATACTCAAAACTTATTCTATAAGGCTAAACATTGTTGTTCTCTAATTCTTGACCTAATATCCCACTTCATATATGTTGTACCCCAAATTTGCCCTCTCATTTCTCAAGAATTTTCTCACAAAGATCTCTATTGGTTCAAAACTGCACAAGGTTTGATCAGCTCAAGATACCTCCTCAAACACTCACGACTCAAAAATAGGGTTTGAGTTTGCACAAGTACAATTGGACTTTTAATGCCCCATATAGTTTCCATGGATCATATTGGTCTCTCAAGCATCAGGTCAAAGATGGAACTTCTGAATCCTCGAAATGGGGAAGAGGAAACTGTCGAAAGGGAAAAGAAGATAAAAAAAAGGTGTGCAATTGCAGATAACCATGTCGAATTCAAAATATGGTTCAGGCTGTTCGAACCACATGACTAATCGAAAGGAGTGTTGGCAGATTTTTACAAGTCGAAGAAGAGCAAGCTTGATTCAATTCCCAAGCTTCAACTGGGCAATGGCTTCCTTCGAGAAACCTACTTCGATCCACCTCTAAACCCTTCAACACACATAGTTTTGACACTATAAATTACAATTTAACACACCACCTAATTCATTGTGTCTAAATAATCTATATTCATCATGGTTCTTAGTCTTATGAATACTTTGACCTGCACTCCCTTCATCATGATGTCTGCAATCTGATTCTCAGTTCTGCAGTGTTCTAAATTCATCTTCCCATCTGCTACCTGCTCTCGGAGACAATGGAACCTCATTTCGATGTGCTTGCTTCGACCATGTAATATTGGGTTCTTCGCCAAATTGATAGATGACATGTTATCTATCTTCATGCTTGCTTCAATCCACAAGCTTCGATTGGGCAATGGCTTCCTTCAAGAAACCTGCTTCGATCCACCTTCAAACCCTTCGACACACATAGTTTCAACACAATGAATTACAATTTAACAAAAAATTGCTGATAATAGTTCATTGCAAGAAGAAGGTACTGGCAACATAGTCTTTCAAATGAATAATGGAGGAAAAGTTATGATTAAAGATGTGCTCTATGTACCTGGAATAAAGTGCAACTTGCTAAGTGTTGGACAACTAGTCAAAAAATTTTCTCAGTTGTCATGAAAGATGGAGTTTTGAGATTGTTCGACACCAAGAACAATTTAGTCTTAAAATATCTGTTGTCGAAAAACAGGACATTTAAGACAATGATCAATTCGATAGAAGTTCAATGTTTGAAAACTGTTCGACTAAAAGGATAGTTGGTCGTGGCATTTGAAGTTTGGAAATTTGAACTTTCGACCACTTAATCAACTGACTACTCAAGATATGGTTACTGGCATTCCAAGTCTTGAGATTCCTGAAAAAACTTTGTGAAGTTTGTTTAGTAGGAAAGCAATCTAGAAGTTCTTTTGTTTCGACTATACCAATGAGATCATCTTGCATACTCAAAGTGGTACATTCAGATGAATGTGGTCCATTCGAAGAACATACAATTGGTGGAAACAAATATTGTTTTGTCTGTTGATGAGTTTGGTCGAAAGTTGTGGATCTATGTGATCAAAATGAAATGACAGAGTATTCGAAATCTTTAAGAGATTCAAGATGCTTTTCGAAAACCAGAGTAAAGAAAAAGATCAAAGTTCTACAGAGATTCAAGATCTTTGTAGAAGGAATCAAGTTGAAGACGGAATTTTAAAGAACATTGAACAAATCCATAGGCCATGCTACATGATCTTGCTTTGAAGGCCTCAAACTTGTGTTTCACTCCATAATTAATTGTTTACACAATTAATTAAGCTCTTACCCAAGTGTTTAAAGTATTGTCCAAGCAAATTTTCCCTTAATGGCACAAAGTTACCATTGCCATTTTAGAAAAGCAAGCTTTATGCAAATTATCAATGCATTGAGCCTTGGGACCTTTATCTCTAATTGCAAGAAATATCAAAAGCATGAATCAAGTCTCCTGCACCCAACAAACATCAGGCCATGCTTGTACTTGAACTTTGGAACCATGAAAATCCATTCAACTTGATATTTTCATTTTCAACTAAACCATAACATGTTATCTCAAGATTCTGGTTACTACAAGATGTCAAACCTCTTCCCTATAAATAGAGACATTATTTGCAACATAAAGGAGGGGATGACCAGCCTTAGAATACTCCAAAAACTCTCAAAAACTCAGAACCTGCACACAAGCCCAAAACTTGGCACATTCTAACTTTACACACAAAATCTCAATTCCCTTCGTGCGTTTTTTTGGCTTTTCGATTCACTAAGCTTCCATATACCACATAGAAACTATCCCAACCCTTAAACCACTTCTGTAAATCCTCCTTCCTCATCCGCCATTTTCAAAATCCACCATTACAGCTTGACTTGTCCAGACCAATTTGGCAAGCTACAAGATATTCTAACAATTGGAATAGCTTCAGGGAGGTCCGGGCAAGCTTAATCCATCACCAAACCATTTCTAGAAGTCGTGTAGAAGTCATTCGAGTTTCACTCAAAGAGGTAAGTTTTTCAAACTTGGAACTCTTCATTCAATCATCATTTGTATATACATTGTGAAGAAAAGATGTAGATATCATGTCTAGGAAGCCGACCATGTCCATAGTTTTGATTATTTTTGCTTGTACATTGAGAATTTCATCTATGATCAATTAGGTTTTAGTTTTGGTACTGAATAAAATTCATACTAGCCTTTGTTCCATAGCTTTTGAAAATTATGTGGTTAGATTCGTATTCGAATTTTAGGCATGTTTGATATTTACATTTTTTGATTTGGATGAGAAATGAAGCTTTTAGAAGCTTGACAGTGGAGTTATCATGGTCTGCGCGCACAAGGAAGAAGAAGCTGGGCATTTCAAACATTCAGAAACGAGTTCATTTTATATTTAATTGAAGTTATCTTATGAACAAATGAAATAGACCACCCTAGTGGTACAAATAGTGCGCGCTAAAGCCTTGCTATGTAGAAGGTCCTGGGTTCAAGCCCCAGTGAGACCTTTTGTCATTTTTCCAAATTTTCTCACTTTTTTTTGTTTGCAGGAAGCGCGCCCGGGCCTCCATTGGTTGGGCCTTGACATTTCCATTTTCTAAACCCCCTTGACGTTAATTTTATATCTTTATCTCATTTTCTTTACTTTATTATTGCTATTATTAGAATTATTTTTATTAATCAAAAACACCAAAAATATATTTAAATTATTTACTTTATTTTTATTTAACTTTTTACAATGAAAAAGACCAAAAACATTTTCCTATTTATTTTCTTTTCTTTAACCTAATCTTAATTTTTCTTTAGTTTAATCAAATTTCCTTTTAGTTAAATAGGCCAAAATCTTTCTTTAACAAAATCAAAACAAATTCATTTTTATTTCATTCATGTCTTGTACATTATATTCCTTTCAATTCTTGTACATTATTCAATTTTAAATATGGTTGTAATAGATAACTAGGTTTAAATTCTTACAATCCCCATTTATAAATTTGTATACCCCATCCCCAAAATGGTTGTAATAGCATAGGACATTTATTTTCTGCAAGTTACCGCTTTCATATAAATGCTAGTAATTAGGGTTTGTATGGAAAGATAAAATCAATGCTTAGAGAACCCTAATTTAAGATAAACCAAGCATGACAAAATAAACACTTGCACACTTACACCTCTAGGGTTAACTCCACTTGTTTCCTTGAGAAAATAGTCATAATATGCATGTGAGACATCTTAACAAAAATAATCAAAAATACAAGATCATAGTCCCTCGATAACGCTTTGAATATTGCCTTCAAATGATCTTAGTCCCTCAAGAGAAATGCTATTGCTATTCATGACTATACAATGACCCACGCCCGTCCCTTTACATCCAAATATAAGGCTTCTTACCAAAAAATGGTAAGATATCAATATCAAAGGAAGGAAGTGTGATCGGTGGATCTGGAACTGACTGTTTAATGCTGGTTCGCGAAATGTCGCGGAAGCAAGAGTCGCCACCGTCTTTTATTTTCTCCAAATGGAAAGGACAAAAGCACAGAAAAATTCCTTTAAAGAGATTGCTCTCGGTTCGGGAGGTAGGTTATAGAAAGGGAAGGTGTTAGCACCCTTTCTATCCATGGTTATCCATGGGCTCTTAGATACTTGCTCATTGTGTTTTCAAAAATGTTTTGTTTGCTTTTCAATTGTGGGTTTTAAAAAAGTTTCTTTGAAAAAATTTCAGTTCGACTCGTACGTCAGAGTGTTTGAAAGATTTGCTTTGAAAGCTTTTGAAAAGTGTTGGTGTGAAAAGTATTTTTGTTTGAAGTTAGAGCAAGTATCCTTGAGAACCTACCTACCCTAAGGAATTCGTCGGTGTAGATGTCCTTTAAAGTAGTGCCATCCCACCATTGAGAGGTAGGTAGCACCACCGTTGGAGGTGTTCGGGTCAATTCGATGTTCGGGACATGGTGATCACCAGAGCAATGGGAAGACACCTTAGAAGCTACCCTCATGCCAGGTTCCCGGATCATGAGGACTTACTAAGACATCCTCTACTCGACGACCACCTTTCGAGGCAAGGCAACAGTGAGGCGTACCCTAGGGGTGGTGTGTGCGATTCGTGTGTCAGATTCATTTATTTGTCTTGTCATGTTCCTTGTGATCTATGCTTGATTTTAATTAAGTCCATTCATTCTTTCATGCTTTTTTTGTTAACAGTTAAAAAATATTTGCGGGAAAGTAAATCTAAGGCTATTACAAATGGCGCGGGTCCACATCGCCAAAATTAAACCGGACCCGATTTGACAGAAAAATAAAGAAAGCAAATAAAAGTGCGAGAAGTTTAAGTTACAACGCTTTGGGAGAGATACATAATTATTTAAGCAATAAAATAAATACGCAAATTAAACAATTAAAAATATGGGCGTTGGACCCTTTTGCAAAAAATTAAAATTAATAATGGAATTAAAATTAAGAATTAAAAGAAAATGTTTTTGGTGTTTTTATGCTTTTTAAGATTTAATAAAAAAAAGGATTAATTACAAATGAAAATTGGATGCAAACCCTAATTCTAATGGCTTTTAAGTTTATTGTGAAAATATTAAATTGAAACCTAAATTAAACCTAAATTCTTTTATGTGCAATTTAATTATGAAAATAAAATAATATTATTATAAAAAAAAGAAAAATTAAAAGGAATAAAAATTATCAATTAAACCTAAATTCTATGTTTTTTATATTTTATTATGAAAAGAATTAAAGTGGCAACCTAAATTAATACTAAATTAATTTACATGCTAATTTATTTACAAGAAAATATTAACATAAAAATTATTTATTATATTTTGTCTTTTCTGAGTTTTAAGCCTTTTTTGCATTTTGTAAAATAATTGATCAAATTAAAAATAATAAAGAAAATAAGATAACAACTAAAAAATAAGAAAGACAAAAAAATAGGAAATTGCAAACCAGTGGGGGGTTCAGTCCCAATTGTGAGGTGTTGATCCAATAAATTGAGCCCAATCTTGCAAGGCCTGATTGACTTTTGGACAAGCGTGTGGTGCGTTGACTGGGAGTGTAGCGTGTTCATCCATCCTGTGCCTTTGATCTGAATATGATAGACGCGTGGACGTTTGGATGAGGGAGGCATATGGTACGTCTGAACATTAGCGCTGCATAGGAAGATATATAGCAAAATAATATTGAAATTATACAGACCTGGGACTCGAACCCAGGTCTTGGATGTTGAAGCCTTCAACGTTTGCCAGCTGAGCTACACACGCATTCATTTAATATACAAACAAAAAAATAATATAAAAGAAGCAACGCTTTAATGGATTGAAAACGCGTGAAATTCAAAACAGCGAATCAACGCTTTCCACGTGATCATCTTCCTCACGTGTTTTCTTTTTTTTCTGAAACAAGACTGTATGGCAACGGTTTTAGGCGCGTGGCTTTAGGCATGTTTCCAGAAAATAGCGACTAGCCCCTCAACGCTCATAAATTGAGCGCGAGGGTTCCATCATCTTCGTCTTCAAGCGCTGAGTCCAATGGTAGTGGCCTTGAAGCTTAATTTTGCCTTATTGCAAAAGCCCTAAATTCAAACTCTGAAAAACCTAGAGATCGATCATGGTGAAATCTCATATACAAGACAAAAATCAAATTGAATGCATTGGTTAGTTTCAGGACAAGATGATAAACATGAATCAACAATTAATTTTCATAAAAAATGCCTAGAATATGATATGCGATTATGAGTTTCATGCTGTACAGTTCCAGTTTAATCTACCAATTCTTGAGGTTTTGGTTGTTGTTTTTGATTGGAATGCGTTCAGGGGATCACAAGGAAGCTATTGGAAAAGGAATTAAGCTTTGAATCGCCCTAGAACACTGATTTCAGTTTTGAGTTTTATGGAGTTTTTTTCAAGTTTGTATCTTGTTCTTCTGCGCAGCTTTCAGCCTCTATGCATTAGGGTTCTCTTTGTGCTTATGTAATGAGGCTATTAGGTTAAGAAAATTGATGAAAATCCCTTGTAATCTTTGATTGAAGATTTGATTTGCTTAAGGATCTTTTTGAATCTTTTTCACATGTTCTTGTATCAATTTGCATCCAATCACCCCAAATCTTTCCTAATTTGCCTTTACACGAAATATTGACCTTAAAACATGTATAAAAAGATTGGTTTGGTTAATTTAAACATTTTTCATATATTTAATTGATTTAATTGAATTAATATAAATAAAAATCCAAATAAATAAATAAAAAATGAGAAAATTCTTCCCTTTGGGCCAAGTGGTCGTGCATATGCTTAGAATGATGAATCATGGAAGAAAAATGGGCCCATTAGCATTTTTAGGTCATTTGCATCAATGTTGACTTTTCAAAATATCCAAAAATTTCCCAACTTCCACAAGGCATAACTTGCTCAATGTTTAAGCTTTTCTCATGTTCTTGGACATTTTGGAAAGGTCTTTGAGTCCTCTAACCAATGCCTTTGGTCCCATGTCATTTTGATTTACCAATCTCAAGTTATGGCCTTTGACTTAAAGTCCCTTTTTGTTGACTTTTGAAAATGACCTATAATGTTGAAATTGATAACTTTTTGTGAGAGCATTTCTTGGACTTGAAGTATGAAGATGAGTTGTAGGAAATGTCTTTCTCTTCAAAATGAGCTTTGGATGGAATTTTTCTGATAATCCATGTGAAAGTTATGCCCTGGTCAATTTCAGTTGACTTTTTCAGCTGTCCAAATATAGTAACTTTTGCATCTTTGATGATTTCTGAGCCAAATTTTGAGAATCATGATCAAGCATTGATCAAATGATGTTTGTGGCTTCAAAATGATATATTGACCAAAAATTTGGACTTTTGACTGTCAAATGACCATTTTGCCCCTACAGTTGACTGTAGTGCAATTTAGGGTTTTGACTGTGCAATTTTGAGCTGAATGTCTTGAAACTTGATATGAGGATACTTGACCACCTTTGTAGGCATATGGGACTTGGTTGGGCCTTTGAAAACTTCATTTTCTTGATCAGAACACAAACCCTAGTTTTGACTGTATAGGAGACAGTTGGACTGTGCAACCCTTGGGGAGTTTTGTGACTTGGCTTGGCAATTTCTTGGAGAATATGGGAGGGAAAATTTTGGGGTGCAACAGTTGCCCCTGTTCAATCTTCTTAGACCTGAGGATGCAGATTGGCTGACGTGCCTTTCGTAATCCGAGGGTGGAAGATGATTGAACACTAAAGTGCCCAGAAATTTGCGCTCACATAGTAGCAGTATGATGGGAATGGGCTTATAGATGCCATCTGAATGTCGGTTGCGTGGGAGATTCCTTGGTGAGAACCTGCATACCTGCAAAAGAAAAAAATGAGTACCCGACTGTCATACCCTAATTTTTGACCTAAGATCCCGCATTCCATCCGCATCATTACATAGCAAGTGTTCACAGGCGATTCGACCTATTTTTGCCAATTCCCGAATCAGATTTCAAAAATTCATAACTTCTTCAAGTTTCAATATTTTGAGGGGTTATTTTTTTGCATATGATTTTTCTTGACACCATCTACAATTTTTCTTTACAAGACAAGAGATGATTATGCATTGAAAAGCCACGAAAAAGTTATTAACGTTCGAAGTTGTTTCACGAATTTAATGGAATTTGATTCTTAATTTTGGACTATATTTTATCCGACCATAAATTTTACACTTTCTCTTCTTTTATTTTTAATTCCATGAAAAAAATCCTAAAAAAATATTTAGTTCATGTCATCTTAATTTTATTTACATTATTATTCAAAATATCAAAAAAAGTAGTCTCTTCAAGTTTCATTTAGATTTTTATTCTTAAGTCAAAATTATAGTCTTCTAGATTCAATTTAGTCAAAATCTAAAAAAAAAAAAAACATGTCTTAGCATTATTTTATTTTTAGCATTTCACTTTAATCACAAAAATATATAGTTAATATCTTTTCCTTTTAATTCTTTTAGTTATTATAATTTTCATTTCTTTCTTTCAATATTAATCTTGATTTGGTTCTAATTTTAATTCAACTTTTTAGTTGAGTTATTATTAAAATTAAAATTAATTTTAATTTCTCTTTAATTTTCATGTTTTGGAAATTTTTAGTTTAATATTTTTATTTTTTGTTATTATTATTGTTATTATTATTATTATGCTATTGTCCCTATCCTAACTTTCCATAAAACCCAAACATGCTACACAACAAAACTTGCTGCTACTTCACTCCAAAAAACCTGCATAAAAACCAGTCTGCAAACAACCTTTTTACTACCTTTGCTGTCCAAAAAGCTTGCCCAAAATGAAATCATAAATCCCTGCATCAAGAAAGCATAAGGAAGTGGACATAAACTAGAATTCAGATGATATTTGGCTCCATTTTTCCCTCCAATTCTATCATACATTCACTTTAAAAACAGAAGCAAATGGTGAAGAGTAGAGAGGAGGTTGTCACCTAATTCCTGCAATAGCAGTAGGAGAAAAAGAAACAAAAACAAACCTTCAAACTCCCTCCACCCAACAACACTCCCTCTCATATTCTATTTCTCCACCCTTGTTTTCCCTTCCACCACTGCCTTACAGTTCGCCACCACTACCAACCACCGCTAACCTCCGCAGAAATTTGCATCTTCATCTGTTGAACCATTTAGGATTAGAGATATGGGTAAGAAAAACAAAACAAGGAACGAAAACAAAGCCCCTTGACTCTCTTTGTTTCCAACTTACCCTACTCCTTTACAAATCCTCAGCTTGAGGAAACCTTCAGTGAAGTTGGACCTGTTAGGCGTTGCTTCATGGTCACACAAAAAGGGTCTACTCAACACCATGGTTTCAGTTATGTCCAATTTGCTGTTGAGGCTGACGCTAACAGTGCCATTGAGCTGAAGAACGGTTCATTAGTTGGTGGCCGAAAAATTGCAGTGAAGCACGCAATGCCCCGTCCTCCTCGTGAAAAATAGAAGATTGAAACCAGATCAAGAGGGCAAGGAAGATGATCTCACAGAGTCAAAAATTGTTGATAAAGACAGTGAATTACCTGTTGCAGAGAAGCTGTTCCAGTTCCAAAGGAATAAGTGATAGTTTTGAGTAAACAAAAAAAAACTCAAGGAAGCCTGTGGAAATAAAAAAGCAGCACTGTAAGCAGAAGAACCATAAGTTGAGAATCCACTTGCAGCACTTTGAGGTTGCATATACCTACTAGAATCAGAACGACCATCATATGCTTGTTGGTTTCCATCGGAAGCCCCATACCCTTGATAACCACCCATTCTGCCACTACCGCCTCCTCTTCCGTTTCACCTTCATCTTCAATTTACCATCCATCATCTCTTCTACCCATATTACCGTAACCACCACACAGCAACTCCACCCACCTGCTCATACCGGTACAACACCATCATCGTTCCGCCTAGCCTCCGTCTCAACACCAACCTTCATCACCTCCGTCCTTACCCATCCGCGCCGCCACCTTCGACCGACTCCTCCAACTCCCGCCGCAAATAGATCTGCACCGACAGCCCTCCGCCACCCGCAACCGTCTCCGCATCGAAACTATAGGTCGGTACCGTCCTTCATGTTTGGTTCTTGAAATATTGGGTTTTGGTGTTGTATTGCGAAGAGAAGAAAAGTAGGTAGTGAGATAAACTTTTTTTCCTGACTTTGTTTCAACTATATTTGTGTTACATTTTGTTTGATTTTTATTTTTTGTTATAATGTTTCGCCACGTGTCAGCTCCTCATTGGACCTATTTTTTCAAAGCAATTTTTAAGGGATGGAGGGGTGTTGAAATGTTGACCGAGTATTGATGATGGAGTAGGCATGCTCACATTTTTTTTTATTATCATTATTACATTAGCTTAGGATTAATTTTAGTTAGTTTTGAAATAGGTACACTATATTTTAACCTAACAGTAAACCTCATTATGTACAACTAATTTTTATTTTTCAATTTTTCAATTTTTAGTTTTGATTTAAGATAGTAATTTTATTATTAAATAGTTTAGATTAACTTAGTAATTTTATAATGAATTTAGTTTATACTTAAACTAGTTTAGATTTAATTTAACAACTTTAGAATTTTAATTTTACAATTTAGTAATTTTATAATTAACTTAATTTATATTTAAATTAGTTTAGATGTAATTTAGTAATTTTAGAGTTTTAATAGTTTTAGAATTTCATTTGATTTAGATTTAATTTAATAACTCTAGAATCTTTATTCGATTTAGATTTAATTTAGTAACTTTAAAATTTTCATTTTGGTTTAGATTAAATTTAATAACTCTAGAATTTTTATTCGATTTAGATATAATTTAGTAACTTTAGAATTTTATTTGTTTTAGTTTTGACTTAGTAAACTTTATAATTTTTGTTTAGTTTTATTTTAGTAACTTTAGGATTTTATTTCATTTAGATTTGACTTAGTAAATTTTAGAATTAGATTTTTATTCCATTTAGATTTGACTTAGTAAACTTTTAGAATTTTATTTGATTTATATTTAGTTTAGTAACTTTGGAACTTTCTTTGTTTTAGGTTAGCAACTTTGGAATTTTTATTTAGTTTAGATTTAATTTACTAATTTTAAAATTTTTAATCTAGTTTAGATCTAACTTAGTAATTTTAGAATTCTAATTTATTTTAGATTTAATTTATTAACTTTAGAATTTTAAGTTAGTAATTTTATAATTTTAATTTAGTTTTAGTTATTAACTTTGAAATTTTATTCAATTTAGTTAGACATTTTAGAATTTAAGTTTAGTTTACTTAATAACCTTAGAATTTCAAATTAGTTTAGATAATTTTTTAATTACACTTTTCTTTTATTCATGATTCTTCTTTGTCCATTCATTTAGTTTCTTACAATTTATCTTGTTATCTACCTTGTTCGTTTCTCGTGGATTTTAATTATTTATGATTTCTTACTCGAATATTAGATCTACCTGCTTATGATTAACTCCAAGGGAAAGAATTAAATTTGTTGACTTCATGTCAGCAAATATATCTAATACGATCAAGCGAACACCCCCATTCATTTTTTTCCTATTTACTATTTTTTCCAAAAAAATTAAGTCGATTTTCCTAAAAAATTCAAATTTCAAACTCACACCTTTTAAGTCAAAACTTCGACACTAGGTCGTCGTATCTTCAAAAATATCGTCCATACCCATCTTTAACCAAACAAACCATTTTAATCAAACAAACAATTTTAACCAAAAAACAGATATTTCAAAAGGTTCCTGTGGAGTACCGCAGATGCATTGGGTGCTAATACCTTCCCATTGTATAACCAACCCCCGAACCATAGACCTCTTTTCAAAAACGCCTTGTATTTTCATTACTTTTAAAAGTATTATTTTACATTGCATACTTTAGGGTTTTATTTCGCTCTTTCCCCTTTTCCCTTGGAAATAATAAAGCGCGGTGGCGACTCTTGCTTTTTGCGAGTCAAGTTAATTAATAGCTTGATCTCCGATTTTCACCGCTACACCGACACGTTGCAGGAGCTGATCTTTAGATGCTTGGTATAGATGTGTCCTGACTGGTTACAGGAGCTGAATCTGGAGCTTCAGACGCTGAGGAATGAACCAGGTATGGTTACTGCCTTAGCATGAATGGTAAGAGAGCCTTGGGTGATTTTAACTTCAACAACGCTCGTTGAGAAAAATCTTAGCGGGAATTACCATCTTTGCAGTATCGGGAAGAGAACCATAGGCAATTATAATCTGAAAGGGAATCACCTCACTCGCCGTCGGAGAGGGAATCATAGGAAAAGGAATTGTCACCTCACACACCGTCGGAGAGGGAACCACAGGGGGCTATCACCTCACACTCATCGTCGGAGAGGGAAACATCTGAAAAGGAATTACCACCTCACACACCGTCGGAGAGGGAACCATAGGAGACTATCACCTCACACTCATCGTCGGAGAGGGAAACACCTGAGAAGGACTTACCACCTCACACTCATCGTCGGAGAGGGAACCATAGGAGACTATCACCTCACACTCACTGTCGGAGAGGGAAACATCTGAAAAGGACTTACCACCTCACACACCGTCGGAGAGGGAACCATAGGAGACTATCACCTCACACTCATCGTCGGAGAGGGAAACATCTAAGAAGGAATTACCACCTCACACTCATCGTCGGAGAGGGTACCATAGGAGACTATCACCTCACACTCATCGTCGGAGAGGGAAACATCTGAAAAGGACTTACCACCTCACACACCGTCGGAGAGGGAACCATAGGAGACTATCACCTCACACTCATCGTCGGAGAGGGAAACATCTGAGAAGGAATTACCACCTCACACTCATCGTCGGAGAGGGTACCATAGGAGACTATCACCTCACACTCATCGTCGGAGAGGGAAACATCTGAAAAAGGAATTACCACCTCACACACCGTTGGAGAGGGGACCATAACTTCCGCTGAGTCTTTATCAGAAAAATCTGTTGGGAGTCGATTTAGCTGGACCGGACAAGGTCTTGAAATATGTTTGAGCATTTTAACTGCGTCTTTCCTGAAAGGTAAAGGTCAATCATATGCAATGCATGATATGGATCAAGCAATGATGTTCTCAACATAAATGAGATTTGTATGATACGATGCGTCTATGCATGCTATAATGATGTATGTGACGTTTTATGAATATGTTTTTCGTCTAGGAAAGTAAATCCTTGACGGGTGCCGGGAAGTTGTATCCTGGGCTGATGTTGAAGAATAAATTTTGCTTCCACTGGGGATGATAACTGCAAGAATACCGGTAGGAGAAGATGACTCCGTTGCGGAATAAACTTGGCGGATGGAAGATTCTGCGGGGAGAAAAAGATATTCTAGCGACCATGCTGGGAGATAATACTCTGTGGGGATAGAGAAGCTTTGTTGAATGTTGATAGTAGTTTGCTGGGGATAGGAGGACTTTGTCGGCGACGCTCTTTCCGTGGCTTTTGGCTGAGGATAACCCAGTTATATCCTGTTAAGGAAATAACTCTTTGAATAAGACCGGACGACGCGTTCGTGCTCTGCGAGGATAAGCTTCCAGAATATACTGGGGATAAGCTTATTGCTTGGGGATATGAATTCCAACTTTCCTGGGGAACTTGGGTTGGACTCTTCTGGGGAAGTTTTGATATGCTGGGGAAGTGATTCCTTTGAATATTGAGATACCGCCGGGGAACAATCTTTAGGCCAAGACTGCCGGGGATGCTTGTATTGAATATATGTATTGCTGCTGGGGGAGTACTGAGATCTACTGGAGGATACTCAATTTCCTTGAGATTTGATAGCTCTGCTTGGAGAAGAATGCACTTTTGTTGGCTCACTCTCTGGGGAATTCAGGCATACTGGTCATGTTCTTTAGCTGAACCTACCTTGGTACCTTGGAGGATAGAGCAATTGGATTGTTTAGACAACTCTTTTATTGCCCCTGTTTCTAGTGTCACCTGCAAATATTTATGAGTTAGCAAATTATTGTCAATGCATATATCACAAATTGAACCTTGGACGTTCTTCGCAAAACAAAACAAAAAAAAAAGAAAAACACTTGGCACGTTTAACTGAAAATATATTTGTATTGATTTTTGAATGGCCTGAAAATAGGTGTTTTGTGTACAAGAGGTTGGCGTCCTAGTAAGAGGTACGCCGCCGAACAAGAGAGTTTATACAAATTTTGTACAAAAGAAAATAAAACAGCTGTGTGAAGTATGAATGATCCCCTGGGTTTCAACTCTGCTATTGTCTTTATAACTCCGAGCGTCTCATCACTTGATGACCTTGGTTGAAGGTGAAGCTGACTGATCGATGCCGTCTGAACTTGATGTAGATACCGGATTCTGGATGCAAAGTGATCCAATGAGACATAGTATTACGCTTTTATCCCTGATTTTTGCCTGGACCGCCCTTTCGGGTTTTCAGTCCACCGGGATACCCATTTTTGCCCAAGCCGCCTTTTCAGGTTTTCGACTTGCCGGGTGTACAGATTTTTTTCATTTTCATCCCTTCATTTTGCCCGAACCCTTTTGGTTCGACGGGAAGCCCTAATTTTTGCCTAGGCATGTCAGCCTAGCGGGTCTTGTTTTCATGCATAGTATTTTTTAACTATGTCTGCATTGGCGGGGTGAGGAAGGTCGTCACCGTCCATATTGGTTAATATCATTGCTCCTCCTGAGAACACATGTTTAACCACAAATGGCCCTTCGTACGTAGGGGTCCATTTGCCCCTTGGATCACTCTGAGGAAGGATGATTCTCTTGATTACCAGATCCCCAACTTGATATTCCTGAGGTCTGACCTTTTTGTTAAATGCCCTGATCATCCGTTTCTGATACGTCTGACCATGACAGATAGCAGCAAGTCTCTTTTCGTCAATGAGGTTGAGTTGATCCAGTCGTGTCTGGATCCAATCATCTTCGTTCAGATTTGCATCCTTCATTATCCGGAGAGAGGGTATTTGCACTTCGATCGGCAAGACTGCCTCCATGCCATAAACCAGAGAGAAAGGAGTTGCCCCGGTTGACGTCCTAGCTGAGGTACGGTACCCATGCAGAGCGAACGGTAACATCTCGTGCCAATCTTTGTAAGTCACTGTCATCTTCTGCACGATCTTCTTGATGTCCTTATTTGCTGCTTCTACAGCCCCATTCATCTTCGGTCTGTAAGGAGAAGAATTATGGTGATGTATCTTGAACTGTTCGCAGAGCTCAGCAATCATCTTATTATTCATATTGGTACCGTTGTCTGTAATAATCCGCTCAGGGACGCCGTATCGACAGATCAGGTTATGCCGAATGAACCGTGCCACAACAGTCTTGGTTACCGTAGCATAGGATGCTGCCTCAACCCACTTCGTAAAATAATCAATCGCCACTAGGATGAAGCGATGTCCATTGGATGCCGTAGGTTTTATCTCGCCGATCATGTCTATGCCCCACATTGCAAACGGCCAAGGCGCAGTCAGAACATTCAGGGGAACCGGAGGAACATGCACCTTGTCTGCATAAATCTGGCATTTGTGGCATGTCCTGGAGTGTTGGTAGCAGTCAGCTTCCATGGTGGACCAGTAATACCCTTCCCGTAGGATCTTCTTAGCCATAGTGTGTCCACTGGAATGCGTACCAAAGGTCCCTTCATGTAGCTCTTCCATGATTCTTTCTGCTTCAGCCTTATCCACACAACGCAGTAAGGTTGAATCATGGTTTCGCTTGTACAAGATGTCGTTGCTTAGGAAGAACTTGGCTGCAAACCTTCTCAGGAATTTCTTATCATTGACAGAGGCACCTTCAGGGTATTCCTGAACTTCCAGATATCTCTTCACTTCGTGGTACCAAGGCTTCTCAGTTACCAATTCAGTTTCGAGATCACAACAGTATGCCGGTTCGTCCAGTTTCCAGATGATGATCCGGGGAGCCTCATTATCCCATTTGACCTTGAACATTGAAGACATTGTAGCTAACGCGTCCGCTAACTGATTCTCTTCTCTTGGAAAGTGCTCAAAGGTTATCTCTGTAAAGTGGGGGATCAGGGTCAACACACATTCTTTGTAAGGAATCAGGTTTGGGTGTTTCGTATCCCACTCTCCCTTGATCTGATTGATCACAAGAGCGGAATCTCCGAAGACACTTAGAAATTTGATCCTTAGGTCAATCGCAGCTTGAAGACCCATGATACACGCCTCATACTCCGCCATGTTGTTGGTACAGTTGAAACACAGCCGGGCAGTGAGTGGAGTATGAGTACCTTGTGGAGATATGATGATGGCGCCGATACCATTTCCCAAAGCATTGGAGGCTCTGTCAAAGTGCATAGACCATCGGGATCCGGGTTCAGGTCCTTCATCCGGTCCAGGTACTTCACAGTCAGTTACTATCATAATGCTTTCATCCGGAAACTCGAAGTTCATTGATTGGTAGTCATCTACAGCTTGATGTGCCAGGTGGTCTGCCAATACACTCCCTTTGATGGCTTTCTGGGTTGTGTACTGAATGTCGTATTCCGTCAAGATCATTTGCCATCTTGCAATTCTCCCAGACAGAGCAGGCTTTTCGAATATGTACTTTATAGGATCCATTTTTGAGATCAATAAGGTAGTGTGAGTCAGCATATACTGTCTCAGCCGGCGAGCAGCCCATACCAAAGCGCAGCAAGTTTTCTCAAGCAGTGAGTATCGGGTCTCACAGTCGGTAAACTTTTTGCTAAGGTAATAAATGGCATGCTCTTTTCGGCCAGACTCGTCATGCTGCCCCAGCACACACCCCATTGAGTTGTCAAGCACTGTCAGATATAGGATCAGAGGTCTCCCTTCAACCGGTGGCATAAGGATAGGCGGTTCTTGGAGATACTCTTTGATTTTGTCAAAAGCAGCCTAACATTCATCGTTCCAACGTACTACCTGATCTTTCTTCAGCAGCTTGAAGATTGACTCACAAGTAGCAGTCAGATGAGAGATGAATCGAGCAATGTAATTCAGGCGTCCTAAAAAGCCTCTGACCTCCTTCTCTGTCTTAGGAACTGGCATCTCTTGAATAGCTTTGACCTTGGCAGGGTCCACTTGAATACCTTTATCACTGACCACGAAGCCTAGCAACTTCCCAGATCTCACCCCGAAGGTGCACTTGTTCGGGTTCAATCTCAACTTGTATAGTTTCAACCGGTCAAACAACTTCTGGAGATGATCTAGATGTTCTTCCTCAGTCTGGGATCTTGCGATCATGTCGTCAACATACACTTCTATCTCATGATGGATCATGTCATGAAATAAGGCAACCATGGCACGTTGGTAGGTTGCCCCAGCGTTCTTCAACCCGAATGGCATGACCTTGTAACAGAAGGTGCCCCACTGAGTAACAAATGTAGTCTTTTCCATGTCTTCAGGTGCCATCTTGATCTGATTGTAACCTGAAAAGCAATCCATGAAAGAGAATACTTTGTGCTGAGCTGTATTATCAACAAGGACATCAATGTGAGGTAAGGGGAAGTCATCCTTGGGGCTGGCCCTGTTCAGATCCCTGTAATCAACACACATTCTGACCTTTCCGTCTTTCTTAGGTACCGGCACCACATTAGCAACCCACTGAGGGTAAGAAGTTACTGCAAGGAAACCCGCATCAAACTGTTTCATGACCTCGGCCTTAATCTTCTCAGACATCTCTGGACGCATCCGACGGACCTTTTGCTTAACTGGAGGGCAGTCTTCCTTAGTTGGCAAGTGATGGACCACAATATCGGTATCCAACCCTGGCATGTCTTCGTAGGACCAGGCAAAGATCTCCATATAGTCATGTAACATCTTGGTTAACCGTTGCTTCACGCTGAGCTCTAGGTTGGCACCAATCTTTACCTCTTTTCTGTCTGCTTCAGTACCCAAGTTTATGGTTTCCACTGGCTCTTCATGGGGTTGAATTGCCCTCTCTTCCTGAAGCAACAGTCTTGCAAGCTCGCCAGGCACTTCGCAATCATCTTCACCTTCGTCTTCGGCTAAGTTGATCGGATTTTCGAAGTCATAATTGGCAGTAGCAGAGTTGTTATCAGTAAGATCCAGAGTGGATTGAAACCTATATGAGTGAGTGTGTGTGTAAATACAACTGTTTTTGAAAATTATGTAAAGGAAAAGAAAGACAGAAAAGGAACACAATATTTGCAATGCGAAAAACGTCCAAGATTTTCATTCATGATGTATAAAATGACAGTTTGTATGCCCTCACAAATAGAACCACGGTGTCTCGGGTAAGACACCGGGCCATAGAGTTTATCATTGTTTATTACAAAATAACAAAACATAGGAATTCATTACTTAATAACGAAAGAAACAGGGAGATTGTCCTTTGCACTCTAATTGTTAGATCCACTGTCGGTTGCCGGGTAGATCCAGCTATCAAACTCAGCATCGTCCACTTCGTCTTCGTCCCCGATAGCATTTACTCCATGAGCAGGGAGGGGAGCTATTACCACATTAGGCTTGTCAGATGCCTCGAACTGTACCTCCTTGGCGTCAATAAGGTCCTGCAGCTTGTTCTTTAACGCCCAACAATCATCAGTAGCGTGCCCCGGGCTATCTGAATGGTAAGCACAACGAGCATTCGGGTTGTACTTGGGAGATGTTGTATTTGGGAACTTCGGCGCCTCCCTGACAGTCACTAAATTAGTGGATAGCAACTGTGGCAGGATCTGTGATAGGGTCATGCTTAACCGGGTAAACTCTCGCCGGGGTCTTTCAGCCCTTTGAGGATTGTTTGGCCGAGGAGCGGCAGCAGGCTTAGCAATCATCACCGCGCTGACAGATTGGCGGTGCTCAGGTCTCTCTGATTTCCTAGAACCATACACGGCACTAGACTCCTTCTTGAATGGTTTCTTTTCCGAACTAGATGATGCACCCTTTGTAATCTTCCCAGACTTCAGCCCAGCTTCAATTCTCTCTCCAGTCAGAATCAAATCAGTGAACCCAGCGGAAGAATTCCCAATGAGATGGTTGAAAAATGGCCCAGATAGGGTCCCCAAGAACATGTCTACCAACTCCCGATCAGTCAATGGTGGCTGCACCCTGCCAGCCAGGTCTCTCCACTTCTGAGCGTACTCCTTAAAACCTTCGCTTGCACCTAACGCCATACCCTGGAGTTGGGTACGTGTGGGGGCAAGGTCGGCATTATATTGATACTGCTTATAGAAAACAGTAGCCAACTCCTCCCAATTACGAACCTTGGTCCCATCCAGCTGATAGAACCATTCGAGATGAGTCCCTGAAAGACTCTCCTGGAAGAAGTGGATCCATAAATTCTTATCCGCAGAGTATGGCTGAATTTTCCGAACATAGGACCTCAGATGCAGCTTGGGACAAGACGCCCCGTCATATTTGGAGAAGGATGGTGCTTTGAACTTATGGGGGATAATCACACCAGTCGACAAACCCAGATCTCCGAAATCCAGCCCAGGTACCTGTTGGATCTCCATGGCCTTCAACCTGTCCTCCAGTTGTTTATATCTGTCATCTGCAGGAGGGTACTGCTCTTCATCAAAATCTGTCTCGTTGTCGGAGACGACCGGACTAGGGACCTTTACTTCTGCCTGAGAAGGACTCTTGCCAACAGAAGAACCAGCCTCTTCATGCTGCAGAGTATTACCAAACCTCCGGCCCGAGTTGAACAGAACAGTTCTTCTCTTCTTCTTCTTCTCCTTCTTCAGGAGCATAGTCTTCAGTTCTTCTTGGCCTCGAACCAGACCCGTGATTAATTCTTGAAACTGCGCATTCTGCGGCTGAAGAGCCTTGATTGATGTCTCAGTTGATGCAGATTCGGGATTCATGATGCTGAAATAAACAGCAAAGAACTGTAAGCAACCTGAAAAGGGGAAAAACCTGCTATGCACATGATGTATGAAATGCGTATGAATTATGTTTTCAAAGACAATCGGGAATCAACTTTGTAAACAAAAAGAACACACTTCATTAGATTCAACTTTGCAACTGAAATTTTTCAACAAGTTGCCCTTAGGCGTTACATGAAAGGAAATACTGGAAAGGAAATAAAACTGTAAAGGCACATTCAGAGCTTCTTATTGATCCCATGGTCTCCTCTTCTCAGTACGGATGTAGGCATTCAGAGCTCTCTCATTCTCCAACTGCTTGGTCAGCTTCTGGATCTTTGATTCCTGCTCGTTGAACTTTTCCCGGTAAGAATCCCGTTCTTCTTGCAGTTGCGACCAAGATCTCTTCAATGTCTCATAATCAGTAGGTATCTGAGGAGGAAGGACAGTTGGAGGAACACCATCTTTATCAGGACACTCAAGAATGACGGGTCTGACAGCTTCATACGGCATACCTAACTTCTGAGCACGGATGCGAACCCATTTGTAGTAGGCTTCCATAGGTAAAGAAGTCTTTGGCCCCAGCTCTTGTGGGTCAGCTTTATGAACCTTGTCCCAAGCCTTGATGAACCTACGACGTAGCTCGTCACTATCCACCTGAAACTCGAAACTGATGTGAGGCACCAACATCTCATGGGGGCCTGCTCTTCTTGCTCTTCCAAACTGACGGAGTGCTAGACATGGATTGTAAGAGATCCCTCCTTGAGTACCAATCAGAGGAACATTAGGGTACTCCCCGCATCGATCAATAATAGTTATCTCATCCAAACCTCTGCAAGTCCAAATGATGTCTTTATCGGTGAGAGACATTAACCTATGAGCCCAACCTCTTCCTTCTTGGTTCTTTAGTACGAACTTAGGGAGGTGCGAAATAAACCACCTCACCAACAAAGGGATACAACACCATAGGGTTCCTCGTCTTCGGGTAGTACGGGCATGAAGTTGTTGCAAGATGTCACCCAAGAGAGTGGGCACAGGATTCTGAGACATAAAGATCCTTATGGCAGTGACATTGATGAAGTTGTCAGGATTAGGAAACAGGACTAACCCATAGATTAGGAGAGCCAAGATGTCTTCATATGCCCTAAAGTCCAGGTCATTCCAGAAATTGTTAGCTTTACCAATTAGAAACTTAGCCAAGAAACCCTTAACTCCGCTTCTAGTTATCCAATTGTCTGTTACCTCTTGATGGGTCAAAGGAAGAGCTGCAGCAATGTCCTCAAGCCTGAGGGTCTTTTCCCAACCAGTAAAGGGAGTCTGATCCAAGATAGGGATACCAAGCAGATTAGAGAACTCTTCCAGGGTAGGGACCAGCTGGAAGTCTTGAAAGGTGAAGCACTGGTACTGAGGGTCATAGAACTGGGTTAGAACACTCATCAACTGTTGATCCCGCTTTGCAGTGACTAAACTGAGAAGGGAGCCATGCCTCTGAATGAAGGAAGTGGTATTTGGAATTCTGCTAACCAACTCATCAAGCAACTCAGGTGAACGAACAAAGTTGAACCGGATAGTATTCCTTCGTACAGGCATCATAATGTCCTACAAAACAGAGCAAAGATGAAGCCCTCTTGTCTTTGAAATGGTCAGTTCTTATGCAGGATGTATGCAATGCTCATGATGCTATGATGTTATGATAAAGCACACCACATACAGATACAAAGGCAAACATGGTAAGGCACACAAGTCACACAAAGCAAGCCCCTAAAGTTTAGGCCAGCATGAGGTCTAGGTACTACCCTCTTTCAGTTTGTTGGTTTACACTTGTCCTAATCAAAAGTAACCGGGTTCTTAGAGGATCCCAATATCATTGACTACCCTCAATCGGTCATAACTCCAGCATCGCAATCTTTTCTTGCAGCCAGAACCATCACGAGAGTTTAGCCTCAATGGGCGTAGCATACTGCTACTGTTCTAAAGGCCAAGTTGTGTCAATTAAGGTTCTAAGGTTGTTGGTGCTTAATGACTCCTTAGAAGACCCATATTCTCCTCGTTGCGACACAAGGGATATCGGTACAGACTAAGGTGCCACACCAACGTAGCCACTGCTTCACCCGTGTCGGTCTACGCCGGACAGGTCCCTTACAGCTTATGCTACCTAAACAGGGTATCCCCAGATCCGGGTTAGGATCTATGTATCTCCGATGCAACCCACAATAGTAAAGCAAGCAAAACAATACAAGTGAAAACACAGTTATGACCTAGCCCTAAGGTACACCTCACTTTAAGTTTAAGTCCCCAGCAGAGTCGCCAGTTCTGTGATCGGTGGATCTGGAACTGACTGTTTAACGCTGGTTCGCGAAATGTCGCGGAAGCAAGAGTCGCCACCGTCTTTTATTTTCTCCAAATGGAAAGGACAAAAGCACAGAAAAATTCCTTTAAAGAGATTGCTCTCGGTTCGGGAGGTAGGTTATAGAAAGGGAAGGTGTTAGCACCCTTTCTATCCATGGTTATCCATGGGCTCTTAGATACTTGCTCATTGTGTTTTCAAAAATGTTTTGTTTGCTTTTCAATTGTGGGTTTTAAAAAAGTTTCTTTGAAAAAATTTCAGTTCGACTCGTACGTCAGAGTGTTTGAAAGATTTGCTTTGAAAGCTTTTGAAAAGTGTTGGTGTGAAAAGTATTTTTGTTTGAAGTTAGAGCAAGTATCCTTGAGAACCTACCTACCCTAAGGAATTCGTCGGTGTAGATGTCCTTTAAAGTAGTGCCATCCCACCATTGAGAGGTAGGTAGCACCACCGTTGGAGGTGTTCGGGTCAATTCGATGTTCGGGACATGGTGATCACCAGAGCAATGGGAAGACACCTTAGAAGCTACCCTCATGCCAGGTTCCCGGATCATGAGGACTTACTAAGACATCCTCTACTCGACGACCACCTTTCGAGGCAAGGCAACAGTGAGGCGTACCCTAGGGGTGGTGTGTGCGATTCGTGTGTCAGATTCATTTATTTGTCTTGTCATGTTCCTTGTGATCTACGCTTGATTTTAATTAAGTCCATTCATTCTTTCATGCTTTTTTTGTTAACAGTTAAAAAATATTTGCGGGAAAGTAAATCTAAGGCTATTACAAATGGCGCGGGTCCACATCGCCAAAATTAAACCGGACCCGATTTGACAGAAAAATAAAGAAAGCAAATAAAAGTGCGAGAAGTTTAAGTTACAACGCTTTGGGAGAGATACATAATTATTTAAGCAATAAAATAAATACGCAAATTAAACAATTAAAAATATGGGCGTTGGACCCTTTTGCAAAAAATTAAAATTAATAATGGAATTAAAATTAAGAATTAAAAGAAAATGTTTTTGGTGTTTTTATGCTTTTTAAGATTTAATAAAAAAAGGATTAATTAAAAATGAAAATTGGATGCAAACCCTAATTCTAATGGCTTTTAAGTTTATTGTGAAAATATTAAATTGAAACCTAAATTAAACCTAAATTCTTTTATGTGCAATTTAATTATGAAAATAAAATAATATTATTATAAAAAAAAGAAAAATTAAAAGGAATAAAAATTATCAATTAAACCTAAATTCTATGTTTTTTATATTTTATTATGAAAAGAATTAAAGTGGCAACCTAAATTAATACTAAATTAATTTACATGCTAATTTATTTACAAGAAAATATTAACATAAAAATTATTTATTATATTTTGTCTTTTCTGAGTTTTAAGCCTTTTTTGCATTTTGTAAAATAATTGATCAAATTAAAAATAATAAAGAAAATAAGATAACAACTAAAAAATAAGAAAGACAAAAAAATAGGAAATTGCAAACCAGTGGGGGGTTCAGTCCCAATTGTGAGGTGTTGATCCAATAAATTGAGCCCAATCTTGCAAGGCCTGATTGACTTTTGGACAATCGTGTGGCGCATTGACTGGGAGTGTAGCGTGTTCATCCATCCTGTGCCTTTGATCTGAATATGATAGACGCGTGGACGTTTGGATGAGGGAGGCATATGGTACGTCTGAACATTAGCGCTGCATAGGAAGATATATAGCAAAATAATATTGAAATTATACAGACCTGGGACTCGAACCCAGGTCTTGGATGTTGAAGCCTTCAACGTTTGCCAGCTGAGCTACACACGCATTCATTTAATATACAAACAAAAAAATAATATAAAAGAAGCAACGCTTTAATGGATTGAAAACGCGTGAAATTCAAAACAGCGAATCAACGCTTTCCACGTGATCATCTTCCTCACGTGTTTTCTTTTTTTTTCTGAAACAAGACTGTATGGCAACGGTTTTAGGCGCGTGGCTTTAGGCATGTTTCCAGAAAATAGCGACTAGCCCCTCAACGCTCATAAATTGAGCGCGAGGGTTCCATCATCTTCGTCTTCAAGCGCTGAGTCCAATGGTAGTGGCCTTGAAGCTTAATTTTGCCTTATTGCAAAAGCCCTAAATTCAAACTCTGAAAAACCTAGAGATCGATCATGGTGAAATCTCATATACAAGACAAAAATCAAATTGAATGCATTGGTTAGTTTCAGGACAAGATGATAAACATGAATCAACAATTAATTTTCATAAAAAATGCCTAGAATATGATATGCGATTATGAGTTTCATGCTGTACAGTTCCAGTTTAATCTACCAATTCTTGAGGTTTTGGTTGTTGTTTTTGATTGGAATGCGTTCAGGGGATCACAAGGAAGCTATTGGAAAAGGAATTAAGCTTTGAATCGCCCTAGAACACTGATTTCAGTTTTGAGTTTTATGGAGTTTTTTTCAAGTTTGTATCTTGTTCTTCTGCGCAGCTTTCAGCCTCTATGCATTAGGGTTCTCTTTGTGCTTATGTAATGAGGCTATTAGGTTAAGAAAATTGATGAAAATCCCTTGTAATCTTTGATTGAAGATTTGATTTGCTTAAGGATCTTTTTGAATCTTTTTCACATGTTCTTGTATCAATTTGCATCCAATCACCCCAAATCTTTCCTAATTTGCCTTTACACGAAATATTGACCTTAAAACATGTATAAAAAGATTGGTTTGGTTAATTTAAACATTTTTCATATATTTAATTGATTTAATTGAATTAATATAAATAAAAATCCAAATAAATAAATAAATAATGAGAAAATTCTTCCCTTTGGGCCAAGTGGTCGTGCATATGCTTAGAATGATGAATCATGGAAGAAAAATGGGCCCATTAGCATTTTTAGGTCATTTGCATCAATGTTGACTTTTCAAAATATCCAAAAATTTCCCAACTTCCACAAGGCATAACTTGCTCAATGTTTAAGATTTTCTCATGTTCTTGGACATTTTGGAAAGGTCTTTGAGTCCTCTAACCAATGCCTTTGGTCTCATGTCATTTTGATTTACCAATCTCAAGTTATGGCCTTTGACTTAAAGTCCCTTTTTGTTGACTTTTGAAAATGACCTATAATGTTGAAATTGACAACTTTTTGTGAGAGCATTTCTTGGACTTGAAGTATGAATATGAGTTGTAGGAAATGTCTTTCTCTTCAAAATGAGCTTTGGATGGAATTTTTCTGATAATCCATGTGAAAGTTATGCCCTGGTCAATTTCAGTTGACTTTTTCAGCTGTCCAAATATAGTAACTTTTGCATCTTTGATGATTTCTGAGCCAAATTTTGAGAATCATGATCAAGCATTGATCAAATGATGTTTGTGGCTTCAAAATGATATGTTGACCAAAAATTTGAACTTTTGACTGTCAAATGAACATTTTGCCCCTACAGTTGACTGTAGTGCAATTTAGGGTTTTGACTGTGCAATTTTGAGCTGAATGTCTTGAAACTTGATATGAGGATACTTGACCACCTTTGTAGGCATATGGGACTTGGTTGGGCCTTTGAAAACTTCATTTTCTTGATCAGAACACAAACCCTAGTTTTGACTGTATAGGAGACAGTTGGACTGTGCAACCCTTGGGGAGTTTTGTGACTTGGCTTGGCAATTTCTTGGAGAATATGGGAGGGCAAATTTTGGGGTGCAACAGGAAGGAATGGATAAAAGACTTTTGAGTAGGTAGAATGTTCTTAGTTTCTTGCTCACAATCCGTCTTCAAAAAACAAACATCTTTTCAAACACACCAAACACTTTCAAAACATGAAATATTTTCAAAACGTCCAACACTTTGTATGCATTCTTATAGAGACGAGAATCATTACAAAGTTTTCCTAGACGAAGGCGCTTTTCAAAAATACTTTCAAAACCCACCACAAACACATTTCAAACAAAGCAATTTCAAAAGTGATCTAGCAAGAAACTAAGATCCCATAGATAACTACGATGAAAAGGGTTCTAACACCTTCCCTTTTCATAACCTAACCCCCGAACTTAAGAAAATATCTCAAAGGTCTTTCTTGTTTGAAATTCTGGCAGCAGATACTTAATGTCACAGTGAATGTTATGACACCGTATCTGACTTTCTATAAGACAGTAAATAAAAAAATAGTAAAGAACACACTCAATTGTTTACCCAGTTCAGTGTGAAACAACACCTACTCTAGGGGCTACCAAGCCAGGGAGGAAATCCACTATAAGAGATATTAATTCAGGAATAAACCAACCAATTTATCTCCTTCACTTAAGACCTACCCAATGCAACTTCAATCTAAGTTTAACTTAAACCTGAGTTCCTACTCACTCCTCCTCAATCACAGCAGTGATACTAAACAATTTACTAATGAATTAATGAAGACACTCTTCAGAACATACACTTGATTATGCTTCACAGCTTTTAATCAAGTAACACAACCACTCGTGCTTCAAAGCTTTGAGTGATACAAAAACCTAACTTGACCTTGCTTCAAAGCTTTAGTCAAGTGACACAAACACTCTTGCTTCAAAGCTTTGAGTGATACACAACCCTTACAATCAAAACCTACTCCAAGTCACTTATCACAATGATACTTGCTTGGATTACAGCAGTTAAAACTATACAACCCCTAATTGATCTTCTGTCAAAGACTTGATTTTCCAACAGCTTTCCTGTTGAATATATATGCAGCTGTTTCTTCAGTTAGGGCTTCCACGAAAAGCTAGGGTTAATTAGGGTTAACCTAAAGACTTGGTCACAAGACTTTATCAACCAGATTAGGGTTGAGCTAGGTTAACCTAAAGTCCACGTGAGATTCTGTTCTGGAAAGTATGAACCAAATTCCTGAAAAATCTTAGAATTAACCAAACTGCATAACTGTTAGATCAGTACAAGATGTCTTAACATTTGTTATGACAACATAAATCCTGTTTACTGATTTTGGTAGAAAGTGATAAATGTGATCATTGCAAAATGCTCAGATACACACTCATAAATAGCAGCTTTTGTATGCCATTCTTTTTCTGCATAAAGTACCTAAAGACCCAGAATGTTATGACATCAGTCATGACATTCACACACCTGGTTTTACCAAAAATACATGCCAATAACTAAACACTTACAAACTCCCCCTTTGACAAATTTTTGGCTAAAAGCCCTAAACAATCAGAGAATAGAGAGCAGCAGAAATAATATGTCTGCAGAAAAAAATAATGTCTACCAAGTAATTAACACAAAATCTTCTCCCCCTCTTTAGCCATAAATAGGCCAAAGATACATGTACTTATAGGTTATACATTCATCCAAAATGAGTAATAAAAACAACAAAAAATCTAAAATCACTTGCAGCAACAGGTACCAGCAGCAAGCTTGACAACTCCACCAAACTTCAAGCATTGTCATCTTCAGAGGAGGCACTTTCTTCAGCATTGAGCTGATCTTCAGCAGCATCCTCTTCCCTTCTTTGTCCTTCAGTCTCCTCCTGTTCTAATCTGGTAATTAGGTTCTCAAGAGTTCTTTTCCTTGTCTCCAGCTCTTTGCAGGTTTACTTTAGCACAGCTATAACAACAGATGTCTTGGACTGAGTTTTGACAGTTGATGTCTCAACTGATGTCATGACAATGTCAGGAACATGAGTCCCCTGAAATAGCTTATAGTGCAACCCAAGAGCAGGGGCTCTTTTGCATACAGTATCTCTTTCCACTAGGATGTCAGGATACTGAGCAAGGACAATACCACATAGGAGGGAGGGAAATGCAATAGGGCCTTTAACAGCATAGCTTCCAGCATGTTTTAAAGTTTGATCAAAGATATACCTGCCATAGTCAAATTCTGTCCTGGTTCCAACAGTAAAAATGAATCTTCCCAATCATGTGGAGATGGTTGATTTATGGTTGGTAGGAACCCAGTTGGCTGCACCAATCTTGTGCAGGATGGTAAATTTCATGCTTAGCTTGCTAGCATTCAACTTACCTTTTAAGGGCCAACACTTGACTTGATTTGCAGTGATGGTTTGGCATACTTGATTGTCAGTAACCTCTAGTTCAGGGCAAGCCTCATCTGGTCTTCCAAGGAATTTATTTATTTCAGAGGGAGAGAAATTAATTTTCTTCCTCTTACATAGACACATTTAAAGTCAGCTGACCTTCCATCAGCACATCCATCAGACAAATTCACTATGAATTCCTTGACAAGATTTTCATAGCATTTGGTAAACTTTAGCACAGTATTCATTAGTCCAGCAGCTTTGATTAGGTCCATGATCTCCTTACATTCCATGGCACCATTGTTTAGTTCTCTTTCCAAGGCTATTCTTTTCAAACAAACATACTTCCATCTGTTGGCATTTTTAGGGTGGTGAAAAGAAATGTTATCAGTGGGGACTTCAGGAACTTTAGCCATTTTGCTTGAAGGGAGTTTCCTTCTGAGAGGAATGTCTTCAGCATCAATTTCAAATTCTGATTCCTCATCCGAATCAGAAGGTTCAGGCTCTTTCCTTTTCTTTGCTATTGGTTGTCTCACAGGCTTTGAGCGACTACCAGCATGTACTCGGGTTTTCACCTTCCCAGTCTTCACAGTTTCTACACCAGTCCTGCCTTCAGACCTGGTTTTCTTATGTGCAACATCAGCAATCTTCTCTTTGGTCAGACATTTTGCAACATCCTGCTTGCCTTTTCTGTTCATCATTCTCCTAGCTATGCTAGGGTTGATATTTGCAATTAGGTCATTGTCAGAGTAGTCTTCATCCACATCAATAACCGGGGGTTCAACATCCTTCTCTGAAGGGTTCTGGATATCATCAAGATTTTCAGATGATTTCTGAATGTTGTCATTTGGTGTCTCAACATTCTCAGAGACATCTGGATTTATTTCAACATTTGGACTTGCTGATTCTTGATTTAAAGGAATAGAAATGCCAGGTACAGAGTGGTTCTCACTCAGAATTCTTGTAACAAGCCTAGCTATTGCTTGATGAACATAAGCTGAGCCTTCCCTATTTGGAACAGAAGATGATGGTTGAGAGGGATTACCGGATGAAGTAGCTCGAGACCTTCATGCATGCCTTGTTCTCAGCTTTTTAACCTTAGAGGGGTTAGTTGCCAGTGTTCTAAGAGGAGTAATCTCCAGGACTTCAAAATCCATGCAAGAGGTGATTGCCCTAGATTCTCGATCAGAAGATGCGGATGAAACAGTCGTCTTGGGAGAGGATGATGTTTGAGACATTTTGATAGTCTTAGAAAACCAGTAGCAACGAGAGAGAAATCTTTGATTGAGAGAATGGGGATTGTTGCAGAACCGAGAGAGGAAGGAGGTAAATGAGTGTCTATTCAACTTATTAACAATTTTGAAAGAATTAGGAAAACATATGATTAACCCAATCAAAATAGACTTAACACAAAAAACTCCTTCATCCCTTGTGTGATCGGTGGATTTAGAACTGACTGTTTAACGCTGGATCGCGAAATGTCGTGGAAGCAAGAGTCACCACCGTCTTTTATTTTCTCCAATATGGACAGGACAAAAGCACAACAAAATTCCTTATGCGAACGTTTCTAGGTTCGGGAGGTAGATTTATAGAAAGGGAAGGGGTTAGCACCCTTTCTATCCATGGTTATCCATGGGCTCTTAGATACTTGCTCTTTATGTTTTCAAAATGTTTGCTATTCAAAATGTGAGTGGGTTTGAAAAATTTTCATTGAAAGATTTCTGAAGAACTCTTGTATCTGTCCTCAAGAGTGTTTGAAAAATTGTTTTGAAAGCTTTTTGAAAGTGTCGGTGTGAAAAGGTTTTTGTTTTGTTTATAGAAGAGAGCAAGTATCTATGAGTCATATACCTACCCTAAGGAATTAGGCTGTGTATAAGTCCTTAAGGTAGTGCCATCCCACCATTGAGAGGTAGGTAGCACCACCGTTTGAGGTGTTCGGGTCAATTCGAGTGTAGGGACAGTGTGGTCACCGAAGCAACAATAGGACCGTTTCGAGGCAACTATTTCGAGGCAACTGATTCGATGCAACTTATTCGAGGCAACTGGATCATGGACATAAGGACCGCTAAAACGTCATATACTTGACGACCACGTTTCGAAGGCAACGAGTGAGGCGTACCCTAGAAGTGGTGTGTGTATTTGTGTGTTGTTTTCAGTTTAACAGTTATCTTTGATCAGGACATTGTGAGCTACGCGTTATTTTTAATTGACATACATTCTTTCATGCAATTTAGAATTTAAGAGTGCGGAAAATTAAAAGACAGAAATATAAAAGCTACGCTATTACAAGGCGCGGGTCTATACATCGCCAAAATACAAAGACCCGTTTTTGATAAAAGACGCGGAAAGTAAAAAAAGTGCGGTAAACCTAATTACTATTACAATCCTTGAGCAGTTACATAATATTCAAAAGAGAATAATGCGCGAAAAGAATAAATTGGACGTCCGAGGGTTTTGACCCTTTGCTTGAAATTTAATTTAATTAAAGTCTAATTAATTATTTAATTAAAGAAAGGTGTTTTTTGTGTTTTTTTGTATTTATGAAAATAAAGAAAATTAAAATCAAGAGAAACCCTAATTCTAAGTTTATTTTAATTATTTAAGAAAATATTAAAGTTAACCTAATTAATTAATTTACATATTTATGTGCAAAAATAATAATAATAAGAAATAATGAATAATGAGGAAAATAGTTAATTAATAAAAACATAAAAATGTTAAAACCTAATTCTATGTATTTTATTTATTAAGAAAAAGATTAAATTTTAAACCTAAATTAAACTAAATTAATTGTTAGTCATTTATTTACAAAAATAAATTAATGGTAAATTAAATATTAATTAAACATATTTTGTATTTTGATTTTCTGATTTTATTATGAAAAGATTAATTTTAATGACTTAATAATAATTATAAAAAATAAATAATTGAAAGAAATTAAAAGAAAGAAAAAAAATCAAATTGCAAACCAAGGGGGTGTCAGGCCCAAAGGGAGGTTAGCTGAAGCAATTATGGCCCAAGAGACAAGGCCTTTGTTTGTCTTTCCAGATTGAGTGCACGTGGTTGACTGGGGTATACCCTGGACTGCATCATCTGGCCACTGGATGGAACATCAGGGGGCACTTGGCAAGCCAGCATGTTAGGACGTATGGTAGTCCTTTGAGTGAACGCTGCATGGGAATAGGTTAAGAAAAATAACAACAATTATATGGGGGGGACCTGGGAATCGAACCCAGGTCCCAGCGTTTACCAAGCGCGTCATCCACCATCCAGCCATTCAAACGCGTTTGTACATATAATGGACAATAAACATAATATATGAAAAAGTAACCACTACGCTGGGAAACGCGCGCAGATTCAAACCTCCCAACCACACAGAGCCACGTATGTTTCTTCTTCGTTTTCCTGCAATTATATGAAACAAGTAGCGGGGGTTTTAAACCCCCACAAACTAAAAGTCCTAGAAATAGCGATTAGCCCTATGCATTACATAAATTGAGCGCGATTAGTTGGTTGAATTCGTCTGGCCTTGACGAATTCAACCATGGTCATGGCTTAATCCAATTTTTCCTCCTGTAGAAAAACCCAATTTTCAAGCTTATGAACCCTAGATTTTATCCATGGTGGATTTCGATTCAGGGGGCTATAATTCAATTGAATGGTACCAACAGCTTCAGAAGGTCCCTATGAGCATGAATCAATCCAAAAAAATTGTTAAAAGCGCATGAATGATGATATAGAATTTAGAAAATATAGCAAACCGCGTCACTTGTATCTTCTAATTCTTTGCGTGTTTGGACTGGTTCTTGATTGCAAAAGCTTCCTGGAGACTCAAGCAATACGTTTGGATCACTTTTAGGCTTCGAATCCACCTGCAACTATGAAATCAGTTTCCAAGTTTTTGTTGAAAAGTTGCAAATTGGTTATGAGTTTTCAGCAGCTTTTTCGTGTGTGCCTCAGTAGGGTTTCCTTGTGCATATGTATGTGAATGATTCTAGGTCAAAAACAAGCCCATAAGTCCATGAATTAATGTCTTGAATATTTGATTGCCAATCATGTATTTTCCAATCTTTTTCCATGAAAACTTTGCCAATTATGGAAGATCTTGTCCCCTTGGATGATGCACGAAATCCTTAGCATATTTGGAGTATATTTTCTGCATAAAAAGATTTGAAAAAGCATTATTTGATATTTTTCTACAATTAAAACTAATTAAATGAATTAATAATAATAAAAATTCAATTAATTAATTAAAAATAAGAAAATAAATCCTTTTAAGCTCAATGGGTCGTGCATAGGCTTTGGGTAATGATTCAAGAAATAATTTGGGGCCCATTAGCAAATTTGAAGTGTTTTAGGCATAATTGACTTTTGAAAGTTCCCAAAAATTTCCCAACTTCTCCAATGCATGTCTTGCTCAATTTTGAGGCTATGCTCATGTTCTTGGACATTTTGGAAAGGTTTTGAAGTCCTATAACCAATGCCTTTGGTCCCATGTCATTTTGATTTACCAATCTCAAATTATGGTCTTTGACTTAAAGTGTCTTTTCGTTGACTTTCGAAAATGACCTATAATGTTGAAATTGATAACTTTTAGTGAGAGCATTTCTTGCACTTGAAGTGTGAAGATGAGTTGTATTAAATGTCATCCCCTTAAAAATGAGCTTTGGATGGGATTTTTCTGATAAACCATGAGGAAGTTATGCCCTGGTCAATTTGCAGTTGACTTTTCAGCTGTCCAAAAAATAGAAACTTTTGCATCTTGAGACTTTTTGAGCCATGCTTGTGAAATCATGATCAAGAATTGATCAAATGATGTTTGTGGCTTCAAAATAAGATGTTGACCAAAATTTTTGACTTTTGACTGTCAAATGACCATTTTGCCCCTACAGTTGACTGTGAAGCATTTAGGGTTTTTTGACTGTGCAACTTGATGCTGTCAGTCTTGAAACTTGACATATGAATGCTTGACAATTTATGTAGGCATATGGGACTTGATTGGACCCTTGAAAACCTCAATTTCTTTGCCAGAACCAAAACCCTAATTTTGACTGTGTTAGGAGGCAATTGGACTGTGCAACCCTTGAGAGATTTTGAACCATTTGGAGGTTGATCTTGCCAAATCTTGAAGGATATGGGAGGGCGAATTTTGGGGTACAACAGTTGCCCCTGTTCAATATTCTTAGACCTGAGGATATAGATTGGCTGGCGTGCCTTTCGTGATCCGAAGGTGGAAGATGATTGAACACTAAAGTGCCCAGAAATTTGCGCTCACATAGTAGAATGTTAGCAGCGTGATGGCGGGAATGGGCTTATAGATGCCATTTGGAGACTGTTGGTATGTGGATGGGCTTATAGATGCTATCTGGATGTGACAGGACCTTGTCGGGAATGGGCTTATAGATGCCATTTGGAAGTGTAATGGATAGTTGTGGAGATGGGCTTATAGATGCCATCAGGAGGTTGTCGATCGCGTAAGAGATTCCTTAGCGAGAACTTGCGTACCTGAGAAAGAAAGATAATTACCTGGCCTGTTATAGGGGTTGATCTTCAAACTCTTTATGTAGATGTCCCCTGGCTGGATACAGGAATCGAATCTTTAAACTCTTCAGACGTGCCCTGGCAAGATACAGGAATCGAGTCCGAAAAATAGTCGTCAACAGATACACCCTGGCAGGATACAGGAATCGGATCTTCGAAATCTTCAGACGTGCCCTGGCAAGATACATGAATCGAGTCTTGGAATTAGTCGTCAACAGATACACCCTGGTAAGATACATGAATCAGATCTTCGAACTCTTCAGACGTGCCCTGGAAGGATACAAGAATCGAGTCTGGAATTAGTCGTCAACAGATACACCCTGGTAAGATACAGGAATCGGATCTTCAAACTCTTCAGACGTGCCCTGGAAGGATACAGAAATCGAGTCTGGAATTAGTCGTCAACAGATACACCCTGGCAAGATACAGGAATCGGATCTTCAAACTCTTCAGACGTACCCTGGCAAGATACAGGAATCTAGTCTGGAATTAGTCGTCAACAGATACACCCTGGCAAGATACAGGAATCGGATCTGGAATTGCGACAGTTGATAGTAATCATCTTTATATTGATCTTGGTCCTGTAAAGACAAAACGTTAGTTGTATGCAATGTCATGATGTATGATATGCATGATGTTCTCAGCATAAAGGAGGTTGTGTGATATGATGCGTATGTGCATGCATTGTATATGTAAGCAAGATGTATGAAAATGTGATATGTTTATGAATGTATTTTTGTCTAGGAAAGTAAATCCTTGACGGGTGCCGGGAAGCTTAAATCCTGGGCTGATGTTGAAGAGTAGCGTTCTTCGTTTCCGCTGGGGGTGATGGTTGCAAGAATACCGGTAGGAGAAGATGACTCCGTTGAGGAATAAACTTGGCGAATAGATTACTCTGCGGGGAGTGCTCTGTGGGAAGAGAGGCACTTTGCTGAGATGTTGCTGATTACTCCGCTGGGGATGCCGTTGATAGGCTCTGTTGGAAGATTTGATGAACTCCGCTGGGGGATAGGAAGACTTCGCCGGGGACGATCTTTCCGTGGTAATGGCTGAGGATATCCCAGTTATATCCTGGTGGGGAAATAACCTTTGAATAAAGCCGGGGGAGAGCGTTCGTACTATGCGGGTGACAAGCTTCCAGAATCTACTGGGGATAAGCTTCAAGACCTGCTGGGGATATGAATTCCACTTTCCTGGGGAAACCTTTCAGATTGGACTGGGGAAATGGCTCCACTGGATGTTCGGTGTTCCGCCGGGGAACAATCTTAGATCAAGATTGTCGGGGATGCTTGTTAGTAATGTTTGTATACTCCTTTGGGGAGTGTTGAGATCTTCGGGGGATAATCCAACTTCCTTGAGGTTGACAGTAGGCTAACTCTGCTTGGGGAGAGTGTCGCTGGCTTGCTGGAGATATTTTGCCTTGTAGGGCTTATGGGAGACCAACTCTTGGGAGGGAATTGTTGAGTCTTATCTTACTCGGCGGGGAGTGAAGGTATCTGGGTTACAATCTTCAGCCGGACCTACCTTGGTACCTTGGTGGACAGAGCAATTAGATTGCTTAGACAAACTCATTATTGCCCCTGTTTCTGATATTACCTGTAATTAATCCTTTGTTTCGCATGCAAATATTTATGAGTTAGCAATTAGTGTCAAATGCATATATCACAAATGAACATTGGACGTTCTTCGCAAAACAAAACAGAAAAAAGGAAAAAACAATTGGCAATTGGTCTGAAAAGTGAATTTGTATTGATTTTTGAATTTGCCTGTAAATAGGCGTTTATGTACAAGAGGCTGACGTCCTAGTAAGAGAACACCGCCGAACAACAGAGTTTATACAATTTTGTGAAAAAGGAAACAAAACAGCTGTGTGAAAAGAATAATCCCACTGGGTTCCCACTCTGCTATCGCCTTTATATCTTCGAGCGTCTCATCACTTGGCTGCTCAGTTGAAGATGAAGCTGACTGATCGATGCCGTCTGAACTTGACGTTGATACCGGATTCTGGATGCAGGGTGATCCAATGAGACATAGTATTACGCTTTAATCCCTAACTTTTTCCTGGACCGCCCTTTCGGGTTTTCAGTCCACCGGGATACCCATTTTTGCCCAAGCCGCCTTTTCAGGTTTTTGACTTGCCGGGTGTACAGATTTTTTCATTTCATCCCTTATTTTTGCCCGAACCCTTTTGGTTCGCCGGGAAGCCCTAATTTTTGCCTAGGTATGTCAACCTAGCAGGTCTTTTATCATGCGTAGTATCTTTTTACTATGTCTGCATTGGCGGGGTGAGGAAGGTCGTCACCATCCATGGTGGTTAGAATCATGGCTCCTCCTGAGAAGACATGTTTAACCACAAATGGCCCTTCGTATGTGGGGGTCCATTTGCCCCTGGGATCACTTTGAGGAAGAATGATGCGTTTGATTACCAGGTCCCCAACTTGATACTTTTGTGGTCTGACTTTCTTATTAAATGCCCTGATCATCCGTTTTTGATACGTTTGACCATGACAAATAGCAGTGAGTCTCTTTTCGTCAATTAGGTTTAATTGATCAAGTCGAGTCTGGATCCAGTCATCTTCGCTCAGATCTGCATCCTTCATTATCCGGAGAGAGGGTATTTGGACTTCAATCGGCAAGACTGCCTCCATGCCATAGACCAAGGAGAAGGGAGTTGCCCCGGTTGACGTCCTTGCTGAGGTACGGTACCCCTGAAGAGCAAACGGTAACATCTCGTGCCAATCTTTATAGGTCATTGTCATCTTCTGCACAATCTTTTTGATATTCTTATTAGCTGCCACTACAGCCCCATTCATCTTCGGTCGGTAAGGAGAAGAGTTGTGGTGCTGTATCTTGAATTGCTCGCAGAGCTCAGTGATCATCTTGTTATTAATATTGGTACCATTGTCCGTAATGATCCTTTCTGGGACGCCGTATCGACAGATAAGGTTGTTCCGAATGAATCGTGCCACGACGTTCTTGGTTACCGTGGCGTAGGAAGCCGCTTCAACCCACTTTGTAAAGTAATCGATCGCCACTAGGATGAAGCGATGCCCGTTGGATGCCGTAGGTTTAATCTCGCCGATCATATCGATGCCCCAAATTGCAAAAGGCCAAGGTGCTGTCAAGACGTTCAGAGGAACTGGAGGAACGTGCACCTTATCTGCATAAATCTGGCACTTATGACATGTCCGAGAATGTTGGTATTAGTCGGCTTCCATTGTGGACCAGAAATATCCTGCCTGAAGGATTTTCTTTGCCATGGTGTGTCCACTGTGTGATCGGTGGATCTGGAACTGACTGTTTAACGCTGGTTCGCGAAATGTCGCGGAAGCAAGAGTTGCCACCGTCTTTTATTTTCTCCAAATGGAAAGGACAAAAGCACAGAAAAATTCCTTATAGAGATTGCTCTCGGTTCGGGAGGTAGATTATAGAAAGGGAAGGTGTTAGCACCCTTTCTATCCATGGTTATCCATGGGCTCTTAGATACTTGCTCATTTGTGTTTTCAAAAATGGTTTGTTTGCTTTTCAACTGTGGGTTTTAAAAAAAAGTTTCTTTGAAAATTCCAGTTCGACTCTTGTATCAGTCCTCAAGAGTGTTTGAAAAATTGCTTTCGAAAGCTTTTTGAAAATGTGTTGGTGTGAAAAGTATTTTGAATTTTGTTTTGAATTTAGAGCAAGTATCTACAGTCGTCTACCTACCCTAAGGAATTCGTCTGTGTAAATGTCCTTAAAAGTAGTGCCATCCCACCATTGAGAGGTAGGTAGCACCACCGTTGGAGGTGTTCGGGTCAATTCGAGGTTCGGGACATGGTGATCACCAAAGCAATGGGAAGACACCTTAGAAGCTACCCTCATTCCAGGTTCCCGGATCATGAGGACTTACTAAGACATCCTCTACTCGACGATCACCTTTCGAGGCAAGGCAACAGTGAGGCGTACCCTAGGGGTGGTGTGTGACTTGTGTGTCAGGTTCATTTGCATTTATCTTGTTCATGTCAAAGTGATCTAAGCGTTTGTTTTTATTTTAGGCCATTCATTCTTGCATGCATTTATTTAATAGTTAAAAAGTGCGAAAAAGGTAAAGTTCTAAACTATTACAAAAGGCGCGGGTCCACATCGCCAAAATTTCCAGGACCCGATTTGACAGAAAAATAAAGAATTAAAGTGCGAGAAATATATTACACGGCTTTGGGAGAGGTACATAAATATTAAAAGAAAAAGAAATAAATACGCGAATTGAATTAAACTGGAAACGAGGGCGTTGGACCCTTTTTAATGGAATTAAATTAAATTTTTAAATTAATGAAAATTAAAATGAAAGGGAATTATTTTTGGTATTTTTGTATTTTATGATTTTAATGAAATTGAATTAAATTGAGAAATTGACCCTAATTCTAATTTTTTATTTATTAAGAAAAAATATTAAAGTTAAACCTAAATTAACCTAATTAATTACATGGTAATTTAATTACAAAAATAAATAATATTTAATTATTAATAATGGTGAAAAAAAAGAATAAAAGTAATTAAAATAATTAAACCTAATTTCTACAAATTTTTGAGTTAATTAAGAAAATGCTTGAATTAAACCTAATTTAATAGCTAAAATTAATGAACAATATTTATTTACAAAAAATATATTAATTAAATAAAAATACTTATTTTTGTCTTTTTCTGATTTTATATTGTTTTTTATATTTTTTATGAAAATATTAAATTAAAGGAATTAATAAATAAAAGAAATAATTGAATCAAAATAAAAAAAATAATGAAAAGAATATTGCAAACCTAGGGGGGGGGTCTGTCCCCAATTGGAGGTCACAACTTAGAAATCCAGGCCCAATAGCTTTAGCCTGGTTGACTTCTCGTGCCAGCGTGTAACACCTTTGACTCATGTCCATGATATTCTTCCAACTATGGCCCTTGGATTGATCTTAGCATGTGCGTGGCAGGCCGGGATGTGGAGAGTATGATGCACCCTAGCACTGAAACTGTACACAAGCATTAAATGAAAAATAATATGGAAGGGGGTGGGGACCAGGGGCTCGAACCCAGGTCCTGAAGATTACCAATGCTACGCTTTGCCAACTGCTCCACTTTGATTTCTTTGTATATCATATAACTAATAAATATAATAAAACAAAACAAATGTTAATGTTCCTTTTTCGTGCGAAATTCAAACCAACCAATGGCTGCCTTACACCTAGTCTTCGTCTTCCTCGCTTTGTGTTTTTCCTGAAAATAAAAAAGGGTTAGCGGGGGTTTTAAACCCCCCCCCCCCCAAATATGCCATATCCAATAATAGCGATTAAGCCATCTTTGAGTATAAATTAGGCGCGAGGGTGCTATTCAGATCGTCCAAACACGCTGAGTATGGTCATGGTATCATGGTGATCCAATTTTACAGCGTTTAGAAACGCCCAATTTGGAAGTTCTGCAACCCTAACCTATTTCAATGGTGGATCTTCTATTTTGGCACGAAAACTCAATCAAACCACACAGTTAGCTTTAGAATTAAACAATGAACATAAATCAAATGTTAAAAATTGCTAAAGACGTATGATTCATGATGCAGGCATTTGAAAGAAAACATGAACAGGACGAAGCTGTTCTACCGTTTCTCTGCGTTAGGATGGTTGGTTTTGATCTGAAAACCTTCCTTGAAGTCTCAGGAAGGTGATGGAATAGTTATTTGGCCCTTAAACGCACTGGAAAATGGTTTTCAGATTTGAACTTTTTTGAGAAAATTGCAAACTTGTTGATCAGATTCTTGCGCAGCTGGGGGGTCCTATGCATTAGGGTTTGCATGAGTACTTATATGTGAATGATTTAGGTCAAAGAAACCAAACAAAAACCTTTGCATTCATGATTTTCAAGATTTGATTCTTAAGGATCTTTTCAAATATTTCTTCATTAAGAACCATCACAATTTGCACCAATTCTTTCCACTTTTGATAGGCACGAAATCTTTAGTGAATCATGAGTCATTGTCTTGCACAACAAGATTTAAAACACTAGGTTTAATATTTTTCACCTATTTATTTTAATTAAATGAATTATTAATAATTAAAAATCCAAATAAATAAATAAAAATGATAAAAAACTTCCCTTTGGGCCAAATGGTCGTGCACATGCCTTGGATGATGAATTGTGGAAGAAAAAGAGGCCCATTAGCAATTTTAAGACTTTTGAAGCAATGTTGACTTTTCAAAATATCCAAACTTTCCCAACTTCCACAAGGCATAACTTGCTCAATTTTTAAGCTTTGCTCATGTTCTTGGACATTTTGGAAAGGTCATTGAGTCCTCTAACCAATGTCTTTGGTCCCATATAATTTTGATTTACCAATCTCAAGTTATGGCCTTTGACTTAAAGTCCCTTTTTGTTGACTTTTGAAAATGACCTATAATGTTGAAATTGATAACTTTTTATGAGAGCATTTCTTGGAATTGAAGTGTGAAGAGGAGTTATAGGAAATGTCATCATCTTCACAATGAGCTTTGGATGGAATTTTTATGATAAACCATGTGGAAGTTATGCCTTGGTCAAGTTACAGTTGACTTTTTCAACTGTCCAAATATGGAAACTTTTGCATCTTGATGATTTTTGAGCCAAGCTTTGAGAATTATGATCAAGCATTGATAAAATGATGTTTGTGGCTTCAAAATGAGATGTTGACCAAAAATTTGAACTTTTGACTATCAAATGACCATTTTGCCCCTACAGTTGACTGTAGTGCAATTAGGGTTTTTGACTGTGCAATTTTGTGCTGTGAGTCTTGAAACTTCATATGAGGATGCTTGACCATGTTTGTAGGCATGTGGGACTTGATTAGACTCTTGGAAACTTCAATTTCTTTGTCAGAACCAAAACCCTAGTTTTGACTGTTTAGGAGGCCCTTGAACTGTGCAACCCTTGAGAGATTTTGAACCTGTGACTTGGCAATTCTTGAAGAATATGGGAGGGAAAATTTTGGGGTGCAACAGTTGCCCCTGTTCAATCTTCTTAGACCTGAGGATGCAGATTGGCTGACGTGCCTTTCGTAATCCGAAGGTGGAAGATGATTGAACACTAGAGTGCCCAGAAATTTGCGCTCACATAGTAGCAGTGTGATGGGAATGGGCTTATAGATGCCATTTGGAGATTGATGATTAGGATGATGGGCTTATAGATGCCATGCTAACAGATGATGGATGGTGGATGGGCTTATAGATGCCATCTGGATGTTGATCGCGTAAGAGATTCCTTGGTGAGAACCTGCGTACCTGCAAAAGAAAAAATGATTACCTGACCCGTTACAGGAGCTGATCTTCAAATTCTTTGTATAGATGTGTCCTGACTGGTTACAGGAGCTGAATCTGGAGCTTCAAACGGTGATGAATGAACCAGGGGTGGTTACTACCTCAACAGGAATGGTGAGAGAACCTTGGATGACTTCTACCTCAACAGGAATCATTGAGAGAATCTTGGACGACTTCGACTTCAACAGTAACGCTGAGCGAATCTGGGGATGATTACTACCTCCGCAGTATCGGGGAGAGAACCATAGGCGACTACAACCTCAACAGCAATCATTGAGAGAATCTTGGATAACTTCAACTTCAACAGCAACCGTTGAGCGAATCTTGGGATGATTACTACCTCCGCAGTATCGGGGAGAGAACCATAGGCGACTACAACCTCAACAACAATCATTGAGAGAATCTTGGATAACTTCAACTTCAACAGCAATCGTTGAGCGAATCTTGGGATGATTACTACCTCCGCAGTATCGGGGAGAGAACCATATGCGACTACAACCTCAACAGCAATCATTGAGAGAATCTTGGATAACTTCAACTTCAACAGCAATCGTTGAGCGAATCTTGGGATGATTACTACCTCCGCAGTATCGGGGAGAGAACCATAGGCGACTACAACCTCAACAGCAATCATTGAGAGAATCTTGGATAACTTCTACTGAGTCTTTATCAGGAAAATCTGTTAGGGGTCGATTTAGATGGACTAGAGAAGGCCTTGGACTGGATAAGAAACAGAAAATCTTAGGGTCGATCAACTGAACCGGTCTAGGTCTTGAAATGTCTTCAACTGGATAAGAAACAGGGAGATCTTAGGGTCGATCTGACTGAACCAGAGAAGGCCTTTGACTGGATAAGAAACAGAGAAATCTTTGGAGTCGATTTAACTGAATCGGTCTAGGTCTTGAATATAGCTGAGAACTTAACTGGATCTTTCCTGAAAGGTAAAGGTCAGTCATATGCAATGCATGATATGGATCAAGCAATGATGTTCTCAACTCAAATGAGATTTGTGAGATATGATGCGTATATGCATGCTATAATGTATGAAAGTGCGATGTTTATGAATGTATATTTGTCGTCTAGGAAAGTAAATCCTTGACGGGTGCTGGGAAGTCATATCCTGGGCTGATGTTGAAGAATATATTTCGCTTCCGCTGGGGATGATAATTGCAAGAATACCAGTAGGAGAAGATAGCTCCGTTGGGGAATAAACTTGGCGAATGATTACTCTGTGGGGAGAAAAGTACTCTAGCGATCTTGCTGGGGAGCAATACTCTGTGGGGAGAGAGGTACTTTGTTGAGTTGATGAAGACTTGCTGGGGATACCCTTGTTGCGTTGGAAGTGTTAATAGACTTCGCTGGGGATAAGAAAGAACTGTGTTGACGACGACCTTTCCGTGGCTTTTGGCTGAGGATAACCCAGTTATATCCTGGTAGGGAAATAACTCTTAGAATAAAGCCGGAGGACGCGTTCGTGCTCTGCGAGGATAAGCTTCCAGAATCTACTGGGGATAAGCTTACTACTTGTGGAGATGAATTCCAACTTTCCTGGGGAACTAGATTGGACTCTCCTGGGGGAGTTTTGAATTGTACCGGGGAAGTAACTCCACTGAACCTTGATATACCTCCGGGGAACAATCTTTAGACCGAGATTGCCGGGGATGCTTGTTAAGAATATGTATATTGCTGCTGGGGAATGCTGAGCTCTGCGGGAGGATACCTAACTTCTTTAAGGTTTGATAACTTTGCTTGAGAGAGTGTACTGACTTGCTGGCTCACTCTCTGGGGAATTGGGATGTACTGGCTATGTTCTTCAGCTGAACTTACCTGGGTACCTTGGAGGATAGAACAATTAGATTGCTTAGACAACTCTTTATTGCCCCTGTTTCTAATGTTACCTGTAATTAATCGTTTATTTCGTATGCAAATATTCATGAGTTAGCAAATTATTATCAATGCATATATCACAAATTGAACCTTGGACGTTCTTCGCAAAACAAAACAGAAAAGGAAAAAACAATTGGCAATTTTGACTGAAAAGTGTATTTTGTATTGATTTTGAATTTGCCTGTAAATAGGCGTTTATGTACAAGAGGCTGACGTCCTAGTAAGAGAACGCCGCCGAACAAAAGCGTTTATACAAATTTTGTACAAGAGAAAATAAAACAGCTGTGTGAAATGAATGATCCCACTGGGTTTCAACTCTGCTATTGCCGCTATATCTCCGAGTGTCTCATCACTTGATGACCTTGGTTGAAGATGAAGCTGACTGATCGATGCCGTCTGAACTTGATGTAGATACCGGATTCTGGATGCAAAGTGATCCAATGAGACATAGTATTACGCTTTTATCCCTAACTTTTGCCTGGACCGCCCTTTCGGGTTTTCAGTCCACCGGGATACCCATTTTTGCCCAAGCCGCCTTTTCAGGTTTTCGACTTGCCGGGTGTACAGATTTTTTTCATTTCATCCCTTCATTTTGCCCGAACCCTTTTGGTTCGCCGGGAAGCCCTAATTTTTGCCTAGGCATGTCAGCCTAGCGGGTCCTTTTTTATGCGTAGTATCTTTTTACTATGTCTGCATTGGCGGGGTGAGGAAGGTCGTCACCATCCATGTTGGTTAGAATCATGGCTCCTCCTGAGAACACATGTTTAACCACAAATGGCCCTTCGTACGTAGGGGTCCATTTGCCCCTTGGATCACTCTGAGGAAGGAAGATTCACTTGATTACCAGATCCCCAACTTGATACTCTTGTGGTCTGACTTTTTTGTTAAATGCCCTGATCATTCGTTTCTGATACGTCTGACCGTGGCAGATAGCAGCAAGTCTCTTTTCATCAATAAGGTTTAGCTGATCAAGTCGTGTCTGGATCCAATCATCTTCGTTCAGATTTGCATCCTTCATTATCCGGAGAGAGGGTATCTGCACTTCGATTGGTAAGACTGCCTCCATACCGTAGACCAAGGAGAAAGGAGTTGCCCCGGTTGACGTCCTGGCTGAGGTACGGTACCCATGTAGAGCGAACGGTAACATCTCGTGCCAATCTTTGTAAGTCACTGTCATCTTCTGCACGATTTTCTTGATATTTTTATTTGCTGCTTCTACAGCCCCATTCATCTTCGGTCTGTAAGGAGAAGAATTATGGTGCTGTATTTTGAACTGCTCGCAGAGCTCAGTGATCATCTTTTTATTCAGATTGGTACCGTTGTCTGTAATAATTCTTTCGGGGACGCCGTATCGACAGATCAGATTATGCCGAATGAACCGTGCCACAACAGTCTTGGTTACCGTAGCATAGGATGCTGCTTCGACCCACTTCGTGAAGTAATCAATCGCTACCAGGATGAAGCGATGCCCGTTAGATGCCGTAGGTTTAATCTCACCGATCATGTCTATGCCCCACATTGCGAACCGCCAAGGCGCAGTCAGAACATTTAGAGGAACTGGAGGAACATGCACCTTGTCTGCATATATCTGGCATTTATGGCATGTCCGAGAATGTTGGTAGCAGTCTGCCTCCATGGTGGACCAGTAATACCCTGCCCGAAGGATCTTTTTAGCCATAGTGTGTCCACTGGAATGTGTCCCGAAGGTCCCTTCATGTAACTCTTCCATGATCCTTTCTGCTTCCGTCTTATCCACACAACGCAGTAAGGTCGAATCATGGTTTCGTTTGTACAAGATGCCGTTGCTAAGGAAGAACTTCGCTGCGAACCTTCTCAGAAACTTCCTGTCGTTGACAGAGGCACCTTCAGGGTATTCCTGAGCTTCCAGATATCTCTTCACCTCATGGTACCAAGGCTTCTCATCCACCAATTCAGTCTCGAGATCACAACAGTATGCCGGTTCATCCAGTTTCCAGATGATGATCGGGGGAGACTCATTGTCCCATTTGACTTTGAACATAGAAGACATTGTAGCTAACGCGTCCGCCAGCTGATTCTCTTCTCTCGGAAAGTGTTCAAAGGTTATCTTTGTGAAGTGATGGATCAAGGTCAACACACATTCTCTGTAAGGAATAAGATTCGGATGTTTCGTATCCCACTCTCCTTTGATCTGATTGATCACGAGAGCGAAATCTCCGAAGACACTCAGAAACTTGATCCTTAGGTCGATCGTAGCTTGAAGACCCATGATGCACGCCTCATACTCTGCCATGTTGTTGGTACAATTAAAACATAGTCGGGCAGTGAGTGGAGTATGAGTGCCTTGAGGAGATATAATTACAGCACCAATACCGTTTCCCAAAGCGTTGGAGGCTCCGTCAAAGTGCATAGACCATCGGGATCCTTCCTCAGGTCCTTCATCCGGTCCAGGTACTTCACAATCAGTTACTATCATGATGCTTTCATCCGGAAACTCGAAGTTCATTGACTGATAGTCATCTACGACCTGATGTGCCAAGTGATCTGCCAATACACTTCCTTTGATGGCTTTCTGGGTCGTGTACTGAATATCGTATTCCCTCAAGATCATTTGCCATCTTGCAATTCTCCCAGACAGAGCAGGCTTTTCAAATATGTACTTTATAGGATCCATCTTTAAGATCAACAAGGTAGTGTGAGTCAGCATATACTGTCTCAGCCGGCGAGCAGCCCATACCAAAGCGCAGCAAGTTTTCTCAAGCAGTGAGTATCGGGTCTCACAGTCGGTAAACTTTTTGCTAAGGTAATAAATGGCATGCTCTTTTCGGCCAGACTCGTCATGCTGCCCCAGCACACACCCCATTGAGTTGTCGAGCACTGTCAGGTATAGTATCAGAGGTCTCCCTTCAACCGGTGGCATAAGGATGGGTGGTTCTTGGAGATACTCTTTGATTCTGTCAAAAGCAGCCTGACATTCATCATTCCAATGTACTACCTGATCTTTCTTCAGTAGCTTGAAGATTGGCTCACAGGTAGCAGTCAGGTGTGAGATGAATCGAGCAATGTAATTCAGGCGTCCTAGAAAGCCTCTGACGTCCTTCTCTGCCTTAGGAACTGGCATCTCTTGAATAGTTTTAACCTTAGCAGGGTCCACTTGAATACCCCTATCACTTACAACGAAGCCTAGCAACTTCCCAGATCTTACCCCGAAGGTGCACTTGTTCGGGTTCAACCTCAGCTTGTACAACTTCAGACGGTCAAACAATTTCTGCAGATGATCTAGGTGCTCTTCCTCAGTCTGGGACCTTGCGATCATGTCGTCAACATACACTTCTATCTCATGATGGATCATGTCATGAAATAAGGCAACCATGGCACGTTGGTAAGTTGCCCCAGCGTTCTTCAGTCCAAAAGGCATGACCTTGTAGCAGAAGGTGCCCCACTGAGTTACAAATGTAGTCTTCTCCATGTCTTCAGGTGCCATCTTGATCTGATTGTAACCTGAAAAACCATCCATGAAAGAGAACACCTTATGCTGAGCTGTATTGTCAACCAGGACATCAATGTGAGGTAGAGGGAAGTCATCTTTGGGGCTGGCCCTGTTCAGATCCCTGTAGTCGACACACATTCTGACCTTGCCGTCCTTCTTAGGTACCGGCACCACATTAGCAACCCACTGAGGGTAAGAAGTCACTACAAGGAACCCAGCATCAAACTGCTTCATAACCTCGACTTTGATCTTTTCAGACATCTCTGGACGCATACGGTGGACCTTTTGCTTAACCGGAGGGTAGTCTTCCTTAGTAGGCAAGTGATGGACCACAATATCGGTATCCAACCCGGGCATGTCTTCGTAGGACCAGGCAAAGATCTCCATATAATCATGTAGCATCTGAGTCAACCGTTGCTTCACGCTGAGGTCTAGGTTGGCACCAATCTTTACCTCTTTCCTGTCTGCCTCAGTACCCAAGTTTATTATTTCCACTGGCTCTTCATGTGGTTGAATTGCCCTCTCCTCCTGAAGTAACAGTCTTGCAAGCTCGCCGGGCACTTCGCAATCATCTTCACCTTCGTCTTCGGCTAAGTTGATCGGATTTTCGAAGTCATAACTGGCAGTAGCAGAGCCGTTACCAGTGAGATCCAGAGTGGATTGAAACCTGTATGAGTGAGTGTATGTAAATACAGCTGTTTTGAAATATATAAAGGAAGGAAAGACAGAAAAGGAGCATAAGATTTGAAATGCGAGAAAACGTCCAAGATTTTCATTTATGATATATGAAATGACAATTTATATGCCCTCACAAATAAAACCACGGTGCCTCGGGTAAGACACCGGGCCATAGAGTTCAACTTATTGTTTATTACAAATAACGAAACAAAGAAGTTTATTACTGCGTAACAAAAGTAACAGGAGTATGGTCCTTAGCAATCCAATTGGCCAATCCTCCATCAGTCGTCGGGTAGATCCACCTATTGAATTCTGCTTCGTCCACTTCATTATCCTCCCCCACAACATTCACCCCTGGGTTGGTAATAAGCACAGGAGGTCTTCTGGTCTTTGCCTTCCACATAGCTTTCTGACCCTCTGCAGTAAAACCCAGTCCAAATTTGTCAGTTTTCTGTGTAAAGTCGGGAAGCCTGCCCCAGTTAGCACATTCACCTTTCTGAACCACAGCCCGGGCATCCTTCAGGGAAGCCATCTTCAAAGGAACATCCTCTTCGCCCGCTGTTTCTGCTGCTGCTGAAATTGGAAGCACCTCTTCGAAATGCTGAAAGGGGGTTTCAATAAACTCCCCGTCCATCTCAATGTACCTGAAGGAATTCAAATGGCTCACCATATACTCCTCCTCTCCCTGCACAGTGACAATCTTCCCTCTGACAGGGTACTTTAACTTCTGATGCAAGGTAGAGGTCACTGCCCCAGCTTTATGGATCCAAGGTCGACCCAGTAGACAAGAATACGATGGACGGATATCCATCACATAAAAGGTAGAGTCAAACACCTGAGAGCCCACACGAATAGGAATGTCCACCTCTCCATGAACCATCCTCTTGGAACCGTCGAAGGCTCTGACGATAATATTGCTGGGTTTCAGTTCCAGGCCTTCACAATCCAGACGGTCTAAGGCCTTCTTGGGTAACACATTCAAGGAAGAACCAGTGTCCACCAACACATGCGCCAGAGTAGTGCCCCTGCATTCAATAGAGACATGCAGAGCATTATTGTGGTCTCTTCCCTTGGCAGTAAGGTCAGCATCTGAGAAACCCAAGCCATTGTCCGCTGTCAGATTTGCTACGCAATCAGTGAACTGAACTGCAGGTGTCTCCTGTGGCACGTGGGCCGTCTTGAGAAATGAGATTAAGGCCTTAGCATGGGCCTCGGAGCACAGCAATAAGGAGAGCATGGAGATTTTGGAGGGCGTATTCCCCAGCTGTTCCACAACACTAAAGTCACTCTTCTTTATTATTTTCAGGATTTCCTCCATCTCTTGTTGGGAGGCCTCAACATTTATAGGTATCGGTGCCTCCATCCGGGCAGGCTCATCTTCAATTCCTTTGCCCCGAGCATTGGATGACTCGGCAGCAGGGGAAACAACTTGGTCGGTAACAGGAACAAGTACACTTGTAGGTGTTATAAGGAGGGGTCTTCGAACAGCTGGTGGTGCAATGTCAGGCGAGAAGAGCCTGCCACTGCGGGTAACCTTGGATGGACCAGTAATATCGCAGATACTGGCACCAGTGTTGAACTCTTGTTTAATTCCATTCACATACACATCCGCCCCATAGTGCTAGGGGACAGCTTTATCAGATACGTAGGGGAGAGGCCCCGGAACGGTGATAACAACAGGTGCGACAGTCATGATTTGAACAGGCTTCCTCGGGAGAGCCTTAATTGGATTATTGAAGATGGTAACCACAGAAACTTCTTCTACCGGAACCAACTGAACAGCAGACTTCTTGAACAGAATCTCCTTACTGTCCATCAGGCTTTGGATGCCTAACTTCAGCAGGGGACAACCAGATAGGGAAACAACACAGAACAGGCAACCCTCACTGCAACCCGGAAATAAACCGGCCAGCAGTAGGTTCCTCTTGACAGTCTTCAAGGGAGTGGCTAGATCATTCACAGAAACAGTGTATACCTCTTCATCAACAGCATTTACTCCATGCTGGGGCATAGGAGCAGTAACCACATTCGGCCTCTCAGGCGCTTCAAACTGTATCTCTTTCGCGTCGATAAGGTCTTGCACCTTATTCCTTAATGCCCAACAGTCATCAGTGGAATGCCCCGGGCTATCGGAGTGATAAGCACAGCGGGCATTTGGGTTGTATTTAGGGGAAGCAGTGTTCACAACTTTGGGTGCCTCTCTGACAGTCACTAGATTGGTGGATAGTAACTGCGGCAAGATTTGGGATAGGGTCATGCTCAAACGGGTGAATTCTCTTCTAGGTCTTTCAGCCCTTTGAGGGTTGGTCGGCCGAGGAGCTGCAGTAGGCTTAGCAATCATTACCGCACTGACAGATTGGCGGCGCTCAGATTTCTCTTGTCTCCTGGACCCGTACATAGCACTAGCATCCTTCTTGAAGGGCTTCTTCTCTGAACTTGTAGATGCACCCTTCGGAATCTTACCAGACTTCAACCCAGCCTCAATTCTCTCTCCCGTTAGAATAAGATCGGTAAACCCTGCAGACGAGTTACCGATAAGATGGTTGAAAAATGGCCCAGATAGGGTACCCAAGAACATGTCTACCAACTCCCGATCAGTCAACGGAGGCTGCACCCTTCCAGCCAGATCCCTCCACTTCTTAGCGTACTCTTTAAAACCTTCTCTTGAACCTAACGACATACCCTGGAGTTGGGTACGTGTAGGGGCAAGGTCGGCATTATACTGATACTACTTATAGAAAGCAGTAGCCAACTCCTCCCAGTTATGAACCTTGGTCCCATCCAGCTGATAGAACCATTCGAGATGAGTCCCTGAAAGAATCTCCTGGAAGAAGTGGATCCACAAATTCTTATCCACTGAGTACGGTTGAATCTTCCGAACATAGGACCTGAGATGTAGCTTGGGACAAGACGCCCCGTCGTACTTAGTGAAAGATGGTGCTTTGAACTTACGAGGAATGATCACACCAGTAGACAAACCCAAATCTTCGAAATCCAGCCCAGGTACCTGTTGGATTTCCATAGCATTCAACCTGTCCTCCAATTGCTTATATCTGTCTTCTGCAGGAGGATACTGTTCCTCATCAAAATCAGTCTCGTTGTCGGAGACTACCGGACTAGGACCTTTTTCCGCTTGAGGAGTACCCTTGCCAATGGAAGAACCAGCCTCTTCATTCTGCAGAGTGTTGCCAAACCTTCAGCCCGAGTTAAAAAGAACGGTCCTCCTCTTCTTCTTCTTCTCCTTCTTCAGGAGCAGAGCCTTCAGCTCTTCTTGGCCCTGAGCCAAACCCATGATTAATTCCTGAAATTGCGCATTCTGCGCCTGAAGAGCCTTGATAGACATCTCAGTTGATAATGAGTCAGGATTCATGATGCTGAAATAAACAGTGAAGAACGGTAAGCAACCTGAAAAGAAGAAAACCTACTATGCACATGATGAATGGAATGCGTATGAATTAAATTGAGAAATTGACCCTAATTCTAATTTTTTATTTATTAAGAAAAAATATTAAAGTTAAACCTAAATTAACCTAATTAATTACATGGTAATTTAATTACAAAAATAAATAATATTTAATTATTAATAATGGTGAAAAAAAAGAATAAAAGTAATTAAAATAATTAAACCTAATTTCTACAAATTTTTGAGTTAATTAAGAAAATGCTTGAATTAAACCTAATTTAATAGCTAAAATTAATGAACAATATTTATTTACAAAAAATATATTAATTAAATAAAAATACTTATTTTTGTCTTTTTCTGATTTTATATTGTTTTTTATATTTTTTTATGAAAATATTAAATTAAAGGAATTAATAAATAAAAGAAACAATTGAATCAAAATAAAAAAAATAATGAAAAGAATATTGCAAACCTAGGGGGGGTCTGTCCCCAATTGGAGGTCACAACTTAGAAATCCAGGCCCAATAGCTTTAGTCTGGTTGACTTCTCGTGCCAGCGTGTAACACCTTTGACTCATGTCCATGATATTCTTCCAACTATGGCCCTTGGATTGATCTTAGCATGTGCGTGGCAGGCCGGGATGTGGAGAGTATGATGCACCCTAGCACTGAAACTGTACACAAGCATTAAATGAAAAATAATATGGAAGGGGGTGGGGACCTGGGGCTCGAACCCAGGTCCTGAAGATTACCAATGCTACGCTTTGCCAACTGCTCCACTTTGATTTCTTTGTATATCATATAACTAATAAATATAATAAAACAAAACAAATGTTAATGTTCCTTTTTCGCGCGAAATTCAAACCAACCAATGGCTGCCTTACACCTAGTCTTCGTCTTCCTTGCTTTGTGTTTTTCCTGAAAATAAAAAAGGGTTAGCGGGGGTTTTAAACCCCCCCCCCCAAATATGCCATATCCAATAATAGCGATTAAGCCATCTTTGAGTATAAATTAGGCGCGAGGGTGCTATTCAGATCATCCAAACACGCTGAGTATGGTCATGGTATCATGGTGATCCAATTTTACAGCGTTTAGAAACGCCCAATTTGGAAGTTCTGCAACCCTAACCTATTTCAATGGTGGATCTTCTATTTTGGCACGAAAGCTCAATCAAACCACACAGTTAGCTTTAGAATTAAACAATGAACATAAATCAAATGTTAAAAATTGCTAAAGACGTATGATTCATGATGCAAGCATTTGAAAGAAAACATGAACAGGACGAAGTTGTTCTACCGTTTCTCTGTGTTAGGATGGTTGGTTTTGATCTGAAAACCTTCCTTGAAGTCTCAGGAAGGTGATGGAATAGTTATTTGGCCCTTAAACGCACTGGAAAATGGTTTTCAGATTTGAACTTTTTTGAGAAAATTGCAAACTTGTTGATCAGATTCTTGCGCAGCTGGGGGGTCCTATGCATTAGGGTTTGCATGAGTACTTATATGTGAATGATTTAGGTCAAAGAAACCAAACAAAAACCTTTGCATTCATGATTTTCAAGATTTGATTCTTAAGGATCTTTTCAAATATTTCTTCATGAAGAACCATCACAATTTGCACCAATTCTTTCCACTTTTGATAGGCACGAAATCTTTAGTGAATCATGAGTCATTGTCTTGCACAAAAAGATTTAAAACACTAGGTTTAATATTTTTCACCTATTTATTTTAATTAAATTAATTATTAATAATTAAAAATCCAAATAAATAAATAAAAATGATAAAAAACTTCCCTTTTGGCCAAATGGTCGTGCACATGCCTTGGATGATGAATTGTGGAAGAAAAAGAGGCCCATTAGCAATTTTAAGACTTTTGAAGCAATGTTGACTTTTCAAAATATCCAAACTTTCCCAACTTCCACAAGGCATAACTTGCTCAATTTTTAAGCTTTGCTCATGTTCTTGGACATTTTGGAAAGGTCTTTGAGTCCTCTAACCAATGTCTTTGGTCCCATATCAGTTTGATTTACCAATCTCAAGTTATGGCCTTTGACTTAAAGTCCCTTTTTGTTGGCTTTTGAAAATGACCTATAATGTTGAAATTGATAACTTTTTGTGAGAGCATTTCTTGGAATTGAAGTGTGAAGAGGAGTTATAGGAAATTTCATCATCTTCAAAATGAGCTTTGGATGGAATTTTTATGATAAACCATGAGGAAGTTATGCCTTGGTCAAGTTACAGTTGACTTTTTCACCTGTCCAAATATGGAAACTTTTGCATCTTGATGATTTTTGAGCCAAGCTTTGAGAATTATGATCAAGCATTGATAAAATGATGTTTGTGGCTTCAAAATGAGATGTTGACCAAAAATTTGAACTTTTGACTGTCAAATGACCATTTTGCCCCTACAGTTGACTGTAGTGCAATTATGGTTTTTGACTGTGCAATTTTGTGCTGTGAGTCTTGAAACTTGATATGAGGATGCTTGACCATGTTTGTAGGCATGTGGGACTTGATTAGACTCTTGGAAACTTCAATTTCTTTGTCAGAACCAAAACCCTAGTTTTGACTGTTTAGGAGGCCCTTGAACTGTGCAACCCTTGAGAGATTTTGAACCTGTGACTTGGCAATTCTTGAAGAATATGGGAGGGCAAATTTTGGGGTGCAACACACTGGAATGTGTTCCGAGGTGCCTTCATGTAGCTCTGCCATGATCTTTTCTACTTCAGTCTTATCCACACAACGCAGTAAGGTTGAATCATGGTTTCGCTTGTATAGAATGCCATTGTTGAGGAAGAACTTTGCTGCGAACCTTCTCAGAAACTTTTTGTCATTGATGGATGCACCCTCGGGATATTCTTGAGCTTCCAGATACCTCTTCACCTCATGATACCATGGTTTTTCAGTTACTATCTCGGCCTCGAGATCACAACAATATGCAGGTTCGTCCAGTTTCCATATGATGATCCGGGGAGACTCATTATCCCACTTGACCTTGAACATAGAAGACATCGTAGCCAACGCGTCCGCCAACTGATTCTCCTCTCTTGGGAAGTGTTCAAAAGTTATCTCTGTGAAATGGGGGATCAACGTCAACACACACTCTTTATAAGGAATAAGGTTTGGGTGTTTCGTATCCCACTCGCCTTTGATCTGATTGATCACGAGAGCGGAATCTCCGAAGACACTCAGAAACTTAATCCTTAAGTCAATTGCAGCTTGAAGACCCATGATGCATGCCTCATACTCCGCCATGTTGTTGGTGCAGTTGAAACATAGCCGGGCAGTGAGTGGAGTATTAGTGCCTTGAGGGGATATGATCACAGCGCCGATACCGTTGGAGGCTCCGTCAAAGTGCATAGACCATTGGGATCCTTCCTCAGGTCCTTCATCCGGTCCAGGTACTTCACAATCAGTCACTACCATGATGTTCTCGTTAGGAAATTCAAAGTTCATTGACTGGTATTCATCCACTGCCTGGTGTGCCAAATGGTCTGCCAATACACTTCCTTTGATAGCTTTCTGAGTCGTGTACTGGATATCGTATTCTGTCAAGATCATCTGCCATCTTGCTATTCTTCCAGACAGAGCAGGCTTTTCGAATATGTATTTTATTAGATCCATCTTTGAAATCAACAGAGTAGTGTGAGTCAGCATATACTGTCTCAGCCGGCGAGCAACCCATACCAAAGCGCAGCAAGTTTTCTCGAGCAGTGAGTATCGGGTCTCACAGTCGGTAAACTTTTTGCTAAGGTAATAAATGGCATTCTCTTTTCGGCCAGACTCGTCATGCTGCCCCAGCACACACCCCATTGAGCTGTCAAGTACTGTCAGGTATAAGATTAGAGGTCTCCCTTCAACCGGTGGCATAAGAATGGGTGGTTCTTGGAGATACTCTTTGATTCTGTCAAAAGCGGCCTGACATTCATCATTCCAACGTACTACCTGATCTTTCTTTAGCAGCTTGAAGATTGGTTCACAGGTAGCAGTTAGGTGCGAGATGAATCGGGCAATGTAATTCAGACGTCCCAGAAAGCCTCTGACTTCTTTCTCTGTCTTGGGAACTGGCATTTCTTGTATGGCTTTAACCTTGGCAGGGTCCACTTGAATACCTTTGTCGCTCACGACGAAGCCTAGCAACTTCCCAGATCTTACCCCGAAGGTGCACTTGTTCGGATTCAACCTCAGCTTGTATAATTTCAATCGGTCAAACAACTTCTGTAGATGGTCAAGGTGTTCCTCCTCAGTTTGGGACCTTGCAATCATGTCGTCGACATATACCTCAATCTCATGATGGATCATGTCGTGAAATAAAGCAACCATGGCACGTTGGTAGGTTGCCCCAACATTTTTCAGTCCAAAAGGCATGACCTTGTAGCAGAAGGTGCCCCACTGAGTAACAAAGATAGTCTTTTCCATATCTTCAGGAGCCATCTTGATCTGATTATAACCTGAAAAACCATCCATGAAGGAGAACACCTTGTGCTAAGCAGTATTGTCAACAAGAACGTCGATGTGAGGCAGAGGGAAATCATCCTTAGGGCTGGCCCTGTTCAAATCCCTGTAGTCAACACACATTCTGACCTTACCATCTTTCTTCGGAACCGGAACCACGTTGGCAACCCACTGAGGGTAAGAAGTCACTGCTAGAAACCCGGCATCAAATTGTTTTATAACCTCAGCTTTGATCTTCTCGGACATCTCTGGACGCATACGGCAGACCTTCTGTTTTACCGGAGGGCAGTCTTCCTTGGTGGGCAAGTGATGGACCACAATGTCGGTATCCAACCCAGGCATGTCTTCGTAGGACCAGGCAAATATTTCCATATAATCATGCAACATCTGAATCAACCGTTGTTTTACGCTGAGCTCTAGATTGGTGCCGATATTGACTTCTTTTCTATCTGTCTCAGTACCCAAATTTACCGTTTCCACTGGCTCTTCATGTGGCTGAATGGCCCTCTCTTCCTGGAGTAACAGTCTTGCAAGCTCACCAGGCACTTCGCAATCATCTTCACCTTCGTCTTCGGCTAAGTTGATCGGATTTTCGAAGTCATAACTGGCAGTAGCAGAGTCGTTACCAGTAAGATTCAGAGTGGATTGAAACCTGTATGGGTGAGTGTGTGTAAATATAGTTGTTTTGCAATATATAAAGAAAGAAAGAAAGGGAGCACAAGATTTGAAATGTGAAAAATGTCCAATGTCTTTATTCATGATATATGGAAATGACAAGTAATAAGCCATCACAAATGAAGCCACGGTGCCCCGGGTAAGACACCGGGCCATAAAGTTTCAATTTATTGTTCGTTAAAAATTAAAAAACAAAGGAATTCATTACTGAGTAACAAAAGTAACAGGTATGTAGTCTTTTGCAGTCCAATTGTTCAGTCCACCGTCAGTCGTCGGGTAGATCCAGCTATCCAACTCAGATTCCTCCGCATCGCCTTCAATAGCATTTACTCCCGGGTTGGTGATGAACACGGGAGGTCTTCCGATCCTTGCTTTGCGTACAGCCCTCTGAGCCTCTACAGTGAAACCCAGCCCAAACTTCAAGGAAGCCATCTTCAAAGGGAAGTCTTCTTCAATCACTGTTTCCGCTGACGCCAATGTTGGAGGCACCTCTTCAAAATGTTGAAAGGGGGTTTCAATGAACTCCCCGTCCATCTCTATATACCGGAACAAGTTCAGATGACTAACCATGTATTCTTCCTCCCCCTGCACTGTAACAATCTTCCCTCTGACAGGGTATTTGAGCTTCTGGTGTAGAGTGGAGGTTACAGCCCCAACTTTGTGAATCCAAGGTCGACCCAGCAAACAGGAATAAGATGGACGAATGTCCATCACATAGAACGTTGAATCAAAGACTTGAGAACCAACACGAATTGGAATGTCCACTTCACCATGTACCATCCTCTTCGACCCGTCAAAGGCTCGGACAATGATGTTACTAGGCTTCAACTCCAAACCCTCACAATCCAACCTGTCTAAGGCCTTCTTGGGAAATACATTCAGTGAAGAACCGGTGTCTACCAACACGTGTGCGAGAGTAGTGCCCCTGCATTCAATGGAAACATGCAGGGCATCATTGTGGTTCTTTCCCTTAGCGGTCAGATCAGCATCAGAGAATCCCAACCCATTGTCAGCGGTCAAGTTGGCCATACAATCAGTAAATTGATCAGCCGACGTCTCTTGTGGCACATGGGCCGTCTTCAGAAATGAAATCAGGGCCTTGGCATGGGCCTCTGAGCACAACAACAATGATAGCATAGAGATCTTGGAGGGGGTATGCCCCAGCTGTTCAACGACATTGAAATCGCTATTCTTAATGATCTTAATGATTTCTTCCATTTCTTGATGTGAAGCTTCAACATTAACAGTCTTTGGTGCCTCCATCTGGGCAGGCACATCAGCAATCCCTTTGCCCCGAATATCAGATGACTCGGCAGCAGGGGTAGAAACTTGATCAGGAGGGGAAACAGGCGCATTTGTAGGCGTAATGATAAGAGGTCTTCGGATAACTGGTGGCGCAATGTCAGGCGAGAAGAGCCTGCCACTGCGAGTAACTTTAGCGGGACCGGTGATGTTACTGATACCGGTACTAGTGTTGAACTCCTGCTTTACTCTAAGTACATACACATCTGCCCCATAGTGCCATGGGACAACCTTGTCAGATTTATAGGGGAGGGGCCCCGGAACAGTAATAATGATGGGTGCAACAGACATGATTTTGACTGGCTTCCTCGGGGGAGCCTTGGTAGGATTGTTGAAGATGGTGAGAACAAATACTTCTTCAGTAGGAACTCTAGGAACAGCGGTCTTCTTGAACAAAATCTCCTTGCTATCCATCAGGTTTTGGATGCCTGACTTCAGCAACGGACAACCAGCAGGAGAAACGGCACACAGAAGGCAACCCTTGCTACAACCCGGAAATAAACCGGCTAGCAACAGGTTCCTCTTGACAGTCAATAAAGGGGTAGCAACATCATCCATAGAAACTGCATACAGGTCTTCCTCAATAGCGTTCACTCCATGCTGGGGCATAGGAGCAGTCACAATGTTGGGCCTTTCGGGCGCTTCAAATTGTATTTCCTTGGCATCGATAAGGTCCTGAACCTTATTTCTTAGGGCCCAGCAATCATCAGTAGAATGCCCCGGGCTATCAGAGTGATAAGCACAGCGGGCGTTGGGATTATACTTCGGAGAGGTTGTGTTTACCACCTTCGGAGCTTCTCTGAAGGTTACCAAGTTGGTCGATAGCAGTTGCGGCAAGATCTGCGACAAGGTCATACTAAGCCGAGTATATTCTCTTCTGGGTCTCTCACCCCTTGGTTGGTTAGGTTACCGAGGAGCGGCAGCAGGCTTTGCAATTACCACCGCGTTGACAGCTTGGCGGCGTTCCGGTTTATTTTGCCTTCTAGGCCCATACACAGCACTGGCTTCCTTTTTGAAAGGCTTTTTCTCAAAACTTGAGGATGCACCTTTCGGTATCTTCCCTGATTTCATCCCAGCCTCTATCCTTTCCCCAGTCAGAATGAGGTCTGTAAACCCTGCAGACGAATTACCAATGAGATGATTGAAGAACGGCCCGGATAGGGTCCCCAAGAACATGTCCACGAGTTCACGGTCGGTTAATGGTGGCTGCACCCTGCCAGCCAGGTCCCTCCACTTCTGCGCATACTCTTTAAAACCTTCTCCCGATCCTAGCGACATACCCTGGAGTTGGGTACGTGTAGGAGCGAGGTCGGAATTATACTGATACTGCTTGTAAAAAGCAGTAGCCAAATCCTCCCAGTTACGAACCTTGGTTCCATCCAGCTGATAGAACCATTCGAGATGAGTCCCTGAAAGACTCTCCTGGAAGAAATGGATCCATAAGTTCTTGTCCACAGTATACGGTTGGATCTTCTGCACATAAGATCTGAGATGTAGCTTAGGGCAGGACGCCCCGTCATACTTTGCGAAAGATGGTGCTTTGAACTTGTGTGGGATCACCACACCAGAAGATAGACCCAAGTCTCCAAAATCCAACCCCGGCACTTGTTGAATTTCCATGGCATTCAGACGATCCTCTAGCTGCTTGTACTTGTCTTCAGCTGGAGGATACTGCTCCTCATTGAAATCAGTCTCGTTGTCAGAGACCACCGGACTAGGAACCCTTCCCCCTTGGGGACTTCCTTTTCCCACAGAAGAACCAGCTTGATCAACCTCATTCTGCAGTGTGTTACCAAACCTCCGGCCAGTGTTGAATAGTACAATTCTCTTCTTCTTCTTCTTGACCAACAGAGCCTTCAATTCTTCTTGCCCTTGGGCTAAACTCATGATCAGCTCTTGGAACTGGGCATTCTGAGCCTGGAGAGCCTTGATGGATTGCTCAGTAGATGATTCAGGATTCATGATGCTGCTGAAATAAACAGCGAAGAACATTAAGCAACCTGAAAAGAAAAGTACCTGTGATGCATATGATGAATGGAATGCATATGATTTATGTTTTCAAAGACAATCGGGATTCAACTTTGTAAACAAAAAGGAAACGAACTTTATTAGATTCAACTTTGAAATTTAGATTGTTCAACAGATTGCCCTTAGGCATTACATAAAAAATGGAAATACTGAAAAGGGAAAAAAACTGTAAAAGAACATCCAAAACTCATCAGTGATCCCAGGGTCTCCTCTTCTCAGTACGGATGTAGTCATTCAAGGCCCGCTCGTTCTCCAATTGCTTGGTCAGCTTCTGGATCTTCAATTCCTGCTCGTTGAACTTTTCCCGATAAGAATCCCGTTCTTCTCGTAGTTGCGCCCAAGACCTCTTTAGTGTATCAACATCAGTAGGTATCTGAGGAGGGAGAACAGTTGGAGGAGCCCCATCTCTATCAGGATATTCAAGAATGATGGGTCTGACAGCTTCATATGGCATACCTAAATTCTGAGCACGGATGCGGACCCATCTGTAGTAGGATTCCATAGGTAGAGAAGTCTTTGGTCCCAACTCATGTGGGTCAGCTTTGTGGATTCTGTCCCAAGCCTTGATGAACCTACGACGCAGCTCGTCACTATCTACCTGAAACTCAAAACTGATGTGAGGCACCAACATCTCATGAGGCCCTGCTCTTCTGGCTCTTCCAAACTGACGGAGAGCTAGACATGGGTTATAAGAGATTCCTCCTTGGGTACCAATCAGAGGAACATTAGGATATTCTCCGCAACGATCAATAACAGCCACCTCATCCAAACCCCGGAAAGTCCAAATGATGTCATTATCAGTGAGAGACATTAACCTATGAGCCCAGCCTCTTCCTTCTTTATTCTTCAGCACGAACTTAGGGAGGTGCAAAATAAACCACCTCACTAACAAAGGAATACAACACCACAGAGTACCTCGTCTTCGGGTAGTACGAGCATAGAGTTGTTACAGGATATCACCCAAGAGAGTGGGCACAGGTTTCCGAGACATGAAGATCCTTATGGCAGTGATGTTAATGAAGTTATCCGGATTTGGAAACAGAACCAGACCATAGATTAAGAGAGCCAGGATGTCTTCATATGCCCTGAAGTCTAGGTCATTCCAGAAACTGTTAGCTTTACCAATCAGAAACTTGGCCAAGAAACCCTTAACTCTGCTTCTAGTCACCCAGTTGTCCATTACCTCTTTGTGGGTCAAAGGGAGGGCTGAAGCAATCTCCTCAAGCCTAAGAGTCTTTTCCCAACCAGTGAAGGGAGTCTGATCCAAGATAGGGATACCCAGCAAATCGGAGAACTCTTCCAGGGTAGGGACCAGCTGGAAGTCTTGAAAGGTGAAGCAGTTATACAAGGGATCATAGAACTGGGTCAAGACACTCATTAGTTGTTGGTCCCACTTTGCCGTGACTAAACCGAGAAGAGAACCATGCCTCTGGATGAAGGAAGTGGTATTTGGAATTCTGCTAACCAATTCTTCAAGCAACTCAGGTGGGTGAACAAAATTGAACCGGATAGTGTTCCTTCGCACAGGCATCATGATGTCCTACAAAACAGAGCAAAGGTGAAACCCTCTTGTCTTTGAAATGGTCAGTCCTTATGCAGGATGCATGCAATGTTATGATGGCATGATGTTATGATAGAGCACACCACAGATATTCACAAAGGCAAACATGATAAGGCACACAAGTCACACAAGACAGCCCTTAGGGTTTAGGCCAGCATGAAGCTCAGGTACTACCCTCTTTCAGTTTGTTGGTTAAGACCTGTCCTACCAAAAGTAACCGGGTTCTAGAGGATCCCAATATCACTGACTACCCTCAATCGGTCATAACTCCAGCATCGCAATCTTTTCTTGCGGCCAGAACCATCGCGAGAATTTAGCCTCAATGGGTGTAGCATACTGCTACTGTTCTATTGACCAAGTTGGGTCATTTAAGGTTCTAAGGTCGGTTGGTGCTTAATGACTCCTCAGAAGACCCATATTCTCCTCGTTGCAACACAAGGGACATCGGTACAGACCAAGGTGCCACACCAACGTAGCCACTGCTTCACCCGTGTCGGTCTATGCCAGACAGGTCCCTCACAGCTTATGCTACCTAAAAAGGTATCCCCAGATCTGGGTTAGAATCTATGAAACTCCGATGCAATGCCCACAATAATAAAGCAAACAAAACATTCAATTGAAAACACAAGTATGATCTAATCCTAAGGTACACCTCACTTTTATAAAATCCCCAGCAGAGTCGCCAGTTCTGTGATCGGTGGATTTAGAACTGACTGTTTAACGCTGGTTCGCGAAATATCGCGGAAGCAAGAGTCACCACCGTATTTTATTTTCTCCAATATGGACAGGACAAAAGCACAGCAAAATTCCTTATGAGAACGTTTCTCGGTTCGGGAGGTAGATTTATAGAAAGGGAAGGGGTTAGCACCCTTTCTATCCATGGTTATCCATGGGCTCTTAGATACTTGCTCTTTATGTTTTCAAAATGTTTGCTTTTCAAAATGTGAGTGGGTTTGAAAAAGTTTCATTGAAAGATTTCTGAATAACTCTTGTATTTGTCCTCAAGAGTGTTTGAAAAATTGTTTTGAAAGCTTTTTGAAAGTGTCGGTGTGAAAAGGTTTTTGTTTTGTTTTTAGAAGAGAGCAAGTATCTATGAGTCATCTACCTACCCTAAGGAATTAGGCTGTGTATAAGTCCTTAAGGTAGTGCAATCCCACCATTGAGAGGTAGGTAGCACCACCGTTGGAGGTGTTCGAGTCAATTCGAGTGTAGGGACAGTGTGGTCACCGAAGCAACAGTAGGACACCTTAGAGGCTACCCTTATGTCCTTGATCCTTTTTTAATCCGAGGCAACCGTTTTGAGGCAACTGATTCGAGGCAACTGATTCGAGGCAACTGGATCATGGACATAAGGACCGCTAAAACGTCCTATACTTGACGACCACGTTTCGAAGGCAACGAGTGAGGCGTACCCTAGAAGTGATGTGTGTATTTGTGTGTTGTTTTCAGTTTAACAGTTATCTTTGATCAGGACATTGTGAGCTACGCGTTATTTTTAATTGACATACATTCTTTCATGCAATTTAGAATTTAAGAGTGCGGAAAATTAAAAGATGGAAATATAAAAGCTACGCTATTACAAGGCGCGGGTCTATACATCGCCAAAATACAAAGACCCGTTTTTGATAAAAGATGCGGAAAGTAAAAAAAGTGCGGTAAACCTAATTACTATTACAATCCTTGAGCAGTTACATAATATTCAAAAGAGAATAATGCGCGAAAAGAATAAATTGGACGTCCGAGGGTTTTGACCCTTTGCTTGAAATATAATTAAATTAAAGTCTAATTAATTATTTAATTAAAGAAAGGTGTTTTTTTGTGTTTTTTTGTATTTATGAAAATAAAGAAAATTAAAATCAAGAGAAACCCTAATTCTAAGTTTATTTTAATTATTTAAGAAAATATTAAAGTTAACCTAATTAATTAATTTACATATTTATGTGCAAAAATAATAATAATAAGAAATAATGAATAATGAGGAAAATAGTTAATTAAGAAAAAGATAAAAATGTTAAAACCTAATTCTATGTATTTTATTTATTAAGAAAAAGATTAAATTTTAAACCTAAATTAAACTAAATTAATTGTTAGTCATTTATTTACAAAAATAAATTAATGGTAAATTAAATATTAATTAAACATATTTTGTATTTTGATTTTCTGATTTTATTATGAAAAGATTAATTTTAATGACTTAATAATAATTATGAAAAATAAATAATTGAAAGAAATTTAAAGAAAGAAAAAAAATCAAATTGCAAACCAAGGGGGTGTCAGGCCCAAAGGGAGGTTAGCTGAAGCAATTCTGGCCCAAGAGACAAGGCCTTTGTTTGACTTTCCAGATTGAGTGCACGTGGTTGACTGGGGTATACCCTGGACTGCATCATCTGGCCACTGGATGGAACATCAGGGGGCACTTGGCAAGTCAGCATGTTAGGACGTATGGTAGTCCTTTGAGTGAACGCTGCATGGGAATAGGTTAAGAAAAATAACAACAATTATATGGGGGGACCTGGGAATCGAACCCAGGTCCCAGCATTTACCAAGCGCGTCATCCACCATCCAGCCATTCAAAGGCGTTTGTACATATAATGGACAATAAACATAATATATGAAAAAGTAACCACTACGCTGGGAAACGCGCGCAGATTCAAACCTCCCAACCACACAGAGCCACGTATGTTTCTTCTTTGTTTTCCTGCAATTATATGAAACAAGTAGCGGGGGTTTTAAACCCCCATAAACTAAAAGTCCTAGAAATATCGATTAGCCCTATGCATTACATAAATTGAGCGCGAGTAGTTGGTTAAATTCGTCTGGCCTTGACGAATTCAACCATGGTCATGGCTTAATCCAATTTTTCCTCCTGTAGAAAAACCCAATTTTCAAGCTTATGAACCCTAGATTTTATCCATGGTGGATTTCGATTCAGGGGGCTATAATTCAATTGAATGGTACCAACAGCTTCAGAAGGTCCCTATGAGCATGAATCAATCCAAAAAAATTGTTAAAAGCGCATGAATGATGATATAGAATTTAGAAAATATAGCAAACCGTGTCACTTGTATCTTCTGATTCTTTGCGTGTTTGGACTGGTTCTTGATTGCAAAAGCTTCCTGGAGACTCAAGCAATACGTTTGGATCACTTTTAGGCTTCGAATCCACCTGCAACTATGAAATCAGTTTCCAAGTTTTTGTTGAAAAGTTGCAAATTGGTTATGAGTTTTCAGCAGCTTTTTCGTGTGTGCCTCAGTAGGGTTTCCTTGTGCATATGTATGTGAATGATTCTAGGTCAAAAACAAGCCCATAAGTCCATGAATTAATGTCTTGAATATTTGATTGCCAATCATGTATTTTCCAATCTTTTTCCATGAAAACTTTGCCAATTATGGAAGATCTTGTCCCCTTGGATGATGCACGAAATCTTTAGCATATTTGGAGTATATTTGCTGCATAAAAAGATTTGAAAAAGCATTATTTGATATTTTTCTACAATTAAAACTAATTAAATGAATTAATAATAATAAAAATTCAATTAATTAATTAAAAATAAGAAAATAAATCCTTTTAAGCTCAATGGGTCGTGCATAGGCTTTGGGTAATGATTCAAGAAAGAATTTGGGGCCCATTAGCAAATTTGAAGTGTTTTAGGCATAGTTGACTTTTGAAAGTTCCCAAAAATTTCCCAACTTCTCCAATGCATATCTTGCTCAATTTTGAGGCTATGCTCATGTTCTTGGACATTTTGGAAAGGTTTTGAAGTCCTCTAACCAATGCCTTTGGTCCCATGTCATTATGATTTACCAATCTAAAATTATGGTCTTTGACTTAAAGTGTCTTTTTGTTGACTTTTGAAAATGACCTATAATGTTGAAATTGATAACTTTTTGTGAGAGCATTTATTGGACTTGAAGTGTGAAGATGAGTTGTAGGAAATGTCATCCCCTTCAAAATGAGCTTTGGATGGGATTTTTCTGATAAACCATGAGGAAGTTATGCCCTGGTCAATTTGCAGTTGACTTTTCAACTGTCCAAAAAATAGAAACTTTTGCATCTTGAGACTTTTTGAGCCATGCTTGTGAAATCATGATCAAGAATTGATCATATGATGTTTGTGGCTTCAAAATAAGATGTTGACCAAAAATTTTGACTTTTGACTGTCAAATGACCATTTTGCCCCTACAGTTGACTGTGAAGCATTTAGGGTTTTTTGACTGTGCAACTTGATGCTGTGAGTCTTGAAACTTGACATATGAATGCTTGAAAATGTATGTAGGCATATGGGACTTGATTGGACCCTTGGAAACCTCAATTTCTTTGCCAGAACCAAAACCCTAATTTTGACTGTGTTAGGAGGCAATTGGACTGTGCAACCCTTGAGAGATTTTGAACCATTTGGAGGTTGATCTTGCCAAATCTTGAAGGATATGGGAGGGCGAATTTTGGGGTACAACACCTTGTTTTAAGCAAAATTAATTGCTACATTTCCTCATGTTGACAAATACCCAACTTGCCCCTCAAATTTTCAAATTGATTTGCATCAAGTGCCTTGGTAAAAATGTCAGCCAGTTGTAGCTCAGTGGCAACATGTTCCAGTTTAATCGTCTTCTCCTCTACAAGGTCTCTGATAAAGTGATGTCTAATGTCAATATGCTTGGTCCTGCTATGCTGAATAGGATTCTTGGAAATGTTGATTATACTCAGATTGTCACAGTACAATGTCATAACATCTTGTGTGACATTATACTCAGTAAGCATCTGTTTCATCCAGATCATTTGAGAACAGCTACTACCAGCTGCAATGTATTCAGCTTCAGCAATAGAGAGAGACACACAGTTCTGTTTCTTGCTGAACCAGGAGACCAGATTGTTTCCTAAGAAGAAACATCCTCCAGAGGTGCTTTTTCTATCATCAGCACTTCCAGCCCAATCAGCATCACAGTAACCAGTCAAAGTTGGTTCACAACCATGAGAGTATAGCAAGCCATAGTTGTAAGTTCCACTTACATACTTCAAAATTCTCTTCACTTGGTTGATATGACTGACTTTGGGATCAGCTTGGTATCTTGCACAAACTCCAACTACAAAAGCAATGTCAGGTCTGCTGGCTGTTAAGTACAGCAGACTTCCTATCATGCTTCTGTACAGGCTTTGGTCCACCTTAACCCCACTTGAATCTTTGGATAGCTTTAAATGAGTAGGAGCAGGAGTCCTTTTGTGACTGGCATTCTCCATACCAAACTTCTTGGCAATGTTCTTTGCATACTTGCTTTGAGATAGAAAAATTGAGTCTTCCATCTGTGTGACTTGCAGTCCAAGAAAGTAGGTCAATTCTCCCATGAGGCTCATTTCGAATTCAGCCTGCATTTGGTCAGCAAAATGTTTAACCATTCTATCTGACATTCCCCCAAACACTATGTCATCAACATATATTTGAGCTACCATTAACTTCCCTCCTTCATTTTTGACAAAGAGGGTTTTATCCAAGCCTCCTTTTCTGTATCCTTTGTCTGAGAGAAATTTTGTTAACTTGTCATACCATGCTCTAGTAGCTTGTTTCAGGCCATATAAATCTTTCCTCAATTTGTAGACATGATCAGGGTAGTTTGGATCCACAAAACCTTTAGGCTGTTCCACAAAAACTTCCTCATTTAAGTACCCATTTAGGAAGACACTTTTTACATCCATCTGAAATAACTTGAACTTCAGGAGACAAGCAATTCCCAATAGGAGTCTGATAGATTCCAGTCTGGCTACAGGGGCAAAGGTCTCATCAAAATCAACCCCTTCAACTTGAGTGTATCCTTGGGCAACAAGTCTTGCCTTATTCCTGGTGACAACTCCTTCAGCATCTGATTTGTTCTTGTATATCCATTTTGTGCCAATGATGTTTGTTCCCTCTGGTCTAGGAACTAACTCCCATACTTCATGTTGCTTAAATTGGTTCAATTCATCTTGCATTGCACCAATCCAGTATTCATCAGTTAAAGCCTCCTTAACATTTCTTGGTTCAATTTTAGACACAAAGCAAGAGTTTGAGATGATTTCTCTAGATCTTGTAATGACTCCACTGTTAGGATCTCCTATGATGAGTTCTTTAGGATGATCTTTCTGAATTATGATGGAAGGGATTTTGCTAGCTTCCTTGGATTCAGAGTCTGCTGCAGTGGTGTTAGGTAGGTCATTCTGTTGAGTTGAAGTCTCAAAGAATGTCTCAACATTACAAGGGACATCTGTTTCCTCATGATAATCATCAATTATGACATTTATTGATTCCATCATGACTTTGGTCCTGGAATTGAATACCCTATAAGCTCTGCTATTGGTGGAGTATCCTAGAAATATTCCTTCATCACTTTTAGGGTCCAGCTTTCTCCTTTGTTCACGATCTGCCAGAATATAGCATTCGCTACCAAATACATGGAAGTACTTCACAGTTGGCTTTCTTCATTTCCAGAGTTCATAAATGGTGGATGAGGTTCCCTTTCTCAAAGTGACTATGTTATGGACATAACAGGCTGTATTCATAGCTTCAGCCCAAAAATGAATATGAAGTCTTTTGGCATGTATCATTGCTCTGGCAGATTCCTGTATGGTCCTATTTTTCCTTTCTACAACTCCATTTTGTTGAGGAGTTATAGGAGAAGAGAATTCATGACTAATTCCTTCTGAGGAACAGAACTCATTAAACTTACTGTTTTCAAATTCCTTGCCATGATCACTTCTGATTCTGACAATACACCCTTCTTTTTCTCTTTGAATTCTTTTGCACAGTTCTTTAAAAACTTCAAATACATCAGATTTTTCCCTAATGAAGTTAATCCAGGTGAATCTGGAAAAATCATCCACAACAACATAGGCATATCTTTTTCCACCAAGACTTTCCACCTGCATTGGTCCCATCAGATCCATATGTAGAAGTTCTAGAACCTTAGAGGTGGTCAGATGTCTTGACTTTGGATGTGACATCCTAGTCTGCTTACCAACCTGACATTCACCATAAACTCTCCCTTCATCAATTTGTAGTCTTGGAATCCCTCTGACTGCCTCCATGGATATAATCCTTTTCATTCCTCTTAGATGAAGATGGCCAAGTTTTTGGTGCCACAGTTTCAACTCTTTTTCTTCTTTGGCAATAGAACACACAGTGGAGTAATTAGTGTTCTCAGGCTCCCACAAGTAACAATTGTCTTTAGATCTGACTCCTTTCATTACAACTTCTTGTTTCTCATTAGTTACAAGACATTCAGATTTTGAGAAGTTGACCTTGAATCCTAGATCGCATAATTGACTGATACTAATGAGATTAGCAGTCAGGCCTTTTACCAATAATACTTCATTTAGATTTGGAACTCCAGGGCAGTCCAAGTTACCAACTCCTTTAATTTCTCCTCTAGCACCATCTCCAAAGGTCACATAACTAGTGGTGTGAGGTTTAACATTATTGAGAAGGTTCTTGATTCCAGTCATGTGCTTAGAACACCCACTGTCAAAGTACCATTCTTCCTTTGCAGAGACTCTAAGGGAAGTGTGGGCTATCAGGGCAGTAGCCTTTTTCTTCCACTGTGGAGTATGTGATACCTTGTTAGACTTAGGTTTGACACCTGGGTTCTGATTAAGGTATCCATACAATCTGAAGTAGAATGGCTTTATGTGACCAAACCTCCCACAATGATGACATCTCCATCTTTGGTACTTTTTCTTCATATTTCTCTGTTCCCGATGTTGAGTGCTATGTTGTGACATCTGCTTTGACATTTGTTTATCAGGCCTGATCTTCTTGTTTGCACCAGATTTCTTTGCTGCCATAAATCCTAGACCAGACTTGTTTCCCACATTTTGTCCAACCTGAAGGATTTCTTCCAATTTGTCAGTTCCATTTGTCAGCATCTTGACAGATTTGGTCATCTGGTTCAGTTTTGAGTTCAGCATTTGAACTTCCCCTTCTAGATGACTTATTGTTTCAATGTTTGCCTTTTTCTCAGCCTCCAACTTTATTATGAGTTTTGTTTGTCTCTCATTTTGCTGACAGACTTCAGCACTTCTGATACATAATTTCTTGTAGGTATCAGCCAGTTCTTCAAATGTCACTTCCTCATCACTAGTGTCACTTTCAGAGGTAAAAACACCAGTTAGTGCAGTAACTAGTTTGGCAGATTCTTCTTCAGAATTACTTTCTGAATCACAGTCAGATCAGGTAACAAATATTCCTTTCTTTTGATTCTTAAGAAAGGTAGGACATTCAGCTCGAATGTGCCCATATCCTTCACATCCATGGCATTGAATTCCTCTGATTTGATTTCCCTTCTCTTCAGACTTTGGTCTTCTGCTGGAGTCATAAGATCTGTTAATGTCAGAAGGAATATTCTTAACATTTGACCTTGACTTTGGATCCATTCTCTTGATGAGTTTGTTGAATTGTCTTCCAAGCATGGCTATAGCTTCTGAAATATTTTCTTCTTCATCCTCCTTGTTTTCATCTTCAGTGTTGGATACAAGTGCTATGCTCTTGTTTTTCTTGTCAACATTGTCACTGATCCCCATCTCAAAGGTCTGAAGAGACCCAATGAGTTCATCCACCTTCAACTTGCTGATATCCTGGGCTTCCTTTATAGCAGTTACCTTCATTGCAAATCTTTTAGGCAAGGATCTGAGAATCTTTCTCACCAGTTTTTCTTCTGACATCTTTTCTCCCAATGCTCCTGAGGTGTTGGCAATCTCCAAGATGTTCATGTGAAACTCATGAATGGTTTCATCTTCCATCATCCTTAGGTTCTCAAATTTGGTAGTCAGCATCTGAAGCCTTGACATTTTTACTTTGGATGTGCCCTCATGGGTAGTTTTGAGAGTGTCCCAAACTTCCTTGGCCAGTTCACATTGATGTACTAGTCTGAATATGTTTCTATCAATTCCATTGAACAAGGCATTTAATGCTTTGGAATTACCCAGGGCTAACTCATCTTCTTATTTTCTCCATTCTTCCTCAGGCTTCAGACTGATTGTCCCATCTTTCTCAGTTATGGTGGGATGGTTCCATCCTTTGTCAGCGGCTCTCCAAGCCTTTTTGTCCAGTGATTTTAAGAAGGCAATCATACGAGGTTTCCAGTAGTCATAATTTGATCCATCCAGAATGGGTGGTCTGTTTCCAAAAACTCCTTCTTTGTCCATAGCGCCAGAAAGTGATATCCCTAGATCTCACCCAGTAAGACAGGCAGGGTGCCTGCTCTGATGCCAATTGAAATTCTGGAAGCAGATACTCAATGTCACAGTGAATGTTATGACACCGTATCTGACTTTCTATAAGACAGTAAATAAAAAAACAGTAAAGAACACAGTCAATTGTTTACCCAGTTCAGTGTGAAACAACACCTACTCTGGGGGCTACCAAGCCAGGGAGGAAATCCACTATAAGAGATATTAATTTAGGAATAAACCAACCAGTTTATCTCCTTCACTTAAGACCTACCCAATGCAACTTCAATCTAAGTTCAACTTAAACCTGAGTTCCTACTCACTCCCCCTCAATCACAGCAGTGATACTAAACAATTTACTAATGAATTAATGAAGAAACTCTTCAGAACATACACTTGATTATGCTTCACAACTTTTAATCAAGTAACACAACCACTCGTGCTTCAAAGCTTTGAGTGATACAATAACCTAACTTGACCTTGCTTCAAAGCTTTAGTCAAGTGACACAAACACTCTTGCTTCAAAGCTTTGAGTGATACACAACCCTTACAATCAAAACCTACTCCAAGTCACTTATCACAATGATACTTGCTTGGATTACAGTAGTTAAAACTATACAGCCCCTAATTGATCTTCTGTCAAAGAGTTGATTTTCCAACAGCTTTCCTGTTGAATATATATGCAGCTGTTTCTTCAGTTAGGGCTTCCACGAAAAGCTAGGGTTAATTAGGGTTAACCTCAAGACTTGGTCACAAGACTTTATCAACCAGATTAGGGTTGAGCTAGGTTAACCTAAAGTCCACGTGAGATTTTGTTCTGGAAAGTATGAACCAAATTCCTGAAAAATCTCAGAATTAACCAAACTGCATAACTGTTAGATCAGTACAGGATGTCTTAACATTTGTTATGACAACAGAAATCCTGTTTACTGATTTTGGTAGAAAGTGATAAATGTGATCATTGCAAAATGCTCAGATACACACTCATAAATAGCAGCTACTGTATCCCATTCTTTTTCTGCATAAAGTACCTAAAGACCCAGAATGTTATGACATCAGTCATGACATTCACACACCTGGTTTTACCAAAAATACATGCCAATAACTAAACACTTACATTCTTCTTTTCACCCTTTCCTTATTGGATAAAAGAAAAGTCAACGGCCACTCTTGCTATCCGCAACAATTGCGATAAAATGCAAAACACCCAAGACAGTTCTCCCACCGTATTAAAATATGCATCATTACATCTCTAACAAAATACAAAAATAGTTGTGTGTTTTCTCCTTGTGTCAAACAAGTTTTTGAATCAATATGTCTGCATCAATACAAGTCTTGGTCAATTAGGGTTTTGAATGAAGGAAGTGGATCATTGAATTTTTGGCTTAGTGAATGACCTAATGGTTTAAAGCATGATTAAAAGATATCAAATGCAACATCTTGACCTAATTATATGGCTCAAGACATTTTCAAAGATACAATTGATTGATAATGGAAGAATTGGAATCAACTGATGAAAAGTCAATTGTCACACAAAAGTCAAACTTGGACTTTTTGGTCAACATTGGACTTCAAAGGTCAAGAGTCATAAAAGAATTCAAAATTCATCAAACTTGATCATCAAAAATCAAGATAATCAAGAAAGTCAACAAAAGTCAAAATTGAAGATTTTCCAACACTTAGAAAAATTCAAGTGTTTTGTGCCTAAAAATGCACTAACTTCATAAGCAAGTTTCACCAAGATGAAAGCTGATTCAAAGAAAACTCTCAACATTAAATTTGTAGGGAATGAAAAGTTCTATAACATTATCAATTATGGATGATCTCCCAAGAATGATCAAATTAAGAGATATGAGCATGTGAAGTTCTGCCAACACTTAGAGAAATTTATCAAACAATTTTTATCAGTTTTTTATCTCAAATTCATAGCCATTTTTATCTAAGATCCAAATTGAATCAAGAGAAGTGTTCAACATGAAAGTTTTATATAATGTTTCAAGCTTTCCAAAATGTCCAAGTACATGAGTTTATCTTACTTGAGCTTGGAGTTTCGAAGAGATGAAGTTGAGTGATCAAAGTTGCATAACAAGTCAATTTTAAGATAACCTTATGGCCAAATCTCCAATCCATACTATACAATCCCACTTTTCAGGCCATAGTACCTCGAAATCTATCCAAGACTAGAAGAGTACACAAGCTCTTGAGTCTTCGCTCAAGTGATACAAGCTATTGTCCAATTTACTTACCACTTTAAGAAGAAAGGCACCATTGCCATTCTTAAAAAGCAACATTTTTATACAAAGACTTCCTTGAGCCCATACCTCTACTTTCTTCTGTTCACGCTCCACCCTAAATCAATGAAGCAACCTCTCTATACTAGCAACTCCTTATACTATGCATTGGAACCATGGGAATTTCACATAACTTGATATTTTCTTTGGAACCAAACCATAACTTGATAACTTGAAAACTTATCCATCTCATTACCTCTGAGTTTTCTATATAAATAAAGAGCTCCTTTGCACTTCAAACACACTAGTTCACAGCTCTTAAACACCTCTAAACTCCCTCAAATTCAGACTTGGTTCATAAACTCCACTTTTGAACCTTGAAAACCTTAACTTCAAAATTCATCACCCTTGCCATATCTTTGCAAGTAACCATCCAAGCACCTTACAATTATCATTTAGAACTTGTCTAAACCCCTGTTACACTTCTGTAACATCATCATCATCATCCTCCAAACTCAAAAATCGTGGCTTGCATATTGACTTGGCTAGAGCATTTCAGTAACTTTCAAAGAAAAGTAAGGGTTGGAATAGATTCAGGAAGGTCCCAAAAAGCTCATAAGATCACCACTTTGCACTAAGAAGCCATAGAAGAAGCGTTGGACTTTCTCCAACTTGGTAAAAAACTCAAACTTTGAACTTCTTATCCATGCATCTTTAGTGCATACATACAAAAGAAAAAATGTAGATATAATTGTCTTGAATCTAACCATATAGCTAATTTTCATTTATATTGCTTGTGTGTTGAGAATCATATCTCTGAACGGTTATGGTTTCAGTTTAGTACTTGATAAAAATACTTGTTATTCTTTGATTTCTAATTTAAATGGTTGGTTTGGTTGAATTCCTGATGAAATATCAAGCAACTTTCATGTTTACATTTTTGTAAATGTTGAGAAATGAGGGAGTTACAATTTCCACCATTGTTGTTGTTATTGTTGATTGGCTCGGGGAAGAAGAAGAAGAGGGGTGGCACTATTTTTTTTTCATTTTTGAAAATTGAGTTTATTTTATATTTATTACAAGTTATGTTATGAACGGATGAAACAACCACCCGATGGCAAGAATGTGCGTGCTAAGGCTTTGGTGACACTAAGGGCGAGGGTTTAAACTAGTGTGAACCCCCTTTTGCCATTTTCTCATTTTTTTCTTCTGTTTTTTTATTTCCTGGCTTTGGTTTCAAATATTTTTAACTAAACGCGTCCTTTGTACAAGCATGGTGCGTGGTATGGTGGTAAGGCTTTTAGCCAATGATCATGAGGGCGTGGGTTCAACACTTGGGGAGCTTATTTCCCTAATTTTTTATCACTCATTTTCTTTTATATTTTTATCAAACTTTCAAATTAATTTTCACCAATCAAAACAACTCATTTTGAGTTGATTTTTGCACACTCCTTATTTATCTACCCTATTTTATAAATATGTGATTTAATTTAATTTAAAATAAATCATTTTTAGTAGTTTTAAAAGATTTTTCCTTGGTTTCTTGTTTATTTCTCAATTAATTTAAATAACCATGCCATGTCTTTAATGAATGTTGTTTGATAACATGACCCTTGTGTATATTTCTAAGAATTTGATTTTTATTAGGTTTAGGACTTGAGTTTTTGTTGATAAACCATAACTTGTTCAAAAACCCTAACTCATAACCCATGACCTAAAAAAACTTCACTTGCTTTGATCACCTTGATTGTTTATCCATGTCCCTCGAGTTTACTTCCCCTTTTAGGATTTATTTCCTTCATAAACTCCTTAAAACCAAAGTGATACCATGCTTGCTTGTTTACTTGTTTTTTATTCTATCTTTTGTCACAACTTTTACTTGATAAACATGTTAACCTTCCCCTTTCACTACTACAAAACGTGTAAACAACAATGCCATGGTCACCATGATTCTTTCCTAGACCATCTTGACATCTTTAAACTAAGGTGCTACCATCTTATTTTTGTTTTTTATTAAAAATTAATTGTATGTAACAACGGTTTTGGAGCCAACTGTGATTATATCATTAAGTCTTCATGGGTTTGAACCTAAGCTTCCTCATTTATATTATTCGTTTAAAGTTAAGGCGTGCCTTTTCATTTTTATTTTTTAAATAATAAAGTTAAACGGTTATGACTATGATTGGTTTGTTCCACCATTGTGATATATTTATAATAAATAAATACTTGTCAATACGGTTGGTAGATAACCGTTGTGAAATTTTTTACCCGTATATAAGCGAGTTAACTCTCACTTATTGACAGTAGCGTCGTTTCCTTCACATTGAAACCCTAGCACCATATTTTCTCTTGTTCTTCTCCATTAGCCGTGAAACTTGTGCTTCGTACGTTAAGGTATTATTCTTCTTCCATATTATTCGCTATCTGGTTTGTTTCATGTTGTTTTTGTTTATTGTTCTCATTTTTTTCAGATTCGTCTTCACTACTTTGTCTATACAACATATTGTTTATGTAGCTATGGAAAAAAGTACAAGAAGCCTGAAGCTATGATGGAAACTTATCTCGTACTTCTTCTTCATAGCTTCATAAACAAGATGATTTTCATACTCTATTCACATGTTGATAACTTCATATTGATTCATGTTCCACGATTATTTTAAATAAAATATGTGTCTTGGAAACTTATAATATATCTTTTTCATTGCTCACAAATTCATAATATCTAGTTTTATTGTATGATGTTGTTTTAGTTTATTATATTCTATGTAGATTGTTTATTTCACTAACCCTCACTTAAAATACATTTATTTAAATTTACATAGACACTATAATCTGAATATTAAATTGTATTTGAAAACCAACTTAGATCAATCATTATTTCCGAATTGCATGTGTCTCATCTTTCATTTCATGCTCTTTTACCTATACATTATGGTATGAGTACCTGGATCCTCAGATGCATTGTTGTCTTCGATTATAGTTAAATTTCATTAACTATAATTTCTTAGATAGTCAGCCTCTTCTTCAACAGTAATGATCGTAAAATTTACGATTATAAAAATTACAATGATAAGTGATGATGATGAGGCAGATTATCGAATGTCTTTTTGTTATGGAAATTTAACTATAATTGAAGATAACGATATATAGAAGGAATTAGATCAATAAACCATAATATATATGTAAAAGAGCATGAAATGCAAGATGAGACACATGCAATCAGAAAAAACAATGTTTTGTTTAAGTTGGTTTTCAAGAATATCTTAATTTTTAGATTATAGATTCTTCATCAATTTGAAAGCTTGTATTTCTTTAGTGAGGTGGATGGAAAATCAAGCAATCTACATATAATATAATAAACTCTGGCCACTTTTCACAACGGTTATATATTGTAACCGTGATCAAAGGTGATTTATGATTTATATAATTTGTGTTGATGGGTTTCGAACCCAGTACCTATGTGTAAGTATCATAATGGTGGATAAGTATAATCGTTGTGATAAGTGGCATGCGTCCTGCTCTTAAATAAAGGTTTCCAGACCATAATAGAAATAACAAACTTACAACCACACCCTACTCAACAAACGTATGACCTGCGTGATAATACCCTTTTGCCAACCGTTGTTAAATGAGTTTTCTGTAATAGTGTTTCTGCTCAACACTTGTTATATGTGTGTAATTAACTTATGTTTAATGCTTGTGTCCTCAAAAATCCAAGGAAAAGGATAGTATTGTTGACTTTATAGTCAAAAGCATATGCATTCCCCCTTGTATAAAACCTATGTGAATAAATCACCATATATATCTTCTTATACTCTAAGAACCTTTTAAACCCAAAAAACTTTTATTTTCAAACTTTCACCACTTTCCTAAAAAATCTTTGAATTTGTGTCAATGCATTTTTAAACTTTCTTTTTAATAAAAGCTTCAATATACTTAAATCTTTAAAAACAATTTCAAAAGACTAAAAGTGATTCAACCCCACTCATATCTTTTTGCCACTTGGCCTTTCAATTTAAAACTTTTCTCAAATAGATTAGATATAAATCCTCTTCATAATATGATTCTCCTATCCCCATAGTAATTGTTGAAGTAAATGTGATTCTTTACACATGAAGACGTTAGTTGGAAACTTGTTGATCTCTATATCCAAGTTAGTAGCCCTTCCTTCATGATAATGCAAGATCCATCTTGTCAAACTTGTGGTGGTATTAGTTGAGCTTTCTCTCTAAAATATGATGAATTATCTCTTCTCCTAAAATCAACCACAACAAACTCTTTTTATTATTTTTACCACGAACTACGAGGTTTTGATCCTTAATTGGTATGTAGGTATAAGACTATGTCTTTCCAAACAAAAATATCATAAAATATATATTTTTCCCATCTCTACACTCATTTAGCAAACAAACAATCTTAAGCCAAAAATAGATATTATAAGTGGTTCCTATAGAGTGCTATAGATATATATGGTGTTAATACCTTCCATTTATATAACCAACCCATGTACCTTGGATCTCTTCCTTATTCTTTTCTTTTAGTCTTTACTTCATGCATTGCATGTTAAACAATATGGTTTCGACATTTTCCCTTTTCCTTGGAAACAATAAAGTTCGGTGGTGACTTCTTAAGTCTTTGTTAGTCAAGTTCCTCAATATCTTGGTCTCCTTGATTATTCACCGTGATAGATATTGCGACTTCAGCAGGGACATGTATCCTTAAAAGGGTTAATCCTAGTTTATTTTATCTATTTTATTATTGTTTGTTTATTTGTGTTGTTTTGTGGTTCTTTGGGTATTGGTGTTTTTGTAAAGGACAAATCCTACACCCAGATTAAAGTAACACTTAAGAATTAGGATGGTGGTATAATCAAAAGGTATATAAATGGAGTAATTCTGACATAAGTAGCATATGATAATCCCACTCAGGGGAGGCCTCCTTGAGATGGTAATACTAAAACAAGCCAAAGCATTACTACTTTCAACTTGAGAGCCCATAAAGCTGAGAAGTCGTAGAACCCTTTTACCTATATTGGCCTTTAGGATGTAGTGCGGTGACAATTCAAAAGTAGTCTCGAATTAGTCATTATGTGATACTATGCTTGGATGAGTTTTTCTTGAGAATATTATTGCTACTCATAAGTAGTTGTGTAAATCAGTAATATCTGAAAGAAGAATCACGACTCCAAAGGTACTTTTAGAACTTTATTCTACAGGTACAAGTGAACCCATAGTACATGCCTTGTTCAAATGAATGGCTTTTTGGTATTCTCCAAGTTAACATACCAGATGGAATTCTTGAGACTCTTGTTCAGTTCTATGATCCCCTTTACCATTGCTATATGTTCCCTGATTATCAGTTGGTTCCTACTTTAGAAAAGTACTCTTTTTGGATTAATTTGCCAGTGACAAATGATTTACCTTTTAGTGAATTTGAGGAGACTCCCAAGCCCCCTGTCATTGCAAAAGTTGTTCACTTAGAGGCGTCTGAGGTAAAGGAAAATCTTACTTTCGCAAAAGGTTTTCAAGGTTTGACTTCCCAGTTCTTGATGGAAAAGGCTATTGTCTTAGGCAAGGAAAATAGCACAGGTGCTTTTGAGGCAGTTTTTGCCTTACTCATTTATGGTCTTGTGCTCTTCCCAAATGTTGATAATTTTGTTGATGTTAATGTTATTCGGATACTCTTGATTGGTAACCTAATGCCTACATTGCTTGGAGATACCTACCACTATATTCATCATAGAACTCAAAAAGGATATGGAACTATCATGTGTTGTGCACCTCTATTGTACAAGTGGTTTAGTTCACACTTACCAAAGTCAAATCTATTCAAAGACAATCTAGAAAAGCTTAGGTGGTCCCAAAGGCTTATGTCAATTACTCAAGCAGATTTAACCTGGTATATCTCATCTTATGACAGGGGCAATCATCGACAATTATGGAAGTTTTCCTAATGTACCTCTTCTTGGTATAAAAGGAAGAATCAACTACAACCTTATCCTTGCTAGACGTTAATTTGGATACCCTATGGAGGACAAACCCAATAACATTCTGTTGTCAAGTTTCATTTACCTTAGTGAGGAGGATAATCTATATTTGAAGGATGAAATTATGGATGTTTGGCGGAAGATTCATGTGAAAGGTAAACATTAGTTAGCAAAGAAGGACTGCATTGCCTTTAAATCCTTTACTCAGTGGGTCCATGATAGATTGCAATCTCAAGATGCCCAATTTGCTTGAAAATCCTTTTCAACCTTTGCTTGCACCTTCATCTTCCATAATTCCCATTGAGAATAGGGAACAGTATCAGGAAATTTTGACTAGGATGGAGTTGGAAAGAAATACTTGGAAAGAAAAATATCACATCTCGGAGTATGAAAAAAGGGTTTTGGAAAGACAGTTGAAGGACAAAGTATATGTACTCTTTCTTCAAGATGGTTGGCTTGTGGAACAAGATGAGAAACTTCACTGAAAGGATGCTTTACTCAAGCAGTGTGCCAAAGAGGGGAAGAGGAAACATGAAGATTTGACAGATGTTGGTCCCGCTCCCGATGATTGGCAAAATTTTTGTTGATTTATTGTTCAAAGAGAAGACGGAGATGGAAGACTTTTACAAGGAGAATATTAAGAAGCTCGAGCTACGAGGAGGATTCAGTTCTTCAGATGGGACTCCTTAGGACCCAAGGATTTAGTTGTTCTCCTCTCGTATTTTTAGGATCTTTTGAAAATGTACTTTAAATGTAATCCTTCTATGATTAATTGAAATGAGGTTTTTTATGGCTATTTTTAAAGTATTATTTCCTTTTCAAATGCTTGCAAATTTATAAATAAGTTCCTTGAAAACTATCAAAAATAAAAAATCATTTTTGTGTCTCATATCATTCATCATCCATTATTTGCATTCTAAATTCTTACTCGTGCCTTTTTCTCTCCAATAGAGTCAAAAACCACACTCGGGCTAATCATTGAAAAGATGGACATCACACTAGAGCAAGAAAACTACGAGCTTTATGAAGAGGTGACTACCCTTCAGGATGGAAGGGAAAGATTGACAACTATGATGGAGAACACAGTGAGTTCTCAGAATAAGTCAGTTACTCCCCCATCTCCTTGGTCAACTCAAGGACAAGTCACATACCACATTAATCTCTGAAGTTGTTACCACTCCTATTTCAGTAGCTCCAATCAGTGTTCTGCAGTATCAAATGCCACCTGGATATCCTTAGGGAATGCCACTCAAGTTTATGCTTGAGGGACACCAACCTACTGTTGAAGTTCCCGCAATGAAACATGTAATGTCTGCTCCCCCTTATGGGATGGCTATTCCTCCTCTTGTGATATCTATTCCTCCTCCTGAGATGTTTATTCCCCTTCCAGTGGTACATACTTTCTATGATATGGTGGGAGAACTGACTTGGATGTTTTGCGTTTTATCGCAATTATTACAGATAGCAAGAGTCCCCACCGACTCTTCTTTTATTCAATAAAGGAAAGGGTGGAAAGAACAGGAAATACCTTTTGAGATTTTTTCTTGAGTTCGGGAGGTAGGTTATAAAAAGGGAAGGTGTTAGCACACTTTTTATCTGTAGTTATCTACGGGCTCTTAGTTGGTAGCTCACTTTGAAATGCTTTATTTGAAATGTGTTTGTGATGTTTTTAAAAGTATTTTTGAAAAAGGACTTTGTTTAGGCAAACTTTGTAATAATTCTCGTCTCTATAAGAATGTATACAAAGTGTTGACTTTTGAAAATATTTACTTTTTGAAAGTGTTGGTGTGTTTGAAAGATGTTGTTTTGAAAATGTTGTGAGCAAGCAACTATAAACGTTCTACCTACTCAAAAGGAGTCTTTGTTCTTTTCCTCTTATTTTAGATAGTGCTATATTACCATTGATTGATAAGAATCCCTATCATTGGATGTGAAGAGACGGGTGTGGATCATCGTATAGTCATAGAAGGCAACATTGTAGGATACCTTAGGAATTTTTGTAAGGGTCTATGATTGTTTACCGAAGGCAACATCGAAGGGTCATCGAGGGACTACAATCTTGTATTTGAGGGTCTTTGCTAAAGTATCCCACGTTCGAGGGACATGACTATTTATTTCGAAGGCAATAAGTGTAGGTTAACCCTAGAGGTGCAAGTGTGCAAAGTGTTTGTTTTTCATGCATTGTTTTGTCTTGAATTAGGGTTTTCTACTTGTTGATTTTAGTATTTCCATACAAACCCTAATTACTAGAATTTATATTTGAAAGCGATAAATTGCATAAATTAAATATTCTATGCTATTACATCATTTAGAGGATGGGGTAAAAATGTACAAATGGGGGAAGACAAGTAATTTAAACCTAAGTTACTATTACAACCATATATAATGAATGATAATGTACAAAAAATGTAAATATAATGTACAAAGAATAAAATTATATGAAAAGAAATGAAAATGTTTTTGTTATGAAGAAAGGGTTTTGACCTAATTAACTAAAAGAAAATAAATAAATTAAACTAAAAAAAATTAAACTTAAGTTAATTAAGAAAATTGATTTGATTAAAGAAACAAGTTTAGGTTTTTTGTGAAAAGGTTTTAATTAAATTTGATTAGTATATATAAAAAATAAATAAAAATAATTAATTAAAATCCCTAAGTTCTAAATTATTTTTAAGTGAAAGAAAAGATAAACCTCGGTCTAAATATTAAATTAATTTTAAGCAAAGAAGTTGATTTTAATAAGAAAATGTTTTTTATCTTTTTTTAGTTTAGAAAAAGAAATAAAACAAAAGTGTATATGTTAATGTTATAAATAATAAGTAAAATATTTTGGAAAATCAAAAACAAACTCATCATGTATTGATACATAATAACTTGCATTGGCTCATTTTTCTGTTTTGCATCGACACATATCTGCTTTGCATCGACACATGTCATTTTCTTGCTTTTGGAAGTAAAAAACATCTCAGTATGAGTCGACACATAAGGATTTGTATTGACTCATTTCTATTTTGTAACGACACAAGCGTGTTTTGTATCGACTCATAACCTATTTTGTACATAGCATGTATCCACTCGTAGTGTTTCGTATCGACTAATACTATTGTTTTTTTGTTCTATAATTGTTTTGCTACAGGTAAAAGTCAGTTCTCAACACATGATTAATGAAAATGAAAAGAAAGCATATGGTTAGCTTTAAGGCAATGATATCTACATTTTATCTTTAAAAATGAACCATTAATAATGCTTGTATGAAGAGCTCAAAGTCAAGAAAACATACCTTTGAAGCTGAAATTTGTGTTTTGATTTAGAGTTGTTGTATTGTCTTGGAGAAGTCAATGGGCTATTTTTGAGTTTGGAGAATGGTGATAGTGATGTTACAGAAGTTGCTCTTATGTTTGAACAACTTCTATATGATGTATATGAAGTATGTGGATGGTTTGTTTGGACAGAAATGCAAGGTTTGAGAGATTTGAAGATTTTGGTTTCTAAGCTCAAGAGTGGAGGTTTTTATGGACAGTTATGGCTTTTTTGAGAGTATGAGATTTTGAGGGCTTGTTTACACAATTTTAAAAAAAAACTCCTTTTGGATTGCAAATGGCCTCTCTATTTATAGAGAAGGTTTGAGACAATGAGAGAGTTTGGTTTACAAGCTGTCAAAATTCTGGTTTAGTTTAGATGAAACAACCAAGTTATTATGAAAATTGGTGTTCCAATTCATGGTAAAAGCATGGTCTGAAGTTGATAGAGGATTTTAGATGTGTTGCTTCTTGATTTGACTTTGTGTATGTGCAGGGAAAACAATTGAGAGGCTCAAGGAGTTGACAATTTCATAAAGCATTCTTTATGTGAATGGCAATGGTGCCTTTGTGCCATAAATGGAATGATGCAATAGACAATACTTGAATCACTTGGATAATGATTCAATAAATTGTGTAAACATATGATTATGGATAGATTTGCAAGTAACAAGGCCTGCAAAAAAAGATTATGCAGCACATCATGCAAATTGGATTATTTGTTCTTCAACAAAATGACTTGCAATTCAAGAATTGATGTCCAACTTCATGCCCTTGAATCTCCTAGCTCAAGTATGATACATTCATGCTCTTGGATGTTTTGGAAAGCTTGAAACATCCTGTATAACTCTCATGTTAGCCATTTTGACAAAATCATCTTGGGACTATGTGAAAAAATTTCAAGAAGTTGGGATAAAATCCTGATCAAGATTTGTTAAAAATTTCTCTAAGTGTTAGATGAAAATGTCATGACTTCAGGAATTTATAACTCAAAATCCAAGCACTTCTAGGACATGATCAGAAAAGAAAAGTTTTAGATATCATCAAGATCTACAACTTTCATGTTAAATGTTTTCTTTGAATCATCTAGCATCTTAGTGAAAGATTGGCATGAAGTTATGAAATTATCATGTACGAAAACACTTAGAAAAAAATTCTAAGTCTTGGAAAGTTTAACTTTTCAAATTGACTTTTGACTTTCTTGATTTATTGATGATAAATCTTGATATTCTTGAATGTCTTGATGAAATATGATCTTTGAAATTAAATCTTGACCAAAAAAGTCAAAGTTTGAATTTTGGTGTATTAGTTGACTTTTCATCAGTACAGTTGTTTTTTGGTCATCTGGTCAATTGACTGAGCATAATTTATGATACAAGACTTGAAACTTGACATGAGAATTCTTGAAGGTCCATAACGATCAATGAAAGTCATTTAAAGTATTAGAAGTCCAATTGTCCTTGTGCAAGCTCAAACCCTAATTTGAGACATCAGTGTTAAGAAGACGTCTTGACCTAGTCAATCCTTATTCAAGCTTGAGCTATTGAAGATCTTGTGAGAAATATATTGATCAATGAGAGGGAAAATTTTGGGGTACAACAGCTGCCTCCGTTCAATCTTCTTAAACCTGAAGGATTAGAATGGCGGGTCCGCCATTTGTGACTTGAAGGTGAAAGATGATTGAACACTAGAGTGCCCAGAAATTTGCACTCGATGATGTGTTAGTTGATTATATTGGGAATGGGCTTAAAGATTCCATTTAGAGAAATGTTGAAGAGTTTGTTAGAGATGGGCTTATAGATTCCATCCAGAGTGAATGTTGGTAGAAACTGGAAGAAGTATCAGAATAAATTCTTGGTCGATTTATACTGAAACTCTAGATGTCTTTTTCCTGTCTTTAACTGGAAGAAATAAATATAACCAGAAGAGGTCTTGTGATGGTGAATTCACTGGGGAAACAAATCTCACCAGAAGAGGCCTTTTGATTGCCTATTATTAACTGGTAGAAGTAAATCCATCTAGAAGCGGACTGTTGATTTGTTTACTTTTCCTTCAATGAAATGGGTTAGTTGCATGCAGATGTATGCATGGCACAATGATGTTCTCAAAATAAATGAGATTTTGTTGTATGCATTTGTCATGTATGTAATATGATATGTGAATGTGAGATATTCTTGAAGTGTATCTTTTTCTTGGAAAATAGATCCTTGACAAATGTCGGGGAGCTTTGGGAAGTTAAATCCCGGAATGCTGTTAGGGATGAAGAGTAGAAAGAGTATGCACATCTTCAAACCTGGTTTAGAATTCTTCCGCTGGGAATTCCCGTTTTGTTTTTTGAGGAGAAATTCGCTGGGGAACATTGGTTTTGGCTCTTTACTTGAGGAAACTCTGTGAAGAGTGTTGATTTCCGCTTGGGGAATAAAGTTCAGGAGTTGTCCATTACTCTACTGGGGAATTATATTCGACTGGGGAGAGTGAAAGTTATCTGTTATCTATTCGAAATCCAAGCTTCGTAGAAACTTTCGACTTGCTGGGGGTAATAAAGTTAACTGATATCTGGTTGGATTCTATGCTTCGCAGCAACTTACCGGGTCTTGTACCCCAAAATTTGCTCTCTCATGTTTTCTAAGATTTTCTCTTACATGGGTGGCCACAAACACTTGATCAAAGAAAAAAATAAAAGTTTTGAAGATAAACAAGGTATTTCGATTGGATTGTCAAAGAGTCTTTCGATTGGCATTTTGACAGGCTTCAATTGAGCGCGTAACCTCCTCCAACCTTGCCTAAGATTACCAAGCTTAGATTGAAGCCTTGGCCTTCTTCTTGTTTGTTGTATACAAGCTTTGACTGGGCATGTGTTTCCTTTGAAACAGCCTCCTTCGATCCAAAAGGGAAGGGCCTCCTTTTAGTGCTCCTTCGGTTGCACCATTGGCTTTGCATGCTGGCTTGATTCACAATGCAATGGCTACATGCGTGCAAGATTAATTCCTGCTTCGGTTGGGCATTTTATTTCTTTGGAGCAAGCTTTATTCCTACTTCGTTTGGGCATTTGGTTTCTTTGGAGCCAGCTAGATTCCTGCTTCGACTAGGAAAATACTCCCTTTGTGCGTGCCTTCAGCGCACAAAGAAAGAATCCCCTACAAGTGTGTTTCGATTCACCAGTAAATTAATTCCTGCATGCCAGCTGCGTTCAAGGCAAAGTCCCCTTTCAACTTGCCTTCAATTCATAAGGCAAAGGGCTTCTCCAGACTTACCTTCAATTCACAAGGCAAAAAGTTCCCTCTTCATGCCTGCTTTCGTTTCACAAGCACAAGATTACCACATTATGAACATACAAATGGTGCCTTCGAAGGACATATATTTGGTCTGCTCATAAGACACACATTTGTTGGAGACAAACTTGTTTTTCATTTTGATGAGGTTTGGTTCAAGTTGCTTGTTGGGCAAGAGATTATATGATGCCCAAACCAAGCCTCATGCACCATTACATTCATGACAAAGGAGGCTTCGATTGGCCAGAATGAAGTCCTCACTTGAGTTATTGGAATCAAGCAATTAAGGAAAATATATGGGTCCAACGAAGGAACCATTCGAAAGGCACTCAAGAAGTCCATTCGAAGGAGGCAACCAAAGGCCCATTCGAAGGGTACACAAATGGTCCATTCAAAAGACCCCTTCGAAGGAGGCAACCAAAGGCCCATTCGAAGGCTATACAAGAGGCCCAGTCGAAGGAGGCAATAGGCCAATCGAAGAGCAACAATGGAGGGCATTCGAAGGAGCCAAAATTTCCAGGTTCATTCAAATTCAAAAAGAGAACAGTTTCCATGACTTTTGCAACGTTATAAAACATCATTCATGCCTTTGAAAACACTTATTTATGGCTGTTTAAACCTTTGTTTTCTTGTCCCATCCATTCCCTATATATAAAGAAAACACTAGCAAGCTCCAAAGGAGGTTGGAGACAACCGGGGAGAGAGTCACACAAAATAAAAATAAAACATTCTTGGATGTTTCTTGAGGCTTTTCTAATCATCCCTAGCCCTTAAGCAAGTGTCTCCACATCCAGAAAGTGCCAAATCGAAGTTTCCAACTATTGGTAAGAGTGGTTAAAAGATCAAACTTTGTATTTGCATGATACATTAATACTTCTAGTCATTTGATTTGTAATCAGGATTAAGGATTTGGGTTCGAAACCCAGGTCTGCATTTGTTTTGTTGCTAACACTTGCTGCAGATATAGCCTGAATAAACCCAATGCGTGCAGGATCAAAGGACCTTGGTTCGACACCCAGGTCCTACATTTTTGTTTTGCTAACATATCTTTGCATATGCAGTGCCCTCACAGGTGCTCCATCAGGCCCTCCCAGCAACGCCCTTTGGTTCGAAAGCCACATCTTGCCACTGGATCAAAGGGTAACACCCTTCACAGAATCGAAAGGCAACATTCTCTGAATCGAAGCCCCCATCTCTCCCTGCAATCGAAGGATGTCTCCCTTCACATTTTTTACTTTTGTTTTCATTTCTTTATTGATTTCGTTTTTCATTTTAACTTTAAATCAAAAAAATCACAAAAAAACATTAGGATAGTTTTTATTAATCAAATTAATTTGTAAATAAATAAATTAAGTATTTTATCCTTTTCCTTAATTTAAAATTAAATAGACTTTAGTTTTATTTTCTTTTATAAATAAAAAACAAACAAAAAGATTTATTTTCCTTAGGATTTAGACGTCCATTTTAATTTGTTTGCGCATTTATGTACTCTCGCATTTTTCATCTTATTGTAACTGCTTCCGGGTCTGTAATAGTAACTAGGACTTTACTTTTCGCATTTTTATAATGCACCTCACACAAATCCATGTAATAGCGTGGGATTTACATTCCCGCATTTTACATTTCTGCACTTTAAATTCCTATACATACCAACTGCTAGACTAATAGGATTGCATGACAAGACTAATAACAAAACACTAGCAATCCTAACACAAAAGATAAAAAATAACTGAACATAATACACTTGCACATATACACCTCTAAGGTATCCCACTTTGGTTGCCTCCAAAAATAAAACAGTCATGTCCCTCGAGACAGGGACGCTTTAGCAAAGACCCATAAATTAAAATATCATAGTCCATCGATGACCCTACAGTTTCCTTTCGGTAAATGATCTAGTCCCTAAACAGAAATTACTAAAGCGTCTCTACATTGTTGCCTTTAAGACTGTATATCACTTTAGGATGTCCCTCATACATCCAAATGATGGGGCTTCTTACCAAATCAATGGTAAGATAGCAACATCTAAAGGAGGAGGAAAATAACGTTAGACCTTTTTAGGTAGGATGCTTAAAGTTGCTCGCTTGCTCATAATAAAAAAATCATTCTTACACCTACACTTTCAATTGAAACATTTTCAAAATTCAAAGCCCTTTGTACGCATTCTTATAGAGACGAGAATCGTTACAAAGGAACTTTTCCAAATCACTTTCAAAAACATCTTCCATAAACACTTCTTTAAACTATTTTCAAAACCAACACTATGTACACGTTCTTATAGAGACGAGAACTGTTACAAAGACGTTTTCAAAATATTTTCAAACCCACACCACAAGCACATTTTCAAACAAAAGCAAAGTGAACTAGCAAGCAACTAAGACCCCGTAGATAACTACAGATGGAAAGGGTTCTAACACCTTCCCTTTCCATAATCTACCCCTTTACTCATAATAATCTCAAAAAGGTATTTTTCTATTCTTTTCACCCTTTCCTTAATTTGGATAAAAGAAAATTCGGTGGCGACTCTTGCTTACCGTAACATTTGTGAACACAAAATGCAAAACCAATATTAACAGTCGGTTCTGCCACCGTATTACAGAACTGGTTACTCTTCTGGGGATAAATAAAAATTGGAGTTACCATAGAGTTAGTTCATTTTAAAACTGTTGTATCTGCTTGCTTTGTATGCTTTATCTTTGGAGGGTTGTTTGTGTTGTTACTATAGATCCTACACCTGGATCTGGGGGCATCTTTTTAGGTAAACAACAATAGATCATGGAGATTGTACGGTGTAGACCGATATGGTTGAAGCGATAGCTGTGTTGGTGTGACACTTTGGTTGGTACCAGTATCTCTTGTGTTGAATCGAGGAGAATATGGGGCTGCCACGTGGTGTCGTGAAGCACTAATGGACCTTAGAACCTTAGTTTAACAAACTTGGCCATTAGAAAGTAGTGAGATAGCCAACCTCAGTGTAAAGCTGGGGATTGGTTGATACTCGATGCTACACTCATTGAGATCAGACTTTCCAAATGTTTCGGCCGCAAGAAAATATTGCTAAGCTGAAATAACGCTCGATAAAGAAAGATCAGTGATATTGAGACTCCTTAGAACTCGGTTACTATTGATAGCACAGGTTGAGCCAACTAAACTTCAAGAGGGTAATTACCTACAAACCCATGCAAGCCTAAACCTAAGGTTGCTTGTGTGACTTGTTTGCTTTCAACTTGAACTACTTGCAGGGTTTTATTATCTAACAACATGATTTCCTTGCAGGATTTGTTTACATTCATTACCCAATAAATTGGTTTTCCTGCAAGACATACCTGTCTTCATCACCCTGCATTTACTTGATGCATAACATACACATCATAACATCATAAGATCATACCATAGAATTTCCTTAACCATTTCAAGGATCTCAAGGGACTGTGGTGCAGGTTATGATGAACCAGACATCTAGCAAGGGCCAAGGGGATTTATTTTCCTCTAGCCAATGTCGTAAAAGGATTAAAACACAACAACTTGAGTCAGGGGCTATAACCCACTCTATATGGTGAGCTTGACTCTCGTAGAAGGACTTTCAACGATGCTAAGTTCTTCAATCAAAGCTGCAAAATTCAACTTCTGACATTTTCTTGTTTAACTCGTGAGATCCTTGAAATTTTTTGCATATCATACATGTCATTGCATAACAGGTATTCCCCAGACAGGTTTATTATCTTTTCACAGTTTATTTCAGTAAAAAAATGGCCCTTGATGAAACAGTTAAGGAGCTTTAGGCACAAAATGCTTAATTCCAAGAAATGTTCTTGAATCTGGCTAAGGGTCAAGAAGATCTGAAGGCTCTTATTCTCAAAGACCAGAAGAAAAAGGCAAATAAACCAGTTTGTGTTTTGAGTGTGGGAAGAAAAAGAACAGCTAACCGAGCTCTAGATTTCGCAACCCCATCAAAGGAGGGGGATAATCAAGAGGAGGGTGATAAGAAATCCGAGGAAGCAGACAAGAATCTAGCATTTGAGGAAGATGAAGCCGACTATACTGAAGAGTAGTATCCTCCTGCTAATAACAAATACAAGCAGTTGGAGGATCACCTCAATGTAATGGAAATTCAGACGATACTCAGTCTAGATTTTGAAGAATTAGGGTTGGTTCCAGGGGTAGTCATCCCACCTAAGTTCAAGGTCCATATCTTTGCAAAATATGACAGTGTTTCCTATCCCAAGCTTTACTTGAGTTCATATGTCAGAAAGATCCACCCTCACACTGATGACCGGAAACTATGGGTCCATTTCTTTCAAGAAAGTTTGGTCGGCACTCAACTGGAGTGGTTCTATCAGCTAGAAGAAACTAACATTCATACCTGGGAAGACTTGGCTGCTGCTTTCTACAAGCAGTACCAATAAAATGCTCACCTGGCACCAACTTGAGTGCAATTGCAGAATATGTCCATGGGCTCAAGAGAAGGGTTCAAGGAATATGCACAGAAATGAAGGGATTTGGCTGGCAGGGTGCAACCTCCTCTGACTGATCGAGAAATAGAGGACATGTTCATGGGAACTCTGACAGGCCCGTTCTTCAATTTGCTGATTGGAAGTTCCTCATCCGGTTTTACAGAGATGGTTCTGACTAGGGAGAGGATTGAAAGCGGTAGCAAGAGTGGGAAGATTCCAATGGCCGCATCCTCTAATGTTGAGAGGAAGCCATTTGGTGGTAAAAAATAAACTAATGTTGTCTATGGTCAAAGGCGCCATAATACAAATAACAACCATTAGTCCGTGGGAGCAGTGTTAACTTCTAACCCTACACCTGTTCAACATCAACATGGAAATAGGCGTAGGATAAAGTATCAAGAGAGGCAGTACACTGATATTAATATGCCTTTGTCTCAAGCATTACAACAATTGATAAAATCCGAGTTGATTACACTAAAGGATCCCCCTCAAAAACCTGATACCTCTTCTCCTAAGTACAATCCTAATGTAAAATGTGCTTACCATTCTGATAGTCCGGGGCATGACACTGACAACTGTTGGACTTTGAAGAATAAGATTCAGGATTTGATCGACAACAAGGAGATCGAATTTGACTCTCCTAAGACCCCAATGTGATCATTGCTCCCGTGCCAAATCATGGCAAAATTGAGAGCGTTTACTTCATTTGAATTATCAGTTGTAATTTCGTTGTTGCTTAAAAATATTTATCTTTATGTCAAACTTTGGTTATTCATATTAATACATTGCATATGTTTATCTTGAATTATTTCATTTGTATTCATTATATTCAAACTGTGTTTTTACTTCCTTTTTTGGTATTCAACTCCTAATTAAAAGCTCTAAGCATTTAGAGGTAGGATGACGAAAACGATACCATAATCTCTACAATATGCTTTTGAATAGACCCCGCAGACGATGTACAGGCGTTGTTTCAAATCCAAAACTGTGGAGTTATAAGGAAGATAATCCCTAGTCAACCCCTTTTAGCCTAATAAGTATGGATTTTTCTTTATACAAATTAAAACCCTTAATAATAACCCTGGGCAGGGTAGCTTTCTCAGCTAATTCAGAAGTGCATTCAGTCACAAGCTCTATCTCCATACAAGAAAAATAGTGTAGAAGATGATCCCCAAAAGATAGTGATGGTTCCACATAATCATTAAGATAGTCAGTCATCATCTCTCAAAAGAAAGGCCCGCTAAGTCAAAAACTATGAAGGAGACTTAAGAAAAACGGGGGCATCCCGCTGGCTGTAATCGCAAAAGAAACAGTGCAGGAAAAAGACAAGGATAATAAAGTAAAAAAAAAGAAGGTCGCTACAAATCCGCAACAAAAAGGAAAGTTGCAAAAAAAAATATTGCCTTCTCAAAATAAACATTCAATTTCTAAACCATCACCAAGTATCAGAGCAATGAGTCCAGAAATCAACTGGGATTTAAAATGCATAATTAACTGAGTTTAAGGCTGAAGAACATCACGAAGAACGGGTGGGTACAAATAAATTTTGAGCCTTTATCCTTTGTTCCTTAAACCGTGAACCAGGACACGTTAAAACCCTTAAAAGTCCTAGCTGAAGCATGGATTAGTTCGGAAGCATACTGTTACGAAAGGTATCCTGACTCCTGTAGGACTTTCTACAAATCTTGAGTTGATATCACACTCTTAAAATTTTTGTTTATTTTACTAAAAATGAATTTTCAAACTTCAAGACAGACATAAGCTTTTCATTCTTTAAATAACATTGTTTGCATATGGCGAATTGTTCAAACAACAGAGAAATTCACACAACAAATGTTCAGTAAACAAAGATCCTCTCAGTGGACAGAATCACCTCAGGCAAAAAAAAATTCCCAATAACAGGCCTTTCATAATCAAGGGGCACGACATGGTGTCTAGTTAATCTGGGGCAGTCAAGCCAATATGCAAAGAATCTCCAAAAGTGCTGAATAGCCAGGGGTAGATCTCCATCTGAATCACTCGGGGCCTGTTACATTGATCGAGGATTCTAGAAAAATCATTGTAAAATTTGAACCTTTGGTACCACCAAATTTCTTGTCTGTGCCAGTAGTATCAAATGGTGTCAGTATCATGTCTTCTAATCCTTCCATGACAGTTCTTAGAAAAGATACCTAGGAAACTCAAGACTATCAGAAACTTGATCAAACATTGGGTGCACCAGATTCATCCAGAAGCATCCCCACACAGGCTCCCACATATGAAAGGGCATATGCGATCACATCTTCTGGCAGTGTGACAACACTTGCTACTGTAGACAGTGACGATCCTCTGCACCCGATGAACACGGACATAGTCGGAAAATACGACGTATGAAAAAGATCCGCTAGGTTGACTGACCTAGGAAAAAATAAGGGCATCCCGGTGAACCAAAGGTTCGGGCAAAAATTAGGGATATATATATATATATATATATATATATGAAAAAAATTTGTACACCCGGCAAGTCGAAAACCTGAAAAGGCGGCTTGGGCAAAAAAGGGCATCCCGGTGGACTGAGAACCCGAAAGGGCGGTCCAGGAAAAATTTAGGGATTAAAGCTTATGACTATGTCCCTTCATCTCGTCACTTGTCTATCAGTAGAAGGTTTATTACCCTGATCTGCATTCATCAAGGGCTCCAAGAGTTGGGATAACAGTTAAACCATCTACAAAACCCAGTAGATACTTTCTCCAGTAGGTACAGGGGCAGGAGCATCCCACTACAAGGTCGCTGCCATACTCTTAGCATACAACCTATTGATGTCAATTGTTCTCACATCCCTGCAGATAAAAAATCTCCGAATACTGCTCCAAAATCCCCCTGTGAAGTCTCCAAGCTTCTCAAGATTACCCTACAGGATTTCAACAAAATTCCCAAGCAGTTTATAGAGTTCACCTTCCACAACAGAGTTTTATAAATCTCAAGTAGTTTATAAAGCCTTATCCCCAGTGGAGCTTATTTCTCTAGCTATGGAAGTTCATTCCCCAACGGAATTTGTTTCTCCAAATTTGTGAAATCTTCCAACATAATTCTTCCCCTCGACAAAATCATTCTCAAATAGAAGTCCAAGATCCTCAGTAGAGAAAGGGAATCGCAAAAAAAACTATCTCCATTCATTATCCCCAGCGGAAATTGAAGAATCACTTCCTTCACTCACTAACAGTAGTCAGGGATTCAGCTTCTCGGTACTCTCCAGCAACAATCAGGGATTCATTTTCCCTAGTTCAACAATACAACAATGGAATGACTAACACGTTCATGCATTGCATTCATATAGCATTTTATAGATGTCATAGCATAGGAAACATAAATTCATATATTACAAATCTCATTCATTTTGAGAACATCATTTGCACTTCATGCATCATGACATTGCATGCAACTAAATCTTTATCTTTTCATGTAAAGTCTATACACAGACGAATTTCTCATCATCTGTTGAGGTAGAAATCGTCAAAGATTCCTTCACTATCTGTTGAGGTAGCAATCGTCAAATATTCCTTTATTATCTGCTGAGGTAGAAATCATCAAATATTCCTTCATTATCTGTTAAGGCAACAATTGTCAAAGATTCCTTCACTATCAGTTGAGGTAGAAATCGTCAAAGATTCCTTCACTATCTGTTGAGGTAGAAATCGTCAAAGATTCCTTCATTATCTGTTGAGGTAGAAATCATCAAATATTCCTTCATTATCTGTTGAGGCGGCAATCGTCAAAGATTCCTTCACTATCAGTTGAGGTAGCAATCATCAAAGATTCCTTCACTATCTGTTGAGGTGGAAATCATCAAAGATTCCTTCACTATCTGTTGAGGTAGCAATAATCAAAGATTCCTTCACTATCTGTTGAGGTAGCAATCGTCAAAGATTCCTTCACTATATCTTGCGGTAGCAATTGTCAAAGATTCCTTCACTATCTGTTAAAGTTGCAATTGTCGAAGATTCCTTCACTATCTGTTGAGGTAGAAATCATCCAAGATTCCTTCACCATATGTTGAGGTAGCAATCGTCAAAGATTCCTTCACTATCTGTTGAGGTAGAAATTGTCAAATATTCCTTCATCATCTGTTGAGGTAGAAATCGTCAAAGATTCCTTCATTATCTGTTGAGGTAGAAATTGTCAAAGATTACATCATTATCTGTTGAGGTAGCAATCATCAAAGATTCCTTCACTATCTGTAGAGGTAGCGATTGTCAAAGATTCCTTCATTATTTCTTAAGGTAGCAATCATCAAAGATTCCTTCATTGTAACCCTCCAAAGGCAATCCAACACGGACTCATCTGGAAACATCCCTACACAGGCTCTTCCTAATACATTTTCAGTCAAGAGATGACTCCCAATAGAGTAATGGACAACTGAAGTTCCTAAACTCTATTCCCCATCGAGTTTTCCTCAAGCAGGAGAACAACAGAAAACCATGTTCCCCAGCGGACTCCTCCTCAAACAGCAGGAACAGGAGCCCCCAAAGGAACCATGTGCGAAGTCAGCATCTACTTTGGATGGCATCTTTAAGCCCATCTCCAATGACTCTCTGTCATTTTATCCAAATGGCATCTGTAAGCCCATTCCTGCCATCATCAACAATCAGTGTTACCTTATACGAGTGCAAATTTTGAGGCACTCTAGTGTTCAATCATCTTCCACCTTCAGATCACGAAAGGTAGACAAGCAAATTTACATCTTCAGGTTTAAGAAGATTGAACGGGGGTAGCTGTTGTACCCCAAAATTTTCTCTCTCATGTTTTCCAAGGTTTTCTCTTACATGGGTGGCCACAAACACTTGATCAAAGAAAAAATAAATTTATTGAAGTTAAACGGGGTCTTTCGATTGGCATGTCAAAGAGTCTTTCGATTGGCATTTTGACAGGCTTCGTTTGAGCGCTAAACCTCCTCCAAGATTGCCTCAAATTTCCAAGCTTCGATTGAAGCCTTGGCCGTCTGCTTGTTTGTTGTATACAAGCTTCAACTGGGCATGTGTTTCCTTTGAAACAGCCTCCTTCAATCCAAAAGGGAAAAGCCTCCTGTTAGTGCTCCTTCGATTGCACCATTGGCTTTGCATGCTGGCTTGATTCAAAATGCAATGCCTACATGCATGCAAGCTTAATTCCTGCTTCGATTGGGAATTTGATTTCTTTGGAGCAAGCTTGATTCCTGCTTCATTTAGGCATTTGATTTCTTTGGAGCCATCTTGGTTCCTACTCCGACTAGGAAAATACCCCCTCTGTGCGCGCCTTCAATGCACAAAGCAAGAATCCTCTACAAGTGTGTTTTGATTCACCAGTAAATTAATTCCTGCGTGCCAGCTTCGTTCAAGGAAAAGGCCCCTTTCGACTTGCCTTCAATTCACAAGGCAAAAGGATTCTCCAAACCTTCCTTCAATTCACAAGGAAAAAGGTCCCTCTTCATGCCTGCTTTAGTTTCACAAGCACAAGATTGCCACATTATGAACACACAAATGGTGCCTTCAAGGACATATATTTGGTCTGCTCAAAATACACACATTTATTGGAGACAAACTTGTTTTGCCTTTTGATGAGGTTTGGTTCAAGCTGCTTGCTGGGCAATAGATTATATGCTACCCAGCCCAAGCCTCATGCACCATTACATTCATGACAAAGGAGGCTTCAATTAGCCAGAATAAAGTCCTCACTTGGGCTATTAGAATCAAGCAATTAAGGCAAATAGAAGGGTCCAGCGAAGGAACCATTCGAAAGACACTCAAGAAGTCCATTCGAAGGAGGCAACCAAAGGCCCATTCGAAGGGTACACAAATGGTCCATTCAAAAGACCCATTCGAAGGAGGCAACCAAATGCCCATTCGAAGGCTATACAAGAGGTCAAGTTGAATGAGGAAATAGGCCAATCGAAGAGCAACAGTTGAGGGCATTCAGAGGAGCCAAAATGTCCAGGTTCATTCAAATTCAAAAAGAGACAAGTTTCCATAACTTTTGCAATGTTAGAAAACTTCATTCATGGCTTTGAAAACACTTGTTTATGGTTGTTTAAATCTTTGTTCTCTTGTCCCCTCCATTCCCTCTATAAAAAGAAAACACTAGCAAGCTTCAAAGTAGGCTAGAGACAACCGGAGAGAGAGTCACATGAAATAAAAAACATTCTTGGAGGTTTCTTGAGGCTTTTCCAATCATCCCCAACCCTTAAGCAAGTGTCTCCACATCTAGAAAGTGTCAAATCGAAGTTTCCAACTATTGGTAAGAGTGGGTAAAAGATCAAACTTTATATTTGCATGATACATCAATACTTGTAGTCATTCGATTTGTAATCAGGATTAAGGATCTAAGTTCGACACCCAGGCCTGCATTTGTTTTGTTGCTGACACTTGCTGCAGAAATAGCCTGAATAGAGCCAAAGTGTGTAGGATCCAAGGACCTGGGTTCGACACCCAGATCCTACAGGTGCTCCACCAGGCCCTCCCAACAATGCCCTTTAGGTCGAAAGCCACATCTTGCCACTGGATCAAAGGGTAACACCCTTCACAGAATCGAAAGGCAACATTCTCTGAACCGAAGCCCTCATCTCTCCATGCAATCGAAGGAAGCCTCCCTTCGAATTTTTACTTTTGTTTTCATTTCTTTATTAATTTCTTTTTTTAATTTAACTTTAAATAAAAAAAAACAAAAAAACATTAGGATAGTTTGTATTAATCAAATTAATTTGTAAATAAATTAATTAAGTATTTTAACCTTTTACTTAATTTAAAATTAAATAGAATTAAGTTTTATTTTCTTTTATAAATAAAAAACAAACAAAAAGATTTCTTTTTTTTAGGATTTGGACGTCCATTTTAATTTGTTTGCGCATTTATGTACTCTCGCATTTTTCATCTTATTGTAACTGCTTCTCGGTTTGTAATAGTAACTAGGACTTTACTTTGCATATTTTTATAATGTACCTCTCACAAAGCCATGTAATAGCGTAGGATTTACATTCCCACATTTTACATTTATGCACTTTAATTTCCTGTACATATCAACTGCTAGACTAATAGGATTGCATGACAAGACTAATAACAAAACGCTAGCAAACCTAACACAAAAGATAAAAAATAACTGAACATAACACACTTGCACATATACACCTCTAAGGTACCCCACATTGGTTTCCTCCAGAAATAAAACCGTCACGTCCCTCAAGACAGGGATGCTTTAGCAAAGACCCATAAATCAAAAGATTATAGTCCCTCGATGGCCCTACAGTTGCCTTTCGGTGAATGATCTAGTCCTTAAATAGAAATTGCTAAATCGTCTCTACATTTTTGCCTTTATGACTGTATATCCCTTTAGAATGTCCCTCATACATCCAAACAGTGAGGTTTCTCACCAAATCAATAGTAAGATAGAAACATCTAAAGGAGGAGGAAAAGAATGTTAGATATTTTTAGGTAGGATGCCTTTATTTGCTCGCTTGCTCACAAAAAAAAAATCATTTTTGCACCTACACTTTCAATTGAAACATTTTCAAAAGTCAAAGCCCTTTGTACGCATTCTTATAGAGACGAGAATCGTTACAAAGGCACTTTTCAAAATCACTTTAAAAAACATCTTCCATAAACACTTCGCTAAACTATTTTCAAAACCAACACTTTGTACGCATTCTTATAGAGACGAGAATCATTACAAAGATGTTTTCAAAATATTTTCAAACCCACACCACAAGCGCATTTTCAAACAAAAGCAAAGTGAACTAGAAAACAACTAAGAGCCCGTAGATAACTACGGATGGAAAGGGTGCTAACACCTTCCCTTTCCATAATCCACCCCCTTACTCAGAATAATCTCAAAAAGGGTTTTTTCTATTCTTTTCACCCTTTCCTTAATTTGGATAAAATAAAAGTCGGAGGCAACTCTTGCTTACTATAACCTTTGCGAACATAAAACACTAAACCAGTATTAACATTCGGTTATGCCACCGTATCACATCGGGGAAGATGAAATTAACTGTTATCCGGTCGGTTTCCAGGCTTCACAGAAAATTGGATGAGGCCAAACTGTTATCTGGTCGGATTCCAGGCTTTGTAAAATTTTTGAAGTTAATTGTTATTTGGTCAGATTCTAGGCTTCGCAGTAACTTGAAGTTAACTGTTATCTGGTCGGATTCTAGGCTTTGTAGCAACATATAAGAAATTAAATGTTATCTAGTCGGATTCCAGGCTTCACAGAAAATTGAAGTTAAATTGTTATGTGGTCGGATTCCAGGATTCGCAGCAACTTAGATGAAATTAACTGTTATCTGGTCGGATTCCAGGCTTCACAGAAAATTGAAGTTAAACTATTATCTGGATAGATTCCATGCTTTGCAACAACTTTGATGAAATAATTGTTATCTGGTCAGATTCCAGGCTTTGCAGAAAATTAAATTTAAAACAGTTATCTGGTCAAATTCCAGGCTTTGCAGCAACTTAGATGAAATTAACTATTATCTGGTCGGATTCTAGGCTTCGCAAAAATTGAAGTTAAACTGTTATCTAGTCGTATTCCAGGCTTCACAGCAACTTAGATGAAATTAACCGTTATCTGGTCAGATTCCAGGCTTCGCGGTAACTTGCTTGAAAGGATGAAGTTAACTGTTATTTGGTCGAATTCCAGGCTTCACAGTAATTTACTGGGATAGTAACGACTCCTTTAGGGAATGCAATGACTCTACCGGGGATTAAGGGGGTTTGTCCATTGATTTGTAGTAGTCTGAGAGGCCAACTCAAGATGGGGAATTTGTAGTTTGTTGGGGAAATAAACTCGGTTAAAGAGAATATTTTGACGACCTTCTGGGGAAGTGACTTCTTTAGGTAGAACTCCATAAGGCTTCTTTCTAAGACCAACTCAGCTAGGGAGAGGGTTTTTGAGAGATTGAAACTCTGGCTGGGGATTGCATGAACCCGTCTCTGTAGGGATAATCTTATTGAAGTATCTTTGTGGGGATATCCCAAATCCTTAAGGAGATGCTTGCTACTGTTTTTATGTATACGTTTATTAACAATTTAATCATGTTCATATGCATATGTTCATTCAATTTTAGTCATTGGACACTTTTGCACTCAAAGCAGAAAAAACAAAAAGTTTGCACTTCAAAGTATATTTGTATTGATGTTTTCCTATAAACATGCATTTTTTGTACAAGGAGACAAAGATATTAGTAAGAGGAAATTGTTGAAAGAATGAAAGGAATACAAAGTTAAAACACAAATAATAGCCATGTGGAAGTGATCTCATTGGGTTCCAAATCCGCTATTGCCCCTATGTCTTCAAACATTATCTCTTGCCGTTGAAAGAAGTCAATTGAATTAATCTTGGGCTATTGAACTTGGACCTTGGTAATAAAGTTGGCTTCAGAGATCCAACGGGACATAGTGGTATGCTTTAATCCCTAACTTTTCCCTGGACCACCCTTTTGGGTTTTCAGTCCACCAGGATACCCATTTTTGCCCAAGCTTCCCTTTTGGGTTTTCGACTTTCCGGATGTACAATCTTTTGTATATATCCCTAACTTTTGCCCGAACCCTTTTGGTTCGCCGGGATGCCCTTATTTTTGCCTAGGTATATCAACCTAGCGGGTCATTCTTTATGCGTAGTATTTTTTTGACTATGTACACATTCACAGGATGCGGGGAATCTTCACCGTCCATATTTGTTAGCATCATGGCACCACCAGAGAAAACCTTCTTGACAACAAATGATCCTTCGTAAGTGGGAGTCCATTTGCCCCTAGGATTGCCTTATTGAAGAATGATGCACTTTATTACAAGTCGCCAGTCTGATATACTCGAGGCTTGATCTTTTTGTTGAAAGCCTTGGTCATACATTTTTGATACATTTGACCATGACAAACAATAGCCAGTCTTTTCTTGTCGACCAAGTTCAACTGATCCAATCTAGTCTGAATCGATTTGTCTTCACCTAAGTCTGATTCTTTCATAATCCTTAGAGAAGGAATCTGAACTTTGACAGGCAGGACAACTTCCATGCCATAGACTAGGAGAACGAGGTTGCCCCAGTTGATGTTCATGCTGAAGTATGGTAACCATGAAGAGCAAACAGTAACATCTTGTGCCAGTCTTTGTAGGTCACGACAATCTTTTTCACAATCCTCTTTATGTTTTTATTGGTAGCTTCCACCGCGTCATTCATCTTAGGTCTGTACGGAGAAGAGTTGTGATGTTTGACTTTGAATTGCATGCAGAGTCTAGTAATCATAGCATTGTTGAGATTGGTTCCATTATTAGTGATGATCCTTTCGGGGATACCATAATGGCATATGAGGTTATGCTTGATAAACTGGGCTACAATGTTCTTTGTGACTGAGGCATATGAGGCAGCTTCGACCGATTTGGTGAAGTAGTCAATAACAACAAGGATGAAACGGTGTCCATCAAAAGAAATGGGTTTGATTTCTCCAATCATGTCAATTCCCCACATTGCAAACGACCATGGAGCAATCATGACATTTAGAGGTATCAGAGGCACGTGAACTTTGTTGGCATAGATCTGGCACTTATGGTAACTCCTCGAGTAATGGTTACAATCATTTTCCAATGTCGACCAATAGTAACCATCTCTAAGAATCTTTTTGGCCATAATGTGTCCATTAGAGTGGGTCCCAAAGATACCATCATACATGTCTTCCATGATCTTCTCTGCCTCTTTCTTGTCCACACACCGGAGTAGAGTAGAATCATGGTTGCGCTTGTACAAGATTCTATTACTCAGGAAGAATTTGGATGAAAATCTCTGCAAAAATTTCTTATCATTGATGGAAGCTCCTTCAAGATACTCTTGTTCTTAAAGATATCTCTTCACTTCATGGTACCATGGCTTCTCTTTATCAGTGTCAAGCTCATAGCAGTGCACAGGTTCATCAAATCTTTCGATTGTAATTCTAGGAGCCTCGTTGTCCTAATTGACCTTGAACATAGATGACATTGTTGCTAGGGTATCTGCCAACTGATTTTCTTCTCTAGGGAAGTGTTCAAAGGTGATTTGCTCGAAGTAAGGAATCAGAGTTTACACAAGCTCTTTGTAAGGGATCAAGTTATGATGTTTGGTATCCCACTCTCCTTTGACTTGACTGGTTACTAGAGAAAAATCTCCGTACACGTTTAAGAACTTGATCCTTAGGTCAATAGCAGCCTTTAGACCCAAGATGCACGCTTCATATTCGACCATGTTGTTTGTGCAGTCGAAGCATAGTCTGGAAGTGAAAGGTGTATGACAACCTTTGGGAGAAATGATCACAGCACCAATTTCGTTACCCAAAGCATTGGAAGATCCATTAAAAACCATAGTCCATCGGGATCCTTGTTCAGGTCCGTCATACAGTCCAGGTTTTTCAGTCAGTTACTAGCATGATATTATCGTCTAGGAATTCGAAGTTCATAGATTAGTATTCATCAACAGCTTGATGTGCCAAATGTTCCGCCAACACACTTCCTTTGATTGCTTTTTATGTAGGGAACTGGATGTCCTATTTAGTCAAGATCATTTGCCATCTAGCTATTCGTCCAGAGAGAGTTAGCTTCTCGAAGATGTACTTGATAAGATCCATCTTTCAAATCAATAAAGTGGTGTGAGTCAACATATACTATCTTATCCGGCGAGTAACCCATGCCAGAGCGTATCAAGTTTTCTCGAGTAGTGAATATCTTGTTTCACACTCTGTAAACTTTTTGCTCAGGTAGTATATTGTATGCTCTTTTCTGCCAGACTCATCATGTTGGCCCAACACACACCCCATTGAGTTCTCTAATATAGTCAAGTACATAATCAGAGGTCTTCCTTCAACTGGAGGCATCAGGATAAGAGGTTCTTGTAAATATTCCTTGATCTTGTCAAAGGCTGCTTGGCAGTCGTTGTTCCATCTGATTACTTGATCTTTCTTCAAGAGTTTGAAGATTGGCTTACAAGTAGCTGTTAGGTGAGATATGAATCGAGCAATGTAGCTAAGTCGATCCAAGAAACCTATGACTTCCTTCTCAGAGCGGGGAGCTGGAATTTCTTGTATGGATTTAACCTTCGCAGGATCAACTTCAATGTCTTTGCTATTAACGATAAAACCTAAGAGTTTTCCAGATCTTACTCCGAAAGTGCACTTGTTAGAATTCAGCCTTAGCTTATATTTCCTTAACCTCTCAAACAACTTATGAAGATGATCAAGGTGTTGTTCCCCAGTTTGCGACCTTGCAATCATATCATCAACATAGACTTCTATCTCATGATGGATCATGTCATGGAATGTGGCTACCATAGCTCGTTGATAGGTTTCCCCTGCATTCTTTAAACCTAAAGGCATGAACTTGTAATAGAAAGTGCCCCACTGTGTGACAAAGGTGGTCTTTTCCATGTCCTCGGGAGCCAAATTGAAAGAGAAGACTTTGTGTTGAGTTGTGTTGTCGACCAAGACGTCAATATGCGGTAGTGGGAAATCATCTTTGGGGCTTTCCTTATTCAAATCTCTATAGTCTACACACATACAAACCTTTCCATCCTTCTTTGGTATGGGGACCACATTCGCCACCCGTTGAGGATATGATGTCACAACCAGAAAACTTGTGTTGCATTGCTTTATCACCTCAACTTTTATCTTTTCAGACATGTCAGGCCGCATACGACGAACCTTTTGCTTGACTAGAGGACAATCTTCCTTTGTTGGTAGACGATGAACTACAATGTCAGTACCAAGTCCCGACATATATTCATATGACCAAGCAAACACCTCAACATAGTCGTGCAACATCTGGACCAATCTGTTTTTGACACCGTCTTCCAAGTTGGCCCCAATCTTGACTTCCCTCTTGTCTGTCTCAGTACCTAGGTTGGTTACTTCAACTAGCTCTTCATGAGGTTGAATGGCTTTCTCCTCTTGCATCAGAACTCTGGCTAATTCCCCAGGTGTTTCACAATCTTCTTCGCCTTCGTCTTTGTCTTGGTAGATTGATGTTCAAAATCATAGATGGAAATAGAAGAGTCATTGGCAATGAGATCCGGAGTGGATAAAGATCTGCAAGTGTGTGTGTGTGTGTGTGTGTGTGTGTGTGTGTGTGTGTGTGTGTGTGTGTGTGTGTGTGTGTGTGTGCATGTAAGGTACATGGCTATTTTGAAAATGAAAATAAGAAAAAGAAAGACAATGAGCACAAAATTTGAATGCAAAAGGTCCAATGTTTTTCATTAAATGATCATATGGCATATGGAAATGAACAAACCTTTAACAAATGGACTATGGTGACCCGGGAAAGGCCCATGGCTTAAAATCATTGTTTGGAAATAAAATTACAGAAAAAAGTTCTTGAATTGGAAAAATAGTAAATTTTAATTACTCCTCGCTGAAGGAGATGGGAATGAAATCCTTGGCATGCCAGTTGTTGAGTCCTTCATCGGAAGTCGGGTAAATCCATTCGTCAAAGTCACAGTCATCCTCAAAGTCTTCAATATCATTTACTTAATGATTACCAAAGAGAAGAGGTGGTTTTCCTATGCAAGCACGGCTGGCCTCCTTTTGAGCTTTGGCAGTGAAATCCAGCTCAAACTTGTATGCTTTGAAAGGAATGTCAGAGAGTTGTCCCCAATTTGTACTACTTCCATCTTTAATCACGACACGAGTGTCCTTAAGTGAAACCATCATTGGCACAACTTCATCAGCATTTGGAGTGTCAGAAGAGATTTTGGTGGTGGCAACCATGGGAGGAACCACTTCAAAAGCTTGGCATGGAGTTTCTATGAACTCACCATCCATCTCCACATACTTGAACGAATTTAGGTGGCTAACCATGAATTCTTCTTCACCACAAACAGTAACAATTTTTCCCTTGACTGGATATTTCAACTTTTGGTGAAGGGTGGATGTCATTGCTCTTGCCCCATGTATCCAAGGGCGTCCAAGTAAACAAGATTAAGTGGGACGGATACCCATCATGTAGAAAGTAGAATTAAAAACTTGTGAACCAACTTTAATGGGGAGATCTACTTCTCCAAGTACCATCCTCTTGGATCCATCAAAAGCCCTTACAACTATGTCACTTGGCTTTTACACCAAACCGTTGCAATCCAACCGATATAAGGCACCTTTTGGAAAGACATTAAGAGAGGATCATGTATCTACCAAGACATGGGCTAGAGTAGTTCCTTTGCATTCAATAGAGACATGCAAAGCCTTGTTATAATTCCTTCCAATTGGTATAAAGTCAGCATCAGAGAACCCAAATCCATTGTCGGCAGTCAGACTCGCCACACCGTTTTCAAATTGATCGATTGTGGTCTCTTGAAAAACATGCACTTTATTCAAAAATTTGATTATATATTGGGCATGAACATTGAAACAAAGCAACAAAGTTATCATAGAAATTTTGAAGGGGGTTTGCCCCAATTGCTCTACTATCTTGAAATCACTCTTTTTTATAATCTTCAAAATTTCCTCCATTTCTTGGGTGGAAGGTCCCTCAACAACAATGTCTTGGGTAGGCGTCTCTATCCAAGCAGACTCAATTACTTTCTCTTTACCCTTAGTGTCAGTACTAGGCTTATCAATGGTAATGCGAACATGTGTTATTGTAGTTGTTGGAGGTGAAATGTTAGGAGAGAAAATCCTCCCTGTTCTTGTCACCTTGCTAGAACCAGCAATATTGGTAACGTTATCAGCTTTGTCTTCATTGACCCAAGAGTCTTGTTTAATTCCCTGATAGTAAACTTCAGCACTGTAATTCTAAGGGACTTTTTTGTCGGAGGAGTAAGGAATCGGCCCAGGAGCAGTAATTATCAAGGGAGCAATAGTTGGTTCATTGGAAATCCTAATAGGACCTTTTGAGGAGATCCTAATAGGTTTGTTGGATATTGTGATGATAGAAACGTCTTCAGTTTTATTGGTCAAACCTTTGATGGACTAAGTTCTTTCAAACAGGATCTCATGACTATTTATCAGGCGTTGAACACCTTCTTTCAGCCATTTGCATCCATTTTGTTCGGTGCAACAATTACAGTCTTTCAAATAGCCAGGGAAAACCCCAGTTCTCAGCAGGTTCTCTTTAACAATAGTCAGTGGAGTAGTCAAATCTTGAACGGAGGAAACAAAAGCAGCGCCTTCAATTGCATTGACACCTTTGCCATGATTTAGCATTCGTGCAGTTATAACATACGGAGTTTATGATGCGGTGGGAGAACTGACTTGGGTGTTTTGCGTTTTATCACAATTATTGCGGTTAGCAAGAGTCGTCATCGACTTTTCTTTTATCCAAAAGGAAAGGCTAAAAAGAACAGGAAATACCTTTGAGATTATTTCTTGAGTTCGGGGGGTAGATTATGAAAAGGGAATGTGTTATCACCCTTTTCATCCATAGTTATCTATGGGCTCTTAGTTGCTTGCTAGATCACTTGCTTTTGTTTGAAAATGTGCTTTGTGTGATTTTTTGAGAGTATTTTGAAAAGGCACCATCGTTTAGGCAAACTTTTTAATAGTTCTCGTTCGTAAGAACATATTGTTGTACCCCAATTTTTGCCCCTAAGATCCCTTCATCATACCATGTTGATTCATTCACAACAAGATCATACTAGGATTCTTGGTTCCCCTCCCTATATTTAGCTTTGCCCTTTTGAGGAATTACCAAGAACCTTGACTTATGTTCTTTTGTGATCATGAATATTTTTTGTCTTGATTTCTTCTTTTAACTAATAAAATGCAATGTTGGTTTGTCTTGCTTGTTATCCATGTAGGTAAAGGCAATGAGATTTAACAAGCTACCACATGGGTTCATGAGTTTATTTCCATGCCCTAGTCAATAAAGATTGAGAAGTTCAAACCTCACCATTGGATTTGGTTGGAATAAATGGAATGACAAGGTTATTTTGGTTCACCACATTTTAAGGTTATCTAATTTGGTTGAAAAGTACAAGGGGTTGATTGAAGAAGTTGTCATGCTTGGACAAGGCTTTGTTCCCATTGGTCACAAGTGCATATTTCTCTCAATTTTCAAAATATGAAAGTGGTTTTGGTGGCTATGAGTTCTCATTATCATCCTCAACAACTTCTATTTACAAATCATTTGTGTTGGTACAAGAAGTTTGTTCAAAATTGTCAAAGTTCCTCAAAGCATTCTCTTGATCTAAGAAGATATGGTTTTGAACTTCAAAGAAATATATCTTGCTCATCTTTTGGTATTTTTGTCTGATTCCAAAGACATCCTTCTCTTCAAAGGATTATCAATAAATCACTTCAAAAGTTCCAAGGAGTTACCATGAGGAAGAGGCTTAATGAGGAAGAAAGATTACAAGTCCTCTAGATGAATCCCCAATTTTCCATGTGTGACTTCAAATGATCATAACTTGGTCAATGTTTATCACCTTGAGCCCATTCTTTTTCCATAATGATCTTGAAGGTGTGAACTGTATGCCTTCTTTTATGTGCAAAGTGAGAAAATGGATGGAACTTGCCTTAAAGATGCAAAAGATTATAGGTCATTTCATGATTTTTTTTTCCAACTTCAACAATTCATAACTCTCTCAAATTTTGGAGATTTTGAATGGTTCAAGTTTCAAAAAGTCATTCAAGAGATCTACTCCATGCCATATTTTTTGGTCAAGAGAAAATTCCAAGTGGAAGACCATGTTTGGATGCAAGACATTATAGGTCATTTTTGAAGAAGAACTTGAAATATTTCTAAGTATGGAAAGTCAATTCTTTTTCTCCAACTTTGACTCAACACAACTTGTTCCACAACACAAGAATTCAGTTACTTCAAAATCCGTTCCTAAGCCCTTTTCAATCCAATTTTTTCATCAATTCACCTTCCCTGATCTTCCCTGAAGCTAACCATATAATTACATTCAAGAATCGTTCCCTATACTGCTCCATAGAAGTCCAGTTTCAGAGCTCTGTAACTCAATTTTAATAGGTAGATTCCTTCATCAATTCTTCAAAACTATGATATCATTGTGATGCTCTCATTTCCCTGGTTCTAGTCGCAACACTTACCTTTTGCTGGAAACATGTTTTGACCATGATATGTACAACGCACCAGATCCCTTGGATTTGATTACTAACGCATTTTGATTCTCATCCAATGGTCCACATATTTTTACTTTTATTTTCTTTTTTAATTTTTATATTTTAATTGTTTTAAATTTCCAAAAATCATAGAAAATTCATTTCAAGTCCAAAAAATCTGAAAAAAATTATGAAAATTATTTCTGATTATTCTCTTTCTGATTTTTAATTTTTCACAATTTAATTTTGTGTTTTGGTATTTTTTTTTTATAAATTTACACTTTATTTGAACTGTTTTAAATGTTTAAAAATACTTTTATACATTTTTAAATTCTAAAAAATTTATGGGATGATCCAATGATATTGTGACAAATATTGATGACCTTATTTTATTTTTGTTTCTAACTTTGCTATTTTTTTTATCATTTTTGGTTTATTTTACCTATTTCTTTTAATTTTAAAAATAGTTTTTGACTTTAAAAATTACCAAAAAAATTTATAAAATCATTTGAGCCTTTTTCTGATTTTTCTATGGTCTTACTTTTTATTCCTTGATTAATTTGAACATAGTTGATATTTTTCTCTTTATTTTCTATTTTTAAACAATAATTTTTAAACCCTTTTGTATATATTAAAGTGTAATATTATTTTGTGACTATTTTCTGGATGATCTTGGTTTAAATTTTGGATCATAAACTTTATTAACATCATTGGATCCATGGTGTTGAGTTTAACTCCACAAAAATGGATGAATGATTTTAATAAGAGTTTAATTAAATTTAATTCGAAAGTGGTTTGTATTTTCTCTCCCACCCTTCTTCATCTGATCCCCTTCTTATTGCACTAAATGTTGTTGGAGCATGATCTATATATCATATCTCAAAACAAGTGGTGCATAGATTGCTATTGACCGGCCTCAAAATAGGTGCGACTTCTATATAAGTCCACTTACGATTGCTTAACATAGCGCTAAATTTCATCCCGATTCGAATAAATGATCATTTGTGGCCCAAACTTATGTTTGCAAGCCCAAGTATGTTAATTTGATCTCTTTGATCCAAAAACCTTGAGATTCATTGTGTAGAGGCTTTGGTTTTACCAATCCTCTAATGGATCTACAACACCTTTGGTCAACGCGGATCACTTAAACATCGTTGATCATTAAATGACACTTGTGAGAATTCCAAATGGATGATATACTTGACAAAAAGCAAATGCAACTTGTTGTGTGGAAGCTTTGGTTCTACTAATCCTCTAATGAGTTCCAAATGCAAGCTTTAAGATGGTCATCCAACTAACCACTAATTACTTACTTGTTTTACTTTATGCTTTCATTTTTTTATGCTTTATGTGCCATTTACTTTTAGCATTTACATTTCATGCCATTTTCATCTTTGCTCATTTGAGCATTTACTTTCTTGTCATTTTTACTTTGCTCACTTGATCTTTTCTTTTCCTTTTTAAGATACTTAATAATCAACATAAACCTTAAAAATCTTTAATGATACTCAGACTATTTGGTTACTATCCTTGGCATTATGAAGCATGAGACTTTTCTTGGACTTAGAATTAGAAACCTTGGCCTAACTGGGAGACCTTGTGATCTTATCTGATTATTTTATCTGGAGTTCTTGAGGTTTACCTCAAGACATTGGGTTGCTTGTTTGTTTTTGTGTGCAGGTTTTTTGTGATTACACCCTTTGTTTATAATCTGGAATTCACCCGTATACGGCTGTTACTCTGCCCAATTTTTGTGAAGACTTAATACACTTGAAGTTTGGTTCTCTCAAGAGGTCTAGTATTTTTTTGCTTGATTGGTTTCAATCCAAGGAATGGGAATTCTTTCTTGGCTCATAATGTCAAGTATTAGCTTCTTGTTGGTTAGATGGTTCTTATCCCTAGCTTTTACCTTATGCTTTAGATAGCCTTTTCTTCTCCTCCCACTTTCATAATAAACTTGGACTTAGGTCCATGCATTTTCAAACATTTTTATAAATAAACCCTAACCAACTTAATAATACTTTAACATTTTTTGTGAGAAGACTAAAAGTCAATCAAATCTCATTTCAAACCATTTTGCCACTTTGGCTTTCATCTTTAAACTTTTCTAAAAAAAGATTGAACTCTTGTCAATCCTTGTAGTGATGCAAACAACTATACTTTTACAATATGTAGTGAAGAGAGATATTTTCCACTTGGGTGTTGAGTGAGGCTTTGTTGATTTTAAAATCCAAGCCATATCCTCCACTTTGAGATGACACAAATTCTCCTTTCTCATAATTGTGGGTAGTAGGCATGTTTTTCACACGGACAATGACGATGATGTTTTACCTCATAAAATTAACCAACACATTTGTGTTTTAAATTTTTAAAAGAGGAACTACGTGTACCCTGATCCCCTGTTGCACGAAAAGGTGGTACGTAGGAACTAAAGGTTCACAACCTCGGCGGGTGAAAAAATCATAAAATAAATATATTTCTTTTCTCACCTCCACCATCCATTTTTATACAACATTTTTTATAGCCAAAATATACAGATTTTACAAAGAGGTTCTTGCGGAGTACCGTAGATGTTTAGGGTACTAATACCTTCCCTTTGTATAACCAACCCCCTTACCTTGAATCTTTCCCCCTCTTTTTGGGTTATTCGCTCTTTTCTCATTCCTTCGGAAACAATAAAGCGTCGTGGCGATTTTTATTTTGATCTGTATAAGTTAAGTCAATCCAATGGCTTAGTCTTAAAACATTTCAACCGCTACAGAAAAATGGCGACTTCACTGGGGAAAGGTTAACCTCTTTCTGGTCCATTCCTAAATGGGTTGAGCCTATCTTTGTTTATATCTGTATATGTGTTATTATTGTTTTTTTGTGTTATATGTTGTATATATGTTTGTCTGGATTTTCCTGGTCTTCAGGGTGCTTGGTGATTACTCATAAGTCCTATACCCGGACTTGGGAAAACTTTAAGATAGGAATGGCGGTATAGTCATGTTAACTTTGAAGGAGTAATCCCAAAAAAGGAGCCATGAGATCCTCCACTCAGTGGAGGCCCCTTTGACTGTACTGTCGTTTACCGAGTAATCGGGAAGACGTACTGCTTTCGACCTGGGAGCCTGCTGAAACTGAGGATCATAGAATACCAAACCCATCTTGGCCTTTTAGGTGTAGTGCGGAAGCTATGACGGAGTAATCCGGAAATATTTGTCACGCGATACTACGCTCGGACGAGTCTTTCTTGAGAGTATTACTAATTACCGAGTTAATTGGGAAGTTGGTAATATCCGAAGGAAGGATGTAGACTCTGGGAACCTCTAGAACCTTGTTCGGCAGGTGATACCTTTTAGACCAACACCTTATGGGTAGTACCTTCGACCTCATGCTCGTGACGTTGAACCTATGAACCCTATATGTGTGATCTTGTGTGTGATTGATGCATCATGCATCTATGCACTCATAAGCATCTTTTGAAGAAACCATATTTCAAGGGATTTAAAGCTTGACCATTTGTAAATATCTCAGGTACTTTCTAACCATGGATTCTGGAAACAGAAAGACCGGGAAATACAGTTCCAAGGATCCCAAGATAGATGAGTTGATCAGTCTAATTCCCGAGATCGAGTGTTCTACAGACTTTCGGAAGAAGTATGGATCCATTATTCCTCTCATGAAGCTGAAGACGAAGGAGGGTATTCTCTCGACCTTGGCCCAGTTCTATGATCTGATGTATCATTGCTATACTTTTCCCGACTATCATTTGATGCCCACACTGGAGGAGTATTCTTATCTATTAGATTCACCTACTACCGATCGTGTTCCTTTTACTGGTTTGGAGGGTGAGCCAAAACACATGAGATTGCTGCTTTGATTCATCCGGGGAAATCTAAGGTGGAAGCCCATATGACTACTAAAGGAGGAATTAGAGGATTACCAGCTCAGTTCTTATTGGAGAAAGCTCATTACTTTGCAAGAATGAAGAGTACAGTTGCTTTTGAGGCCATCTTTGCTCTACTTGCTTACAGGTTGTTCTTATTTCCTAATGTGGATAAGTTTGTCGAAATTAACGCTAACAGGATCTTCATGATTGGAAACGCAGTTCCTACATTGTTGGGTGATGATTATTACTCTATTCATCTTCAGAATTCTTATCATGGGGGATGATTATCTGTTGCATGCCTCTGTTGTACCGGTGGTTTATCTCTCATATGCCTCAGTCTAATGCTTTTTGGGATGTCAAGAAGGAACCCCGTTGGGCTCCTAAGATCATGGAACTTACTCACTCGGATATTGATTGGTATCATCGAGCTTACTAGGATATAGAGATTATTGACAGTTGTGGTAGTTTCCCCAATGTACCTCTTCTTGGTACAAAGGGAGGAATTAACTATAACCATGTTCTTGCACGACGACAACTCGGTTATCCTCTGAGGGATAAACCGAATAGTATTCATTTGAGTAGTTTCTTTCTGAAGGAAGGAGAAGACCATAGGGAAGCTAGGGAGCAGATTATGAAGGCCTGACGTCACATTCATAAGAGGAGTATGAAGGATTTGGGACCTAGGGGTGTTGTGTCTTTGGAGCCATATCTTCAGTGGGTTCGATTGAGAGCTATTCAGTTAAAGATGCCGTATACCCGGGAGACACCCATGCCTGATCTATTTGTGAAGACCACCCCTCCTTATTAGATGATCTAGAAGAGCTGCAACTTTCTTTGGTTAGGATGCAACGGGAAAAGGATGCTTGGAAGAACAAATTCCAAAATTTAGAGAGTTTCTATAGAGCAGACTTGAAGGAGAAAGACAACTTGATTGAGATCCTTGAGAGTCGAGCGGTAGAGTCTATGGCAAGGGAATTTATTTTCTCCTAAGCCTCAATCAGGTGTTGATAACTCACTTCCTGATTCAGATGATTGGAAGGAGGTTGCCACCAGATATGCAGAAGAAAACCAGAAGTTGAAGGCTCAGATTTCCAGGCTCACGGGGAAGCGTCAACGTATAGAGTGATCTCCATCAGTTCTATTTCTCATGGTTTTAGATTTTATTTTCATCTTGTACTTGGGATCATTGAAACTTGTAATCCATTTTGGAGTTGTCATAATAAATTTTTTTAGTATTTCAAATGCGTTATTACTTTGATGTTTGCAATATGTCTATAAACTTTAAATCCCTTGAAATATTAATAACAAAATAAAATTAATCATGTGCATTGCACATCATGCATCATATTACACGTATTTCTTGCATTTTTTATGCATATCCAGGTGTCTTACTAGGCTTCTTTACTTTGTTCAACAAGTTGACTCGCCCCTACAATACTCGGGCTAATTTCAGAAAGAAGATGGACAACTTAGAACAATAAAATCACGAGCTGCGTGAGGAAGTTTCTGCTTTGAAGGCCAGCATGGCCAATCTGACTACTCTGATGGAAACTCCGGTGGATACTCAGAATCAGCCACCAAGTGTTCAACCTCAACCAACAAGGGAAACTACTGAAGCTCCAACTATTCTCGTATCTGCTACTCCAGCTGTTGTTCAGAATTTCATGCCCCAAGGTTATCCATGGGGAATGCCAGAGAATTTTGCACATGAAGGTTTCAATCTTGGTCCTCACGATACTCCAGTTGTTCAGACTATTGTTACTTCTGCACCTCCTGTGGTGCATACTGCTCCTGCTGCACCTCCTTCGGTGAATATGGTTATGTTTGTTAATGATGATGTGTGTCTTCCTTTCCCTCCACCAAGTGAAGACTTGGGTCTTTATGACAGAATGAATGATTTTCAAGAGCAGTTTGACAAGATGCAGAGAGAAATGAAGGCCCTCAAGGGAAAATAACTATTTGGGCAGAATGTGAATGAGTTATGCTTGGTCCTGAATGTTAAGATACCTTCTAAGTTTAAAGTCCCGAAGTTTGAGAAGTACCAGGGCAACACTTTCCCTCTTGCTCATTTGGTGATGTACGTAAGGAGAATGTCTACCCATACTGATGATCAGCGTCTGCTGATTCACTTTTTTCAGGGTAGTTTGACTGGTGCTGCGCTGAAGTGGTATATGTGTTTGGACAGCGCCAATATCCATACTTTTAATGATTTTGGAGAAGCATTCATCAAACAATACAAGTACAACGTAGACATGGCGCCTGATCGTGATCAACTCAGGGCCATGGTTCAGAAAGACATGGAATCATTTAAAGAATATGCACATAGATGGCGTGAGGTAGCCGCCCAGGTGATTCCTCCCATGGAAGATAAGGAGATGAATAATATTTTTCTTGAAGACGCTGGATGCTTTCTACTATGAGAGGATGGTAGCAAGTGCGCCAAGTGAATTTACTGAAATGGTGGGGATGAGTATTCGCTTAGAAGAGGCTGTAAGAGAAGGTCGTTTAACAAAGAATGAAGGATCTGGAGGTGTGAAGAAGCCATCTTATGGGTTTACCAAGAAGAAATAAGGAGATGCAAATTCTGTTATACAAGAGAGGATGGTAAATACTCCTAGAAGGAATTATCAACGTCATCAGCAAGTCGCCTCAGTTACTCCTGTTATAAGTGTCGCTCCAACTACCGTTGCTTATCAGAGACCGTCCCAGCAGGGGAATCAAGGGTATAATCATAGAAGGGAGAGTTATGACCCTATCACTAAGAGTTATACGGAGTTACTACCGATGTTGATTCAGAAGAAGTTGGTTCAGACTCGATCACCTCCCGTCGTACCATCACCATTGCCTTGGTATTACAAGGCAGACCAAACATGTGCCTTTCATCAGGGAACGCCAAGGCATAATGTTATTCCTTTGAAGATTGAGGTACCGAAATTGGTAAAGTCTAGTATTCTATCCTTCAAGGATGTGGGTCCTAATGTGAAAGACAATTCTCTACCAAGCATGGAGGAGTAAATGATGTGAATATGGTGGTCGGTTGTCCAGGAGACTTCCGGATTTTTGATATTCATCTAGTTAGAAGAGATTTGGTGAAAATGCATGCAGACCTTTGTGGATTTAGCTAGTATACGCATGACCATGCCGGCTGTGCTATTTGCAGTACAGACATACAGGGTTACGATAAGATAAAGGCTGATTTACAGGAGATGATGGATGAGGGCCTCATCCACATAATCAGGCCTAGGGCAGAGTATGAAGAGGAAGTGAATATGGTTTCTGGATGTCCTGGAGAATTCAGAATTTTTGATGTAGAGTATATGAATGAGGTCCTCGTGCAGTTGCATGCTACCTTTTACCATACAGTTGGTCAGGTGGAACACCAATATGGATCTTGCCAAGTTTGTTGTCGAGACCCCCGAGGATGTTCAATTGTGAGGAAGGGTGTTCAGTTGTTGTTAGACAATGGAACTATCAAGGTCACAAGTCAGAGAGATGATTACCATGAGGTTGATATGATTGAGGTTTGTTTGGCTGAAGAAGAGTCAGATGAAGAGTATGCCTCCGTAGATGAGTATTTCTCTTCAAATGAAGATTTGTTTTTAAGAAATGACATTGATGACTGATTATGTTGAAGAAGGGGTAAACATTATCGTGCTTTGTTTTGTTGCACCCACCCATTTCGAAGTTGAGTATTATAGCAAGCCAGATATTACCCCATTGGTGATTAGTTTGCCGGGTCCTATCCCCTACAAGTCAGATAAGGTTGTGCCTTACAAATACAACGCTACAATCTTAGAGGATGGAGTGGAAGTTCCCATCCAACCAATGCCTGATGTTGGGAATATAGCTGAAAATAGCATGGTGACCCGCAACGGTCATGTGTTTGCACCAATTGTTCGAAGAGATGGTGCTGGAAATAAAATTGCTAAAAATGATGAACCTAAGAAGGCTACGGGTGAGACTAGTGGAACTACGTTAGAGAAAGAAGTGGATGATATTTTGAAGATAATCAAGATGAGCGACTACAGAATTGTAGATCAGCTACTGCAGACTCCTTCAAAAATATCTATCTTATCTTTATTGATGAACTCCTTTGCTCACAGAGAATCCTTGATGAGGTTACTGGACCAAGCTTTTGTGGAGAGTCATATGCCAATAGACCAATTCAGCAGCGTAATAGGAAACATAACGTCATGTAATAACTTGAGTTTCTGCGATGATGAATTACCAGATGAAGGGAGGAATCACAACCTGACCCTCCACATCTCTATGAACTGCAAGAATGACTCACTATCCAATGTGTTGATTGATAATGGATCCGCGTTTAATGTTATACTGAGGAGTACGCTTATGAAGTTGAAATATCAAGGAACGCCTATGCACCTGAGTGGCATCATTGTGAAAGTGTTTGATGGGTCAAGGAAATCTGTTATTGGTGAAGTGGACTTGCCTATTCATATAGGACCACATTTGTTTCAGATAACTTTCCAGGTCATGGACATTGTTCCCGCTTATAGTTATTTGCTAGGACGGCCGTGGATACATTAGGCAGGGGTTGTCACTCCAACTTTGCACCAGAAGCTAAAGTTTGTACGTGAAGGGAAAGTAGTGATCATAAATAGGGAACATGCATTATTAATATCTCATTTGTCCTCTTTCACAATTGTAGAGGCGGATGAAGCTGCTGTTGGAACCCAGTTCCAAGCCTTATCCATTGATAACATAAGAGGAAATGAGAACTCCATGGTTTCGCTTAAGGACGCGCAGTAAGTTGTGCGTAATGGTCATAGTGAAGTTTGGGGTTGAATGTGGATCCACTTGTGAACAAGAACAGAACTGGCTTGGGGTTCTCTTCGAAGAATGACAAAGGTAAGGGCATGAAGCCAAAGTCTGCGGTAGGCAGGTATCAAGACATCTTCCGTAGCGGGGGTTATCTTCATCCGACTGTTTCCAGGATTAACGCTATTGTAGAAGATGAAGCAGAGCAGGAAATGCCGAATTATATGACACACAGAGTTATCATTCAGAACTGGATCACCATTGATGTTCCCTCTTGCATACATGTTTCAAAGTAATTTTTTTTGTTAATATTTTTGAAAAAGCTTTCACTCTGCCCAAGGTGGAAGTATTAATGTTGTAGGGCTTATCTGTTTGCTGCGACTTTTAAAATCAATAATAAAAGTTGTCTTTGCTTCCCATTGTATTTTTTTATTTTCTGCTTTTCTTGGAAAATGGTAATCAGAAAAAACCTTTCAAAATAAATAATAACTGAAATTCAATCTGCATGATCACTTGTTATATGTGTCAGTTTCTAAATGCAATCACAAATTATATGTGCAAATTAATTAAAAAACTCGTTGAATATAATGATCCTACACCCTCTCCCAACTTTGAATGTCCTGTGTATGGGGCTGAAGAAGAAGATTATGATGAGATTCCAGAAGAGGTCTCATGGTTGCTTGAGCACGAGGAAAATACCATTCAGCCATATAAAGAGCCATTGGAAGTGATCAATTTGGGTTCAGAAGAAGATCCGAAGGAAGTCAAGATTTGAGCATTGTTGCATCCTGATGTGAAGAGAAGGTTGATTGAGCTGTTAAGAGAGTATGCAGATATTTTTGCTTGGTCTTATCAAGATATGCTTGGTCTAGATACAGATATTATAGAGCACCGTTTGCCGTTGAAGCCAGAGTGTCTGCCAATCAAACAAAAGTTGAGAAGAACTCACCCAGATATGGCAGTAAAAATCAAAGAGGAGGTTCTAAAGCAGATTAATGTTGGTTTTCTTGTGACATCGATGTATCCTCAATGGATTGCCAATATTGTCCCAGTACCGAAAAAAGACGGAAAAGTCTGCATGTGCATAGATTACATAGATCTAAATAAAGCTAGTCCAAAAGATGTTTTTCCATTGCCACACATTGATATGCTAGTGGATAGCACAGAAAAATTCAAAGTATTCTCGTTCATGGACGGATTTTCCGGGTATAATCAAATAAGAATGGCTCTAGAGGACATGGAAAAACAATGTTTATCACACCCTGGGGAACATTCTGTTATAGAGTGATACCCTTCGGGTTGAAGAACGCTGGTGCAACGTACCAGAGGGCTATGATAACCCTATTCGATGATCTGATGCACAAGGAAATTTAAGTATATGTTGATGATATGATTTCTAAATCCCAGACTGAAGAAGGGCATGTAGAAGATTTATTAAAGTTGTTTCAGCATTTGAGGAAGTACCGTCTCCACTTGAATCCAAATAAATGCACCTTCGGTGTTTGATCAAGAAAATTGTTGGGTTTCATTTTTAGCCATAAAGGAATTAAAGTTGACCCTGATAAAGTCAAGCAAATTCAAGAGATGTCAGCGCCAAGAACTGAAAAGCAAGTCAGAGGTTTCCTCGGGCGTTTGAATTATATTTCCAGATTCATTTCCCACATGACTGCGACATGTGAACCGATCTTTAAGTTGTTAAAGAAAGATCAAGGTTGTGTGTGGAGGGATGACTGCATAAGTGCATTTGAAAGTATTAAAGAATATCTGCTTGAACCTCCTATCTTACTCCCTCCTGTAGAAGGAAGACCGATGATTATGTATCTGACAGTGTTAGATGAATCCATGGGTTGTATTCTGGGAGAATAGGATGAAACAGGGAAGAAGGAGTTTGCTATTTATTATCTCAGTAAAAAATTCACTGATTATGAGTCGCGATATTCCATGCTAGAAAAGACATGTTGTGCTTTGGCCTGGGCGGCAAAGCGTTTGCGGCAGTATATGTTGAATTACACTACTTGGTTGATCTCCAAAATGGATCCAATCATGTACATTTTTGAAAAGCCTACTCTTACTGGGAGAATTTCCCGCTGGAAAGTGTTGTTATCTGAATATGATATCGAATACCTCACTCAAAAAGCTATCAAAAGTAACGTGTTGGAAGATTATCTTGCTCACCAACCAGTGGAGGATCACTAGTCTGTAGAATATGAATTCCCCGATGAGGATGTGATGTTCCTGAAAGTGAAAGATTATGATGAACCATTGCCTGAGGAAGTTCCTGACCCTGAATCTCGTTGGAGTATGATATTTGATGGAGCTGTGAATGCTTATGGTAAAGGAATTGGTGCTATGATTGTCATTCCTTATGGATCGCACATTCCTTTTACCGCAAGGTTAACATTTAATTGTACTAATAATATGGCCGAATACGAGGCATGCATCATGGGTCCCGAAGAAGCTATTGATCTTAGAATTAAAATTCTAGATGTGTATGGTAATTCAGCTTTGGTAATAAATCAGATTAAAGGAGAATGGGATACTCGTCACCCCGGCTTGATCTCTTACAAAGACTATGCTAGAATATTATTACCCTTCTTTAATAAAGTCGAACTCCATCACATTCCTAGAGATAAAAATCAAATGGCGGATGCTCTGGCGAATTTGGCTTCTATGTACCAAGTGAATACTTGGAATGATATACCCCGAATTATGGTTCGACATTTGGATAGGCCCTTCATGTGTTTACAACAGAGGAGGTAGCAGATGAAAAACCTTGGTATTATGATATCAAGCATTTTCTTCAGACTCAAGAATACTCGATTGGTGTGTCGAAGAAAGATAGAAAGACATTGAGAGGATTGGCAGACAGTTTCTTCCTCAACGAAAATGTGTTGCATAAGAGAAATTATGACATGGTCTTGCTCAGATGCATGGATAGACACGAAGCAGACATATTGATGCATGAGATTCATGAAGGTTCTTTTGGCACTCATGCCAATGGACATTCGATGGCTAAAAAGATGCTAAGGGCAGGTTATTATTGGCTGAAAATGGAGTCTGACTGTTACGAATTTGCAAAGAAGTGCCATAAATTCCATTTTTATGCGGAAAAGGTCCATGTACCTCTGACACTTATCAATGTGATTTCCTCCCCGTGGCCTTTCTCTATGTGGGGTATTGACATGATTGGGATGATAGAACCCAAAGCTTCGAATGGACATCATTTTATCTTGGTAGCAATTGATTACTTCACCAAGTGGGTAGAGGCTGCTTCATATGACAATGTTACTAAGCAGGTGGTTGTACGCTTCATTAAGAATAACCTTATATGTCGGTATGGTGTGCCGAGAAGAGTCATCACTGACAATTGCTCGAATTTGAACAAAAAGATGATGACAGAACTGTGTGAAGAATTCAAGATTGTCCATCACAATTCATCTCCATACAGCCCAAAGATGAATGGGGTTGTTGAAGATGTTAATAAGAATATCAAGAGAATTATCCAGAAAATGGTTGTTACTTATAGGGATTGGCATGAAATGCTTCCTTTTGCTTTGCATGGATATCGAACATCTGTCCGCACTTCAACAGGAGCAACACCATTCTCCCTGGTGTATGGAATGGAAGATATACTCCTTATCGAGGTGGAGATTCCCTCTTTATGTGTGATAATGGAAACTAAATTGACAGAGGCTGAATGGGTCCAGAACAGGTTTGACCAATTGAATTTGATTGAGGAGAAGAGAATGACGGCTTTGTGTCATGGCCAGTTATATCAGAGAAGAATGAAGAAAGCTTTTGATAAAAAGGTCAAACCTCGTGAATTTAGAGAAGGTGACCTTGTGCTCAGGAAGATCATGTCTTTCAACGCTGATTCTATGGGCAAGTGGAATCCCAATTTTGAAGGCCCATATGTTGTCAAGAAATCCTTCTCTGGTGGTGCATTAATTCTTGAAACTATGGATGGTGAGGAGTTCCCACGTCCCATGAATGCTGACGCAGTCAAGAAATACTTCGCCTAAAGAAATAAAAGAACAGCTCGCTAAGTTGAAAACTCGAAAGGGCGGCTTAGGCAAAAAAAGAGTGTCTCGGTAGGCCGAAAACCCGAAATGGAGGTCTAGGCATAAATTAGAGATATAAACAAAATAAATTTCCTGCTAAGTTGAAAACCCGCAAGGGCAGCTTAGGCAAAAATTAGGGACTTTCTTGGAAAGTAACTACGTCAGACAAGACTTGATCGTTGAAGCAACAATCTTCTCAGATCCTCACCATACTTCAACAGAGGCTAATGCTCAGGATTTCAAAAGTTGTTATAGGAGATAGTGGTTATTGCATCTCAATGTATCTTTTCCATTATATATTACCATTTTCCAAACTTTCTAATCATCTATGGAGTCTCGCCATTCGCAGACTACCATTCTATTAATGAAATTTGAGCTTTTACCCAATTCTTTGTATTTCTTATTTTATTTATCTTTCAAAGACTCCATTTATTATTGATAATAACTTTCAAAGAAAAAGATTAAATAACAAAATCGATTTTTTCAAAAATAATTTACAATTTGCTTTTACTTTGGGGTTTGTGATGAAGCAACGACAACAAAAATGGTGATCCCAGGAATGGACAAACTCCGGTCGTTTTGAGAAGTTTTTGTTCCCCTCGGGAAGGTTCATGCAGGATGTTTTCACTGTATTGGGTTTTTGACTCCGATATCCTCGATCAAGTTTGGATTCATTTCTCCTCTTTTCTGAGTTTTCATTATGTGAAGTTTCAACCCGCATTTTCTCCACGGAAGTTTTAGTTCGGTCGGATAGAAGTTATTTTTCCAGAGAGGTTGGTACCATAATCACTCTTGAAGAATGCAAGTCCCTGGTTTCTCTAGTGAAGGACGTATTGTGGTTTTCCCTCTGTGGATGTGCTATTAACCTCACCAATGAAGTAGGCCTGAATTCCCCAGTGAATGTTTTGATGTTTTGGTGTCAATCTGCTTCACCTGAGACTGGTTTTGCAATCTCCAGTAGAAATGTTCCTTTTAAAAACATTTGTTTCCCCAGTGAAGCCTGAAGAGGGATGTTCTATCCCTGTATCTGTACTATTCTGTCACTTTGTTTTGTTTACTTCTGGATTATGTTGGTCCCCAGTAAAGCTAAAGCAGTCAATAGGTTTTGTTTCCTCAGTGGACATTTACTTTTTCTTGGAATGATCATCTTGGATGAAGTTTAGCCGAGTGTTGTTAGTGCCCGAAGTGGTTTTGCCTGGTTACTCCTGGTGTTGTATATCTGTTTTGTCAGCATACGCGCGATAACACTCATACATTCATACATACATCATGAATAGCTAAAATTTGAAAATCATCGTTCATTGACATTTGTTAGTATTTTTGTTGACATATCACCCTGTTTTGCAGAGTTACGTTGTCCTCTCTTTAATAGAGTGTTAGCCTTAAGCATAAAGCGTATATTCTTTCAATTTCCCCACTGAGTTGTCCCTCGTGGAAGATTTTTGCTTTAGCCTTCCTGTACAACTCCTTGTTTGGATGGATTTGGTTTTCCCTCTTGAGTTTATTTCTTAAAGGATGTATTTTGGTTGACTGTTTCATTCCAGTTTATTTCTGGTTTAAATTTGTGGTTCCATGACAATATTATTTACTTTGGATTTCTGAAAACGTCAAGTTTTGGTTGGTGCATTTATTTTGCACGAGAAGACTTTATCTCCTCAGTAGGAATATAGTGGCATCTCCCTAGGAAGTCATATTTCATCTCCCCAGGAAGTCATATTTCTTTCCCCAGAAAGTCATTTCTTTTTACAATCCTCCATGACAACAAGTAGCAGGTCTATTTATTTGAGCAACTTGTGCTTCCCTGTAAAAGTCGACGTAAATTTTTTTTGCTATCTCCTCTATGAGTGAATAGTTTGCAGTTTGTCGTCAAATTACACCAATGGATGGCAAGACTTTCAATATCACAAGAAATAACTCGTTGTGAAATCTCGGCCAGTGGAAGTCTCTTTATTTGAGACAGCTTATATATTACCCTTTCCAGGAAGAATGCCTTGGTTAAAGAAGAAGTTGAGACCCGTTCTAGGTGAAATGCCAGAATTTTAGGGAAACTTGTTATCTTTTTTCTACCCTCAGTGAACGTTGGTAGTTCACTGTCAGTGAATGGAAGTTTTATGATATATTCTCTTTCTACCTTCAGTGAAAGTTGGTAGGACATCAGCAGTGAACGTCGATGTTTGTTATCTTTTTGCTACCCTCAGTGAACGTTAGTAGTTCATCGCCAGTGAATGGCAGTGTTATGATATATTCTCTTTCTACCTTCAGTGAAAGTTGGTAGGACATCGGCAGTGAACGTCGATGTTTGTTATCTTTTTGCTACCCTCAGTGAACGTTGGTTGTTCATCATCAGTGAGCGGAGGTGTTATAATATATTCTCTTTCTACCTTCAGTGAAAGTTGGTAGGACATTGGCAGTGAACATCGATGTTTTTTTTTTATTTTTTTGCTACCCTCAGTGAACGTTTGTAGTTCATCGTGAGTGAACGACGGTGTTATGATATATTCTCTTTCTACCTTCGGTGAAAGTTGGTTGGACATCGGCAGTGAACGTTGATGTTTGTTATCTTTTTGCTACCCTCAGTGAACGTTGGTAGTTCATCGTCAGTGAACGGTGGTGTTATGATATTTATTTTCTCTCTACCTTAAGTAAAAGTTGGTAGGACATCGGCAGTGAACGTCGATGTTTGTTATCTTTTTGCTACCCTCAATGAATGTTGGTAGTTCATCTTCAGTGAACGACGGTGTTATGACATTTCCTTTCTCTCTACCTTTAGTGAAAGTCGGTAGGACATCGGCAGTGAACATCGATGTTTGTTATCTTTTTGCTACCCGCAGTGAATGTTGGTAGTTCATCATCAATGAACGACGGTGTTATGATATTTCTTTTCTCTCTACCTTCAGTGGAAGTTGGTAGTTCATCGTCAGTGAACGTCGGTGTTATTTTTATTTTTTCTCTCTACCTTCAGTGAACGTCGGTAGCTTCGCCTTCGGTAGAATTTTGTGTATGCTTTGACCATTCTATCGTCCTCTTTGATTCAGGTCTTTTGATCCACTAGTGATTTATTTTCCTGATGGGGTCTCTCTCTTGTTTCTTTATTATTGTTACATCTCCAGTGGTGTTTTGCGTCTCTTTGGTCTTGTTCATATGCATTCATGATCATAAACATTTGCATGGAATCTTAGGGCTAAAAATAGGGTTTGTTTTATATTTAAGTATCTTCGATCGCGTCGACACGAAGATTTTTAACCTTCGTATCTCCGGATAGAAGAAACTTAAATAAGGTCAGCTGTTGTACCCCAATTTTTTCCCCTAAGATCCCTTCATCATACCATGTTGATTCATTCACAACAAGATCATACTAGGATTCTTGGTTCCCCTCCCTATATTTAGCTCTTTCCTTTTGAGGAATCACCAAGCACCTTGACTTATGTTCTTTTGTGATCATGAATAATTTTTGTCTTTATTTCTTATTTTAACTAATAAAATGTGTTGTACCCCAAAATTTGCCCTCTCATTTATCAAGACTTTTCTCACAAGACCTCTTGGACTCAAGACAAGATTAGGGTTTGGTCAGCTCAAGACTTCACCTTGTACTGATAACCTGAAATTAAGGTTTGAGTTTGCACAAGGATTTTTGGACCACCAATGCTTCATGTGACTTTCATACACCATCTCGGACCCCTAAGATTGCTCATACCAAGTTTCAAGCCTTGAACCACATTTTTGACCAGTCAATTGGACAATTGACCTAAAAATCAGTTGTATTGGGGAAAAAAGTCAACCATGGCCAATTTACAGTCAAACTTCATAATTTTTTATCCACAAAAACATTTTAGACTCATATGAACCATTTGATCAAGTTTGGATCACAACTCCTCAAGAAATTTGATCAGATCATCAAAAGGGCAAAATGGTCAAAATTATGGTTTTGACTGAGAATGGGCAATTTCTGACTTTTAACCAAGCCAATGACCAATTGGGTTCAAACATTATTTCAAGGGTTCAATGTAATCATCTTGACCTAATTACATAGTTCAAAATATCTCAAGTTCATAGGATTGACAGATGAATTTTATAATCAACTGATCAAAAGTCAACTGTACACTGAAAAGTCAAACTTTGACTTTTTGGTCAAAATCAAGTGCCAAGGGTCATAATTCATAAATATATATCAAAACATGAAACTTGTTTACCAAGAAAATCAATTTTGCAAATTAGGGTTTTAATTTGAAAATTTTTCATAAGAATTTTTCTAAGTATGGAAATTTTCTTATTTTTTCCCAACTTTTCACCACATTTTCATCATGATGCAATTTGATTCAAAGAAAACTTCCAACATGAAAGTTGTAGTCCTCCATGAAATATACAACTTTTCTTCACAAAGTTTCCCTAAAAGATGCTTGGATCTCAAGTTATGAATTTGTGAATAGGGGTCCATGAACTAAATAACTTAGTGAAAATTTGCCCTAATTTAGGCAGGATTTTGACCCAACTTCATGGACATTTTTCACCTAATTCCAAGAGGTATCTCAAAATAAATTTCAAAGATGAATTGTAGAGCATGTTGAAAGCTTTCCAAAATGTCAAAGAACTCTCCAAGATCATTTGTGGTTAGGGAGAATCGAAGAAGAGAAATTGGCATTTTGTCACTTTTGTTCAAGCCATTTTCACAATGCATCAAGTTGCAAATCTGATCAAGCATGCTTGTACCTTGCATTACAGGTCCTAAACTCCTTCTACACTCCATAATTAAATGCAAACTTAGTGGATAAAGACTTTGTTTTCATTTTTGAAGCATTGTACAAGTTGTAATTCCATTTTTGGCCAAAAGTGCACATTGCCATTTTCATAAAGGCAAGCTTTTCCAACTTTATCAGCCTTGAGCCTTGGACTTGTTCCTTTGGTACAGGCAATTTCCACAGATATCAAGCATTGTTAACCAACTCTCTGTAGCCCATAAGCAAGCAAGTACAAGCCTTTGGCACAAGTCACTTCACTTTTCTTCAAAAACAAGAAAGGTTGTAAAAGTCAAGGAACTTGCACAACTGCTAGAGAGTGGACTTTGTATCACTCCATACATATTCACAATGTTATCACAAGCCAATACACGAATGCCTAACATATGAAACACTCCAAAACTCCAAAAACTCCATTTTTCTGCCAAAACTGCAAGCTTTTGCAAAATCCTTGCCAACTTCATTTTGGCTCGTGCGTTTTGCCTTTCAACCTTTGAAACACTTCATCCACATAATATCAAAGCTATTTAAGCCCTTGTCCTGGTACTGTGAGCTCTGTTTCAGCCATTTCCATTTTCAAATTTGGAGGTTGCAGCTTGAGTTCTACAGAGGGTTTTAGTCATCCACAAGGCAAGCTAAGCATTTGAATAGCTTGAAGGAACTTCAAGGAAGTTCACACGATCCTCAGGCCTCACTCAAAGTCCCCACATTGCCATATCCAAATCCAGCTGAAGGAGGTATTTTTCAAAACTTTATCTCTCTATTTAGGTATCCTCATGCCATGATTTATGAAGCAAAAATGTAGTCTCTAGCATGGTGAAGTTGTACATATGCATAGTTGTCATTTATATTAACTGAGCTAAGAAAATTTGAATGTTGAACATACTGAAAAAATTAGGTCAGAAATTAGGGGTTATAAAATTCTCTATGATCTTTGAGAGTTAGGTCACAAACTTTATATCATTGGAATCGTGAGATTAGAAGCTACATTTTTTGTGTTATAAGTTTTTGTTTTTATGCAAGCTATAGCAAGATACAGGTTTGAGGCAAAAACGCGCGCGCAGATGGTAGCTGGAGGACAGGGACGACCTGTTCTGGGCCTTGGCGCGCCTGGGCCTACTTGCTTTTGTTTTTCACACCCCCTGACCTTATATCCCCACCCCTGGCTTTATTTTGTTTATTTTTCATATTTTCTTTTCATTTTTATATTTATTGTTTTATTTATTTTTTCTGAACCATAAAAAATCATGAAAAATATTTTCTTTATTTTTTGCATTTTATTTTATTTTTTATTATTATTTTTGCATAAAAAAATAGTTTATTAGGATATTATACTTTATTTTCTTAAATAAAACTTATAAACAATAAAAAATACCATACATTTATTTTATTTTATTATTTTACACATACAATATTTATTTTCATACACATTTTAATTTTTAATATTTATACATAATATTATTTATTATTTTTCTTGTACAAAAATGGACAAAATAATTAATATAGAACATATATTTTCTTTAAATAAAAAATTAGGGTTTTCCCTTTCAAAAATAATACTAATATTTTTCTCTTATTTCTAAGGTTAAATAATTTATTTTCTCATACAAAAAATCAAATACAAGATATTTTTGCATAAATACATTTTTATTGCATATTTAAATATTTGTATATTTATTTATTTTTGCACATTATTCAATTGGGTTGTAATAGTATTTTAGGGTTTTATTTTGTGCAAATATCCCCCATTCAAAAAAACGTGTATCCCCTCTCCCATAATAATTGTTGTAATAGTTTAGTTTACATTTACATAATTTATCGCTTTATATACTTGTGTAGTAAATTAGGGTTTTGCATTATAAGACAAAAATAAACAAGTAGACATGACCTAATACAAGACAAACAAATGCATGTAATATGACACACATTGCACACAAGCACCCTTAGGGTTTCACCCACTTGGTTTCCTAAATAAAAATGGCCATGGTATGCATGCAAAGTATCTTGGCAAAACAAAACAAAGCAAAAGATCATAGTCCCTCGGTGATGCTATCAAAAGGTTGCCTAAACAAATGATCTTGGTCCCTCAAAATGCTAAAGATACTTGGAAACATTGTTATCATGGTCATACAATGACCCACGCCCGTCCCGTTTAACATCCAAAGATAGGATTGTTTACCAAATCAATGGTAAATCAACAATGTCAAAGGAATAAAAATATATAGGAAAGACATTTGAGTAGGGTAGATAGCTCCTAGTTACTTGATCCATTTCAAACAATCCTTGCTATTTCCAAAAACAATCACACGCACATTTCAAAACACTTCTAAACAACTTTCAAAACATTGAAACATTTTTCAAAAGACAAACATCTTTGTATACATTCTCACGAACAAGAATCATTACAAAGATTGCCTAAACGATGGCCTCTTTTCAAAATACTTTCAAAATAACACAAAGCACCATTTAAAACAATTTCAAAAGCAAAGCAAGTGATCTAAACAAGTAACTAAGAGCCCATGGAAAACCATGGATGAAAAGGGTGCTAGAACCTTCCCTTTTCATAATCTACCCCCGAACTCAAGAAAACATCTCAAAGGTCTTTCCTGTGCTTTTTTACCTTTCCTTTTGGATAAAATAAAAGTCGGTGGTGACTCTTGCTAAACCGCGATATTTGCGAGGAAACGCAAAACCTCAAGTCAGTTCTCCCACCGTATCACAGAACTGGCGACTCTGCTGGGGAATTAGTACAAAAGTGGGGTTACCTTAGGGTTTAGATCACCTTTATTTTCTTACAATTACTTGACTTGTTTGCTTTACATTTTAGTTCTATTGTTTGGGTTTGAATCCTCTACCCGGATTTAGGAAACATTTATAGGTAAATAGCAATACGTTGTGGAAACTGTGCGGGGTATACCGACACGGTCTAAGCAATAGCTATGTTAGTGTGACATATTTGTGGGTACCGGTATCCTTTGAGTCAATCAAAGAGAATACGGGGCCGCTGAGTGATGTCATGAAGCAGTAACGAACTTCTAGAACCTTTACTTGACCAACTTGGCCTTTTAGGATGTAGTGAGATGACCGGCTTTGGTGCAGTCCGAAGTTGGTAGATACTCGATACTACACTCATTGAGGGTTGGTTCCTTGGAATATTTTGGTCGCCAATAAAGAGGCTGAATTGAAACAATGAACAAGGAAACAATCCAGTGATATTGAGCTCCTTAGAACCCGGTTACTATTTCTAGAACAGGTTGAGCCAACAAAACTCAAGAGGGTACTTACCTATAAAACCCCATGCAAGCCTAAACTAGGAACTTGTGTGAATTGCTTGTACATATATACTTGTGCATAACATCATGGACATCATAAAGCATCATATACATCCACTAACCATTTCAAGGATTTTGGAAATTCATCTTTGTTCCTGTTTTGTAGGTTATGGATTCACTTCGCAGGAAAACCATCCAAGTCAACCTTGTAAGAATTCCTCCACAACTCAAGGAGATAGCTTCAAGGATTCCTGAAAACTCTCCATTCACCGAGAGGCATGGTCGTCTACTCAACTTGGTCACTTCCAACACAAAGGAGGATATGCTTAAATTTCTCTTCCAGTTTTTTGACCCTTTGCATCATTGCTTCACATTTCCCGACTACCAACTTGTGCCTACTTTGGAGGAATTTTCTCAACTATTGAGGATTCCTATTCTCAATCAACCACCTTTCAAAGGTACGGAAAGAGATCCAAAGCCAGAAGAGATTGCTCAAGCCCTGCACTTGCACTCATCTGATGTCACAACCCATTGGGAAACTAGAAGTGGTGTCAAAGGCTTCTTGGAAAAGCTCTTGTTTGAGAAGGCCCAAAGCTGCTGGAATTATTTGGACTTACAAGATTTTGAGGAGATTGTAGCTCTTCTCATCTATGGGATGGTCTTGTTCCCTAACCCTGACCAACTCATAGATGTGAGTGCTGTCAAAATCTTCATGTCTCGCAACCCGGTACTTACATTGCTTGGGGATATCCTCCACTCTTTTCACACTCGTACAATGAATAAAAGAGGTGTTCTCATGTGTTGCACTCCTCTCCTGGCAAGATGGTTTATTTCTCATCTTCCCCAATCAGTCTTGAAGAATGAGCAAGGTTTGAGGTGGTCACAACGGTTAATGACACTTAACCATTCAGATATTCATTGGTGTTCTCTATCCAAAGAGAATGTTATCATCATTGACCATTGTGGGGAATTCCCTAATGTCCCTCTACTTGGAATTAGGGGAGGCATCATCTAAAACCCTTGTTTATCTCTAAGACAGTTTGGGTATGCCCGAAGGGATGGCCCACATAACATGCTGATTCAAGATTTGGTTTTTGACTTCGACAACGACGACCAAGGGCTCTGTCAAAGGTTCATCCGAGCTTGGAGGATGCCCAAAAAGGTAGACAATAAGACCTTGGGACACAAGAATTCCTTCCCGCTTGAGCCTTACCTCAAGTGGGTACGAACCCGTGCCCAAAGTCTTATGATGCCTTACCCCTCTGTTCTCCCAGTGATTATAGAGCCTATTAAGGAAGGAGAGGTTCCATACATCCTCCTACATCCTGACATGCCAACATCACTCGAAGATCTACAAAGGAGTTGGATACAGGTCAAGGGAGAGCGCGATACTTTTGAAGCCCAATTCAACGCAAGCGAGAAGAAGGTTTTAGAACTCACTCGGTTACTTCATGAAGAGCAGACTCTCAACACCTACATTGCACCAAAAAAGGATGCGCAACGTCTTTTTACCTTTGAATTTTGTATTATTTTGCCCAAGGGGCATTGATGTACTCACAATTCTATCTTATTAATATGACGTGTGTTTCTTTTTTGTTTAAAAAAAATTTGAATTTCTGAATCCTTGAAAGCATTGCATGAATACATATCATTCATCATATGCATAAACAGGTCTTCACACCAAGTTTCCTCATCTCTCTGTTGTTTATTTCAGCGAGATGGATATTGAACAAATGGTCAAAGACTTACAAGCTCAGAATTCACAATTTCAACAGCTACTCTTGACCTTAGCCAAGGGGCAGGAGGAGCTCAAGACTCTGCTAGAAAAAGAAAAAGAGAAAAAGAAGAAGAAGCGAGCCGGTGTGGTTATCATGGGCAGAAGGTTTGGGGACAAGCCAGACGGACCTTGGAATTCCCATCAACATCTGAAGAGGGGGAAGGAAAAGGAAAAGGAACGACAGTGCCATCATATTCTGAAGCAGAAGAAGAGGAAGAAGAGGACTACTATGAACAGCAATACCCTCCGGCTAATGACAAATACAAAAACTTGGAAGAACGTCTAGCTGCTATGGAAGTACAGAGAGTATCGGGGCTGGACTTTGAGGAGTTAGGGCTGGTGTCTGGAATCGTAATCCCTCCAAAATTTAAAGTTCCGCTGTTTGCTAAGTATGATGGGGTGTCTTGCCCAAAAATGCACCTCAGATCCTATGTCAGGAAGATTCAACCACATTCTGCTGACAAAGACTTGTGGGTCCATTTTTTCCAGGACAGTTTATCAGGAATGCAACTTGATTGGTTCTACCAGTTGGAGAGAGAAGATGTCCATAATTGGGAAGACTTGGCATCCGCCTTCTATAAACAGTATCAATACAATGCCGACTTGGCACCAACCCGTACTTAACTTCAGAGTATGGCAATGGTATCCAATGAGGGCTTCAAAGACTACACCCAAAAGTGGAGGGATTTAGCTGGAAGGGTGCAACCACCTTTATCTGAAAGACAACTAGTGGACATGCTCCTGGGAACCCTATCAGGTCCTTTCTTTAATCACCTAATTGGAAGTTCCTCTGCAGGATTCACTGAATTGATCCTAACTGGCGAGAGGGTGGAAGCCGGTATAAGAAGCGGGAAAATTCAGAAAGACGCATCTGCCTCTACAGTTGCAAAAAAGCCCTTCATTGGAAAGAAGGAAGTGTCTGCTGTCTATGCCCAGAGGAATCAGGGAAGAATTGAACAACGACCAACAGTAGGGGCCGTTATGATTCCAAAGACTGCATCAGACCAACCGAGAAACAATCAGCCGAGAAATAACCAGCAAAGGGTGGAAAGGCCTGTACGACAATTCACCAAGATAAACATGACTCCTGCTCAAGTCCTACCACATCTTCTGAAGTTGAATCTGGCCATGCTAAAAGAGGCCCCAAAAAATCCTAATACTACTTCTCCACATTACCATCCCAACGCCAAATGCGCGTACCATTCAGAAAGTCCAGGGCACGACACCAACAACTGTTGGGCTCTGAAGAATAAGATTCAAGATCTGATAGAAGCTAAGGAAGTTGAATTTGAAGCTCCTGAAAAGCCGAATGTTATCTCTGCTCTGATGCCTAGGCATGGACACAATACCAATGTTTATGAAGAAGATCTGTTTGTTTCTACTGTGGATGAACTGTTAACTCCTCTCCTAACCATCAAGTTGAATTTGTTGAAAGCTGGGGTGTTCCCAGGTTGTGACCAAGATTTCCATACTTGCCTGTCCTCATCATTTGATTGTCCTCTTTTGAAGAAAGGTATCCAACAATTGATTGATAACCAGGAAATTTTGTTTGAGAAAGCTCCTATTTCACCTATTCCAGTTCCATAAGTTTTAATAATAACCATATACGCCAATCCTTCCGGGGTTCCTAAAAAACTCGTTAGGATTACATCTGCTCCTATGACTACTCTATTAAATATAACAATGCCCGGGCTTGCCCCATACAAATCAGATAAATCAGTACCATGGAACTAAGGTGGAGAAATCTACTATCATGGTATTAAACAGATTAAACTGACTGTTGAAGAAGAAAGCTCCGAAGAGGATAATCTCGACGTCAGTAACATTTCCGGAATAGTCAAGGTTACCCGTAGTGGAAGAATCTTTTCTCCAGAGATTGCTCCTCCAACAGTAGTCTTTGGACCCGTGGCCATTCCGAAGATTTCCTCTACACCAGTAATTGTACCTACAAGTGTACCCACTGACAAATATAATGCAATTCCTATCCCTACTTCCGCTGCTGAGAAAAAAGGAAAGAATGTTCAAGAGGAGCCTGTCCTGACGAAGGCTCAATCGCTAGTTATTCCTGAAATATCCAAGAAGGAGATGGAAGAAATCCTGAGGATAATTAAGAAAAGTGATTATGATGTGGTAGAACAACTGGGGCAGACCCCCTCCAAAATCTCTATGTTAGCATTGCTGCTTTTCTCTGAGGCACATGCTAAAGCTTTGGTCAAGTTTCTAAAGATAGCCCACGTGTCGCAAGAGACGTCTGCGGATCAATTCCAAGAGTGTGTGGCCAGTCTGACAGCCGACAATGGCCTGGGATTCTCCGATGCTGACCTGACATCCAAAGGGAGAAAACACAATGATGCACTACATGTCTCAGTGGAGTGTAGGGGGACGACCCTAGCCCATGTTTTGGTTGATACGGGATCATCTCTGAACGTCTTGCCAAAGAAAGCCCTGGATAAATTGGATTGTGAGGGGCTGACCCTAAAACCCAGTAATATAATTGTGAGAGCATTTGATGGCTCTAAGAGGACGGTCCATGGGGAGGTGGACATCCCGATCAAGGTGGGTACTCAGACGTTCAATTCAATATTCTACGTGATGGACATCCATCCTTCCTACTCTTGTGTGTTGGGACGCCCCTGGATTCACAATGTCGGTGCTGTCACCTCCACCTTGCATCAAATGCTGAAGTACCCCGTCCAAGGGAAGATCATAACTGTCCATGGGGAAGAGGAATACATGATTATTCATCTGTATTCTTTCCGATATGTAGAATTGGATGGAGAATTCATCAAAACCCCTTTCCAAAATTTTTGAAGAAGTCTCTCAGGAAATAGCAGCGACCAAAGCGGTGTCCTCAAATCCTGTGATCACAAGACCCCCACCTCGGAAGTCTTCTCTAAAGGATTCAAAGGTATTAGTTGAAGAAGGCGGATTCACCATCTGGGGTCAGCTTCCGGACATTCCTTTCAAATCAGACAAGTTTAGCTTGGGGTTCACTTCGACTGCCATAAGGTCGTGCGTCGCGCCCGTGCTGGAGGGCCACCTGTGAAGATCAGCCACCAAGGGGTTAATGTACTAGAGGAAAGTGAAGAAGAGGACATCCTGGAAGACTGGATATTTCCTAATGTCGGTGGAGGACTGTGCAACTGGGAAGCAAAAGACTTTGTTCCGATTACTTTCATAACTCAGTAATTTATCTTTTCCATTTCTGTTGGATCTGTAATAATTCACAAAATAATTCGTACTTTTTCAACCTTGTGTCTTACCCGAGGCACATAGGTCCATTTGTAAGGGTTCTTATTTCATTTTCATATGTCATTTAATGAATCATGGACGCTTTTTCATATATAAACTTTTTGTGCTCATTATCTTTCTTTTACATTTTGTTGTTTTAAAGATGGATATACCCTTACACACACCCACACTCACAAATGCAGGTACCCTTCCATTCCAGAACCCATGTGTTGTACCCCAAAATTTGCCCTCGCGCTTTTCCACAAGAAATCTCAGCTTCAAACATTTCCTGACTTTTCAAACTGGCTCAAGAATCGTACAAACGGACTTTTCTTGACAGTCAAGCAAAATTAGGGTTTTACTGATTTTCAGAGCTTTGAATTGTTTCATACAGTGGGCTTAGGGTTTGGTTGATTTTTGGTTCAATTTTGATCAAGCGAGCATGATTTGGCATTTAATCGGGAATTAGGGTTTTATGGGCATATTCTCAGAAGAATTTGAATTCCACAGCACTTTGCGTTTTATTTTAAGATTCGGATTAAAATTCGCGTTATTTTGGTTTAATCAGCAAAAGAGACAGTGGTTTGAATTCAGTACGTTTTGATTGGGCCAGTCAGATACAAGATGCAGTTTTGAATTCACAGTGTTCATGTGTTGATCAGTTTACTTGGTTTAATTGCTGCTTTGCGTAGGATGTTGGATAAGACAGGTTTATTGGATCAATGTTGTTTTATTTTAGTTATTTATTATTCTGAAATTAAATGATTGAATTTATTTTTTCAATTGTTTTAATTCTAAGAATTTTAAATAAATAAATAAGCAATAAAGAAAATGGAACCAATTGGATAATTTGAATTTTTATTGATATTTGAATTATTTATAAATTGTTGTTACAAACAATAATTTACATTTAATTAAAATATTACATAGAATGAAAAAACTATCCTATTTTCTAAATATTCTTTGTGCTTCATTCCGCTCCGGTATTCCATTTTTCATCTGCAAAAAGAAATAAGAAAAGTCAGAAAGCATCAAATTGGAAAAGACAGTTAAATTGCTCATCATTAGGGGCCACTGACTGGGATCAGTTGCCTTCTCTGCAAATCACGGGATTTCTCCCGGTTCACAGAGAGGGAAGATTATTTTATCTCATGAAATGCAAATGTCAAAAATGCATAAGTTACAATTTTTAAGCTGCATAGAAATTCAAGTTCAAATCCAAACTAAACTGAAAAGTTCAATCCAAACTTTCCATCCAAAACAAAGTCCACTCTAAGAAAATCAAGAAAGCATACAAGCTGTCATGGAAAGATTTTTAGCCAAGATATCAAGGAAAAGGAAGTCAGCACACATAAATTGTCAAAAAGATAAAGATGCAAAATGTAAGATGCAAGAAATCTTTTTCATCATTTCCCTAGTCATAGCCCCTTCAGAAAAGTACAATAAACATTATAAAATTCTTAAATTGTACTGTAAAGAGAGAGGTAAAGAGAGATAAAGGAAGCAGGCAGGGTTAGACAGTTCAATAGCAGTTCAGCAGGCATAGCAGTTCAGCAGCAGGCCAAGACAGTTCAGAGGATAAAAAAGAGAAAATGGTTCAAACTTCATAATTCTGGAGAAGGGCCAAGCCAATACCAAGATAGTTAAAGGAGAGAAGCATAAAAAACTGTCAAAGAAAACACAACTAAGCATCTGCATAAAACACTCGACTCTGCCTAAATAAAAGAACCAGCCTACTGTCCACAAAACTGGATCCAAACCTGCATCAGTTTCAAAAAGAAGAGGGAGAGAGATACAAACTCTCTCAAAGTCTAAAGCCACTACTGTCCACAAACCTCAAAAACTCTGCATCAATATCAAGATCCACAAGCAAAATATACAATACACCACTAGCCAGTACAGAAGGGAGGACATAGAAGAAAAAAAGGATAACCAAACATGATGAAACCTGAACCTGTCAAAAGCAACAGGTAACCTGCATCAGGCCTCAACCTTCAAAAAATACACCATAACCTAAAAACTGATAACCTGCATTTTCTCAAACTACATCAACTTGCCACAAAGTCCAGCAACACACTGCAAACCAATAACCTCACCATTTTGGTAAAAAACCAACATCTAAAACATTCAAACACCAAGCCTCAGAAGTTGAGCTTCATCATAGGCAAAACAGAAAGGCCTCAGGGGCTTCATCATAAACATCTCAGTAAGGCAACAACAAGAAGCAATATCAACATAGTCAGGGCAACGTAGGCAACCTAGACCCTCAGACCTTTGAGGTCATCACAGGGTGATACGAGAAAATATGCAGTGCTCAAGTGAAGAAGAAAGAAGAAGCATCTCAGGCAACCATACATAAGCAATAAGCATCAGAAACATAGGCAAAGAACGAAGTTACCAGGAAGGCATCAAGAAGCAAGCCAGCGTCTTCATCACTGAATCTTCGCCATCAAAGCCTCCTAAGCGTCCTCATCTCCTTCCTTCCCTTTTCCAGTAGAGGTATGACATTTCTTTTCCCTCCTAATGCACCTCCAAATAAAAATCAATAACACAACATGAGAGGTCAAACCCCAAGCAGTTAATCAATAAATACGCAGAAGATCACAAAACGTACTAAAACAAAACAAATCAAAGCGATTACCAAGTTCTACTGCCTCAACAGTGTCGCTGGAGGGAAGGGGAAACGAAGGTAGCGCGGTGGCTCGGGCAAAGAGGCGCAGAAGCTCGCGTAGAAGACGAAGAGGAGCAGAACTCAGTGAACATGGCGCCGTTTCCACACGAACCCTAGCTTTCGTTCCCAACTGAACCAATTGCCTAAACCCTAGTTCGCTCAGAATCCAACCATTGGGCTTAACCCGTTCATACTTCCCTGAAGCCCATTTAAAACACCTCTTTTCTTCTTTACAACATTAAACACTAACTATTCTTTTCATTTTTATAAAAAAGCAATATTTTATTACATTAAACACTAATCTCATTTTTATACATAAACAATATATACTTCCTTTTCTTATATATAAAACACTAACCATTTTTTTTATTTTTATAAAAGCAATATTTTTATTCCTTGAAAAAAATACTAACTTAATTAAAATGTTTTTGTTTATTATCATAAGGTTAAGACATTTTTTTAGACAATATATTTTGTGCATGCATTTTAAAACATTAATTTTGTACATATTATACATCTCTATACATAATTAAATTAAACTCTTTTAATTAACATTCTTTTTTGTACATAATAATTCAACACATTTTTCTAATATTAAAAACTCACAAACATTTTGACTAAAATATTTTTTAATTAAAACTTAACATTCTAATCAAAACACTTCATTCTTCTTTTGTACATAATTAACATACAAAAAATCAAGATTCGTTAAAATACATTCATCTAGGTCAAAACCCTAATACGGCTCAATTTCACCTTTCGCACCTGTACATAGTTACACATACACAATTCACATACATATACACTTGTACATTTACACAACACATTGCCCTACACACATTTTATCTTATATTCGTACATTTGATATTCATTCGATTGTGACATTCGATTTGGTTGTAAATACTATAAGTCTCATCCCCTTGTACATCTATACCCCCACTCCCGGACATTATTTTGTAATAGCGTAGATTTACATTCCGCAATTTACAGTTTTCCAATTATACCATGGTTAGACCTAGGGTTTGTATGTACATAAAATCAAACGTTAGATAACCTAATACAAGACAAATACATGTAATCAATACACAATCACACTTGCACCCCCTAGGGTAATCCCACATGTTGCCTTCCAAATGGGCCATGCTTGCACGTCGAATGTCTTTGGCAAAACAAAATCAAATGATCATAAGTCCCTCGATGACGCTTTCGAAAGTCGCCTATCAAAATGATCAAGTCCCTTCAAAACAAATTGCCAAAGACACTTGGCACCATTGCATTCATGGTCCATACGATGACCCGCGCCCGTCCCGAATACACTTCCTAAACGCAAGATTGTCTACCAATTTCAATGGTAGAACAAAATTGTTAAAAGGGGTTAAAGCATGACAAAAACCTTTGAGTACAATAGGGTAGACGAAAACTCTTAGTTACTCGAGATCAAACTTGCAAAAACACTTGCCTTCTTTTCAAAAACCACAATCCACAACACTTTCAAAAATCAACTTTTCAAACTTTTGAAACATCTTTTCGAAAAGATATGCACCTTTGTAAAACATTCGAGTAAAGAATTATTACAAGGTTGGCCTAAGACAAGGCATCTTTTTCCAAAACATTTTCAAAAAGCACCCACACACACACCATTTTCAAAGCAATCGAAAAAAGGCAAGTGATCTAAAAAACCAAGTAACTAAGAGCCCATGGATAACCATGGATGAAAAGGGTGCTAATACCTTCCCTTTTCATAAACTACCCCCCGAACCCACGAAATATCTCAAAAAAGGTTTTTGCTGTGCTTTTTTAACCTTTCCTTTAGGATAAAATAAAAAGTCGGTGGCGACTCTTGCTCAACCGCACAAGTGCGAATGCGAACGCAAAACACTAGTCAGTTCTCCCACCGTATCACACCATGGGTAATGATACTGCTATAGCCTTCAGTGACTCTGAAGATCTGATCTACCAAGCCGAATACGAAGGTGAGGAAGATTGTGAGGTGCCAGGGGAATTGGCCAGATTACTACAGCAAGAGAAAAGAGCAATTCAGCCTCATGAGGAGCAGTTGGATACAATCAACTTAGGAACTGAGGATGATAAAAAGGAAATCAAGATAGGTTCTAATCTAGAGCCGAGTGTCAAGAAGCGCCTAATTCAGCTATTGCATGATTATGTTGAGATCTTTGCCTGGTCATACGAAGACATGCTGGGACTCGATACAGACATTGTGGTACACCGTCTACCCACAAGAGAAGACTGTCCAGCAGTGAAACAAAAAGTCCGCCGCATGAGACCTGACATGTTAGAGAAGATCAAAGCGGAAGTTATGAAGCAGTTTAATGCTGGCTTTCTGGCTGTTACTTCCTATCCATAATGGGTTGCTAACATTGTTCCCGTGCCTAAAAAAGACGGCAAAGTGAGAATGTGCGTGGATTATAGAGATTTAAACAGGGACAACCCTAAAGATGACTTTCCACTTCCGCACATCGATATCCTGGTTGACAATACGGCTCAACACAAAGTATTTTCTTTCGTGGACGGATTCTTAGGCTATAACCAGATCAAAATAGCGCCCGAGGACATGGAGAAAACTACTTTTGTCACACAGTGGGGTACGTTCTGCTACAAAGTGATGCCATTCGGATTGAAGAATGCCAGGGCAACCTATCAACGCGCCATGGTAGCTTTGTTTCATGACATGATACATCATGAGATAGAGGTCTACGTAGATGACATGATAGCCCGATCACAAACTGAAGAAGAACACCTTGATCACTTGCAAAAGCTGTTTGTCAGGTTGAAGGAGTACAAGTTAAGACTGAATCCAAACAAGTGTACATTCAGAGTCCGGTCTGGTAAACTCTTAGGTTTCATTTTAAGTAACAAAGGCATCGAGGTCGATCCTGCCAAAGTCAAAGCTATACAAGAAATGCCTGCTCCTCGCACTGAGAAGGAGGTCAGAGGTTTTTTGGGATGCCTAAACTACATTGCTAGGTTCATTTCTCACCTAACATCTACTTGTGAACCAATCTTCTAGTGTTGAAGAAAGATCAGGTAGTCAGATGGAACAACGAATGTCAGATTGCTTTCGATAAAATCAAGGAGTATTTGCTAGAACCACCTGTATTGATGCCACCCGTCGAGGGAAGACCGCTCATCATGTATCTAACCGTCTTAGAAAACTCAATGGGGTGCATACTGGGGCAGCATGACGAGTCTGGCCGAAAAGAGCATGCCATTTATTACCTTAGCAAAAATTTTATCGACTGTGAAACCAGATATTCACTGCTCGAGAAAACTTGTTGCGCTTTAGTATGGGCTGCTCGCCGGCTAAGGCAGTACATGTTGACTCATACCACTTTGCTGATATCTAAGATGGATCCGATAAAGTACATCTTTGAGAAGCCTGCTCTATCAGGGAGGATAGCTAGATGGCAGATGATCCTAACATAATACGATATACAATACACGACCCAAAAAGTTATAAAGGGCAGTGTACTACCTGATCATCTGGTCCATCAAGCTGTAGAAGATTACCAATCCATGAAGTTCGATTTCCCTGACGAAGACATCATGACATTGGATAATGTTGAAGATTTCAGACCATATGACGGACCTGAACAAGGATCCCGATGGACCCTGTACTTTGATGGGGCATCCAATGCACTTGGAAACAGTATCGGCACGGTACTCATATCCCTAGAAGGTTGCCATACTCCTTTCACTGTTAGACTTTGCTTCAACTGTACGAAGAACATGGCAGAGTACGAGGCATGCATCTTTGGACTCAAGGCTGCCATAGACTTGGGAATCAAATCTTTGATTGTGTTTGGGGACTCATCTTTGGTCATCAGTCAGATCAAAGGAGAGTGGGATACTAAGAATCCAAACCTCATCCCTTACAAAGAACATGTTTTGACATTGTTACCACATTTCGAGCAGATTACCTTCGAGCACTTCCCGCGAGAAGAAAATTAGCTAGTAGATGCTCTAGATACAATGTCCTCCTTGTTTAAACTTAACTGGGATAATGAGGCTCCCCAAATCACTATCGAACGGATGGATGAACCGATACACTGTCAAGAGATTAATACCGAAGAAGTAGTGGACCAGCCGTGGATTCATGAAGTCAAAAGGTATCTCGAGACTCAAGAATATCCCAAAGGAGCTTCAGTCAATGACAAAAAGTTCTTAAGGAGATTCTCAGCTAAGTTCTTCCTAAGTAATGGCTTCCTGTACAAGCGCAATCATGATTCTATTATGCTCCGTTGTGTGGACAAGATTGAAGCTGAAAAGATAATGGCTGAATTGCATGAAGGTACCTTCGAAACTCACTCTAGCGGGTATACGATGGCAAAGAAGATTCTACAGGCAGGCTATTACTGGTCTACCATGGAAGCTGACTGCTATCAACACTCCCGGACCTGCCATAAATGTCAAATCTATGCAGACAAGGTCCACGTGCCTCCGGTTCCTCTAAATGTCTTAACAGCTCCTTGGCCCTTCGCTATGTGGGGAATCGACATGATTGGGGAGATCAAGCCTACAGCATCCAATGGACACCGTTTCATTCTGGTGGCCATTGACTACTTTACCAAGTGGGTCGAAGCAGCTTCCTTCGCATCCGTTACTAAGAATGTTGTTGCCCTCTTCATCAAGCAGAATCTTATTTGCCGGTACGGTATCCCAGAAAGGATCATTACTGATAACGATACAAACCTTAACAATACTATGATCACCTCCTTGTGCGAATAGTTCAAGATTCAACATCATAATTCATCTCCATACCGGCCAAAGATGAATGGTGCAGTCGAAGCTGCTAACAAAAATATCAAAAAGATCATACAGAAAATGACAGTCACCTACAAGGACTGGCATGAAATATTGCCGTTTGCTCTCCACGGGTACCGTACCATGGCTCGCACATCAACTGGGGCAACACCCTATTCCTTGGTATATGGCATAGAGGCTGTTTTGCCTATCGAGGTTCAGATCCCCTCTTTGAGAATCATGAAGGATACTGGTCTGAGTGAAGACGATTAGATCCAAACTCGACTTGATCAACTGAACTTAATTGACAAAAAGAGACTTACTGTTGTTTGCCATGGTCAAACGTATCAAAAGCGGATGATCAAGGCTTTCAACAAGAAAGTCATACACCAAGTGTATCAAGTTGGAGATCTAGTGATCAAGCGCATCATCTTGCCACAAAGTGATCCTAGGGGAAAATGGACTCCTACCCACGAAGGACCATTTGTAATCAAGAACATCTTTTCTGGTGGGGCAATGATCTTAACCACCATGGACGGCGACGACCTGCCACACCATGCGAATGCAGACATAGTCAAAAGATACTATGAATAAGAGACCCGCTAGGTTGACACACCTAGGAAAAACAAGGGAATCTCGGCGAACCAAAAAGATTCCGGCAAAAATTAGGGATAAAATAAAAAAATAAAAAATCTGTACACCCGGCAAGTTGAAAACCTGAAAGGGCGACTTGGGCAAAAAAGGGTTTCTCGGTGGACTGAAGACCCGAAAGGGCGGTCCAGGAAAAATTTAGGGAATTAAAGCGTATGACTATGTCTCGTCGGATCACTTTAAGGACAATCTCTTCACTGGCAAACTCTGAGCTTCTGATCAACTCAATCATCTTCAGACGAAGCAGTGAATGGATAAGATATTCAGAGATACGAAGGCTATAGAGGAATGGGAACCCCATGGGATTTTTACACACATAGCTATCTTTCTTTGTATAAAAATTTTCTTACTTTTATGACACCATCCTCTTACTAGGATGTCTGTCTCCTTTATACAAAACACTTATTCAAAGTAAATACAAAGATGTATCTTTCAAAGTACAGAAAACTATTTTCCTTTTTCTTTACACTTGTGTTTTTATTTGCAAAAACGTCCAATGATTCATTGATGAACATATGCATTTGAACATAATTATTGTTTACAAATAAACAGGATGGAAAAGAACAATTATTGACAGACTGAAAGGATAGGAAAACGTCTTTAGGCTATTCCAGAAGCAATCACTACAGTAAATCATCTAGATCCCCAGCGGAGCTAAAATTTCAAATCCTTAATCCCCATCAGAGTTAAAACTTTAAACTCCCAATCCCCAGCGAAAACCATTCAGTTTCTCCAATTTCCCTAACAAGTTATCTTGGAGCCTAGAAATCAACCGGATAACAGTTAACTTTTGTCTCTCCCCAACCTAGGATAGTCCCCAGTAGAATGGAAGACAACCCAAACTCTCGGACCTAATCCCCAGCAATAAGCCTTCTTCCCCATAGAGTTTTATTGCTTCTCAACAGAATGAAGATTCTCATTCTTAATTCCCCGCCGAAGTCATCAGAGTTTTCCCTATTCCCCAGCAGAATAAGGTTTCTCATTGTGTAATCCCAAGTAGAAGTCATCAAAGTTCTCTGGATTTCCCAAGCAGATTTCTCAAGCAGTATATGGCATTGCTCGCAGCAAATTTTTTGTCAATACTCCAACTTAAAGACATAAAGGATCCTCACATCCCCACAGAAGTTGCCAAGGATTTCTTATCCTCAGCAGTCAAGGATTTCTTATCCTCAGCAATCAAGTATTTTTTAATCTCCAACAGTCGCCAATGATTTCTTATCCTTAACAATCAAGGATTTATTTTCCCTGGCAACAGTCAAGGATTTATTTTCCTCAGCAATACAAAAAATCAGCTTACATGCGCATACATTACATCCATATATCATAAACATTGATAAAGCACATTTATTGCATCATACATTTCATGCGACATAACTTTGTCTCTCAGCTAACATTTTACCCTTTTCAGGATAAGATTAACAGCTATCATTAACAATGTTCAAAGATTGCAGATACAATACAGATAAGCTCCAGACAAGGGTGCCATTATGATACTCATTCGGATCTCAACTTCAGATACAGTCCAGATACAGTCCAGACATGGAAGTCATTTTGTCACTTATTCAATTTCAAGTCCAGATATACTCCAGACACCGAAGTCATTCTGTCACTTATTCTAGTTCATATACGCTCCAGACATAGATGCCATTCTGGCCCTTATTCAGTTTTCAGATTCAGATACAGTACGAATACACTCTAGACACGGAAGTCATTCTGTTACTCATTCAGATCTTAACTTCAGATACAGTACGGATACACTCCAGACACAGAATTCATTCTGTTACTCATTCAGATCTCAACTCAAGACACATTTCAGATACGCTCCAGATACGAATGCCATCCTGATGCTCATTCAGATTCAGCTTTCAGATTCAAGTTCAGATACACTCCAGACACGGAAGTTATTCTGTTACTTATTCAGATTCCAACTACCAGATACAGTCCAGATACAGTCCAGATACGCTCTAGACACGGATGTCATTCTGTCACTTATTCTGATTCTCACAGTACAGATACGCTCCAGACACGGTTGCCATTCTGTCACTTATTCAGATACAAAGTTCAGATACAACTCAGATACGTTCCAGATAAGGACACCATTCTGATGCTCATTTCTTTTGACATACAACAAACATTCTTGGATGACATCTAAAATCCCATATCTAACAAGATTCTATCACCTCTCCAAATGGCATCTTTAATCCCATTCCCTCAACTACACTTTGATGAGTGCAAATTTACGGGCACTCTAGTGTCCAATCATCTTTTACCTTCGAGTCACGAACGGCAAAACTCGTCAATCTAACTCTTCAGGTTCAAGAAGATTGAACAGGGGCAACTATTGTACCCCAAAATTTTCCCTCCCATTTATCAAGACTTTTCTCACAAGACCTCTTGGACTCAAGACAAGATTAGGGTTTGGTCAGCTCAAGACCTCACCTTGCACTGATAACCTGAAATTAGGGTTTGAGTTTGCACAAGGATTTTTGGACCACCAATGCTTCATGTGACTTTCATACATCATCTTGGACCCCTAATATTGCTCATACCAAGTTTCAAGCCTTGAACCATATTTTTGACTAGTCAATTAGACAGTTGACCTAAAAATCAGTTGTATTGGGGGAAAAAGTCAACCATGGCCAATTTACAGTCAAACATCATAATTTTTGATCCGCAACAACATTTTAGACTCATATGAACCATTTGATCAAGTTTGTATCACAACTCCTCAAGAAATTTGATCAGATCATCAAAAGGGCAAAATGGTCAAAATTAGGGTTTTGACTGAGAAAGGGCAATTTCTTATTTTTAACCAAGCCAATGACCAATTGGGTTCAAAAATGATTTCAAGGGTTCAATGGAGTCATCTTGACCTAATTACATGGTTCAAAAGATCTCAAGTTCATAGGATTGACAGATGAATTTTGCAGTTAACTAATCAAAAGTCAACTGTACACTAAAAAGTCAAACTTTGACTTTTTGGTCAAAATCAAGAGCCAAGGGTCATAATTCATCAAGATATGTCAAAACATGAAACTTTTTTTACCAAGAAAATCAATTTTACAAATTAGGGTTTTAATTTGAAAATTTTCATAACTTCGAATTTTTCTAAGTATGGAAATTTTCTTAATTTTTCCCAACTTTTTACCACTTTTTCATCATGATGCAATTTGATTCAAAGAAAACTTCCAACATGAAAGTTGTAGTACTCCATGAAATATACAACTTTTCTTCACAAAGTTTCCCCAAAAGATGCTTGGATCTCAAGTTATGAATTTGTGAATAGGGGTCCATGAACTAAATAACTTAGTGAAAATTTGCCCTAATTTAGGCAGGTTTTTAACCCAACTTCATGGACATTTTTCACCTAGTTCCAAGAGGTATCTCAAAATTAATTTCAAATATGGATTGTAGATCATGTTTCAAGCTTTCCAAAATGTCAAAGAACTCTCCAAGATCATTTGTGTTTAGGGAGAATCGAAGAAGAGAAATTGGCATTTTGTCACTTTTGTTCAAGCCATTTTCACAATGCATCAAGTTGCAAATCTGATCAAGCATGCTTGTACCCTGAATTACAGGTCCTAAACTCCTTATACACTCCATAATTAAATGCAAACTCAGTGGATAAAGGCTTTGTTTTCATTTTTGAAGCATTGTACAAGTTGTAATTCCATTTTTGGCCAAAAGTGCACATTGCCATTTTCATAAAGGCAAGCTTTTCCAACTTTATCAGCCTTGAGCCTTGGACTTGTTCCTTTGGTACAGGTAATTTCCACAGATATCAAGCATTGTTCACCAACTCTCTGCAGCCCACAAGCAAGCAAGTACAAGCCTTTGGCACAAGTCACTTCACTTTTCTTCAAAAGCAAGAAAGGTTCCAAAAGTCAAGGAACTTGTACAACTTCTAGAGAGTGGACTTTGTATCACTCCATACATATTCACAATGTTATCACAAGCCAATACACGAATTCCTAACATCTGAAACACTCCAAAACTCCAAAAACTCCATTTTTCTGCCAAAATTGTCAGCTTCTGCAAAATCCTTGCCAATTTCATTTTGTCTCGTGCGTTTTGCCTTTCAACCTTTGAAACACTTCATCCACATAATATCAAAGCTATCCAAGCCCTTGTCCTGGTACTGTGAGCTATGTTTCAGCCATTGCCATTTTCAAATTTGGAGGTTGCAGCTTGAGTTCTACAGAGGGTTTCAGTCTTCCACAAGGCAAGTTAAGCATTGGAATAGCTTGAAGGAACTTCAAGGAAGCTCACACGATCCTCAGGCCTCACTCAAAGTCCCCACATTGCCATATCTAAATCCAGCTGAAGGAGGTATTTTTCAAAACTTTATCTCTCTATTTAGGCATCCTCAAGCCACGATTTGTGAAGCAAAAATGTAGTCTCTAGCATGGTGAAGTTGTACATATGCATAGTTGTCATTTATATTAACTGAGCTAAGAGAATTTGAATGTTGAACATACTGAAAAAATTAGGTCAGAAATTAGGGGTTATAGAATTCTCTCTAATCTTTGAGAGTTAGGTCACAAACTTTATATCATTGGAATTGTGAGATTACAAGCTACATTTTTTGTGTTATAAGTTTTTGTTTTTATGCAAGCTATAGCAAGATACAGGTTTGAGGCAAAAACGCGCGCGCAGGAGGGAGCTGGAGGACAAGGACGACCTGTTCTGGGCCTTGGCGCGCCTGGGCCTGCTTGCTTTTGTTTTTCACACCCCCTGACTTGATATGCACACCCCCTGGCTTTATTTTGTTTAGTTTTCATATTTTCTTTTCATTTTTATATTTATTGTTTTATTTATTTTTTCTGAACCATAAAAAATTATGAAAAATATTTTATTTTATTTTTTGCATTTTATTTTATTTTTTTATATTATTTTTTGCATAAAAAATAGTTTATTAGGATATTATACTTTATTTTCTTAAATAAAACTTGTAAATAATAAAAAATACCATACATTTATTATATTTTATTATTTTACACATAAAATATTTATTTTCATACACATTTTAATTTTTAATATTTATACATAATATTATTTATTATTTTTCTTGTACAAAAATGGACAAAATAATTAATATAGAACATATATTTTCTTTAAATCAAAAATTAGGGTTTCCCCTTTCCAAAATAATACTAATATTTTTCTCTTATTTCTAAGGTTAAATAATTTATTTTCTCATACAAAAAATCAAATACAAGACATTTTTGCATAAATACATTTTTATTGCATATTTAAATATTTGTATATTTATTTATTTTTGCACATTATTCAATTGGGTTGTAATAGTATTTTAGGGTTTTATTTTGTGCAAATATCCTCATTCAAAAAAACTTGTATCCCCTCTCCCATAATAATTATTGTAATAGTTTAGTTTACGTTTACGCAATTTATCGCTTTATCTCCTTGTGTAGTAAATTAGGGTTTTGCATGATAAGACAAAAGCAAACAAGTAGACATGACATAATAAAAGACAAACAAATGCATGTAATATGACACACATTACACATAAGCACCCTTAGGGTTTCACCCACTTGGTTGCCTAAACAAAAAGAGCCATGGTATGCATGCAAAGTATCTTGGCAAAACAAAACAAAACAAAAGATCATAGTCCCTCGATGACGCTATCAAAAGGTTGCCTAAACAAATGATCTTGGTCCCTCAAAATGCTAAAGATACTTGGCAACATTGCTATCATGGTCATACGATGACCCACGTCCGTCCCGTTTAACATCCAAAGATAGGGTTGTTTACCAAATCAATGGTAAATCAACAATGTCAAAGGAATAAAAATACATAGGAAAGACATTTGAGTAGGGTAGATAGCTCCTAGTTACTTGCTTCATTTCAAACAATCCTTGCTATTTCCAAAAACAATCACACACACATTTCAAAACACTTCCAAACAACTTTCAAAACATTGAAACATTTTTCAAAAGACAAATATCTTTGTATACATTCTCACGAACGAGAATCATTACAAAGATTGCCTAAACGATGGCCTCTTTTCAAAATAATTTCAAAATCACACAAAGCACCATTTCAAACAATTTCAAAAGCAAAGCAAGTGATCTAAACAAGTAACTAAGTGCCCATGGAAAACCATGGATGAAAAGGGTGCTAGCACCTTCCCTTTTCATAATCTACCCCCCGAACTGAAGAAAACATCTCAAAGGTCTTTCCTGTGCTTTTTTACCTTTCCTTTTGGATAAAATAAAATTCGGTGGCGACTCTTGCTAAACCGTGAAATTTGAGATGAAACGCAAAGCCTCAAGTCATTTCTCCCACCGTATCACAAAATGCAATGTTGGTTTGTCTTGCTTGTTATCCATGTAGGTAAAGGAAATCAAATTTTACAAGCTACCCCATGGGTTCATGAGTTTATTTCCATGCCCTAGTCAATAAAGCTTGATAATTTCAAACCTCACCATTGGATTTGTTTGGAATAAATGGCATGGCAAGGTAATTTTGGTTCACCATATTTCAAGGTTATCAAATTTGGTTGAAAAGTACAAGGGGTTGATTGAAGTTGTCATGCTTGGACAAGGCTTTATTCGCATTGGTCACAAGTGCATATTTCTATCAATTTTTAAGATATGGAAGTGGTTTTGGTGGCTATGAGTTCTCATTATCATCTTCAACAACTTCTATTTACAAATCATTTGTGTTGGTACAAGAAGTTTGTTCAAAATTGTCAAAGTTCCACAAAGCATTCTCTTGATCTAAGGAGCTAGGGTTTTGAACTTCAAAGAAATGTATCTTGTTCATATTTTGGTATTTTTGAGTGATTCCAAATACATACTTCTCTTCAAAGGGTTATCAATAAATCACTTCAAAAGTTCCAAGGAGTTTCCATGAGGAAGAGGCTTAACGAGGAAGAAAGATTACAAGTCCTCCAGATGAATCCCCAATTTTCCATGTGTGACTTCAAATGACCATAACTTGGTCAATGTTTATCACCTTAAGCCCATTATTTTTCCATAATGATCTTGAAGGTGTGAACTTTATTCCTTCTTTTATGTGCAAAGTGATAAAATGGATAGAAGTTGCCTTAAAGATGGAAAAGATTATAGGTCATTTCATGATTTTTTGCCAACTTCAACAATTCATAACTCTCTCAAATTTTAGATATTTTGAATTGTTCAAGTTTCAAAATGTCATTCAAGATATCTAATTCATTCCGTCTTTTTTGGTCAAGAGAAAATTACAAGTGGAAGACCATGTTTGGATGCAAGACATTATAATTCATTTTTGAAGAAGAACTTGAAATATTTCTAAGTATCGAAAGTCAACTCTTTTTCTCCAACTTTGACTCAACACAACTTTCAGCTCAAGCATCCATTTAACTCCATTAGTTTTCCATTGCAAAGCTTGTAATCTCATCTCTCTAAAGCATCAAGAATCATGTCCTAAGACCCCTTGAGCTGAGAATGCCATTTGTCAGAAGTTGACAATTTGAAACTGAACTTTTCACCAAGTCAGAATTTTGAAATCCTTGATTTGGCTTCTAAATACTTTGTTTCTGCGCGTTTTTGCTTCTAAACATGTTTAGTGAACTTCCAGAAGTGATTAGCATAGCAAAACACGCGTTTTAGATGAGTTTTGATCAAGTTTGAAGTCACACTTTTCTTTTTTGCAACTTCACACGATTTCCCTCCAAACTTTATCATTTCACATGCTCGAACATTACATTTGATTCCCTATAAATAGAGGGTCATTCCCCATTCATTTTCTCAAGCTTGGATAGCCAGAATCACCCTGCCAAACTTGTTCTACAACACAAGAATTCAGTAACTTCAAAATCCATTCCCAAGCCTTTTTCAATCCAATTTTTCCACCAATTCACCTTCCCAGATCTTCCCTGAAGCTAACCATATAATTACATTCAAGAATCGTGCCCTATACTGCTCCATAAAAGTCCAGGTTTAGAGCTCTGCAACTCAATTTCAATAGGTAGGTTCCTTCATCAATTCTTCAAAACTCTGATATCATTGTGATGCTCTCATTGCCCTGGTTCTAGTCGCAACACTTACCTTTTTCTAGAAACACGTTTTGACCATGAAATTTCAAATCCCTTTTCAAAACTTTCTTTCCAAATTGCTTGAGCTACAGTTTATATAAATTTGGCGCAAGAGTGTGGTTGTCTTCATCTTGAAGAGACGAAGCGAATGACATAGGTCTGAGCTTTTGATTTTACAATTTGAGAGACTTGTAAATCGCGTTGGCTGGAGGTTGAAGATGACCTACGTGTCATCTTCCAACCAATGATGGCATGCCACTTGTTATTTTTGAAAATCTGATTTATATTTGATTATGTACTTTATTCACTAATGACCATGATATGCACAACGCGCCAGATCCCTTGGATTTGATTACTAACGCGTTTTGACTCTCATCCAATGGTCCACATATTTTTACTTTTATTTTATTTTCTGATTTGTATATTTTAATTGTTTTAAATTTCAAAAAATCATAGAAAATTCATTTCAAGTCCCAAAATAATGAAAAATATTTTTGATTATTCTCTTTTTGATTTTTATTTTTTCAAATATTAATTTTGTGTTTTGGGATTTTTTTTATAAATTTACACTATATTTTAATTGTTTTAAATGTTTAAAAATACTTTTGTACATTTCTAAATTCTAAAAAATTTATGGAATGATCCAATGATATTGTGACAAATATTGGTGACCTTATTTTATTTTTGTTTCTGTCTTTGCTATTTTTATCATTTTTGGTTTATTTTACCTATTTCTTTTAATTTTAAAAATAGTTTTTGACTTCAAAAATTACCAAAAAATTTTATAAAATCATTTGATCCTTTTTATGATTTTTCTATGGTCTTACTTTTTATTCCTTGATTAATTTAAATATAGTTGATATTTTTATCTTTATTTTCTATTTTTAAATAATAATTTTTAAACCCTTTTTGTATATATTAAAGTGTAATATTATTTTGTGACTATTTTCTGGATGATCTTGAGTTAAATTTTGGATCATGAACTTTATTAACATCATTGGATCCATGGTGTTAAGTTTAACTCCACAAAAACGGATGAATGATTTTAATAAGAGTTTGATTAAATTTAATTCAAAAGTGGTTTGTATTTTCTATCCTACCCCTCTTCATCTGACCCCCTTCTTATTGCACTAAATATTGTTGGAGCATGATCTCTATATCATGTCTCAAAACAAGTGGTGCATAGATTGCTATTGGCCGGTCTCAAAATAGGTGCGACTTCTATATAAGTCCACTTACGATTGCTTAACATAGCGCTAAATTTCGTCTCGATTCGAAGAAATGATCATTCGTGGCCCAAACTTATGTTTGCAAGCCCAATTATGTTAATTTGATCTTTTTAATCCAATAACCTTGAGATTTATTGTGTGAAAGCTTTAATTTTACAAATCCTCTAATGGATCTACAACACCTTTGGTCAACACGGATCACTTAAACAATGTTGATCATTAAATGGCACTTGTGAGAATTCCAAATGGATGATATACTTGACAAAAAGCAAATGCAACTTTTTGTGTGGAGCCTTTGGTTCTACTAATCCTCTAATGAGTTCCAAATATAAGCTTCAAGATGGTCATCCAATTAAACCCTAATTATTTACTTGTTTTACTTTATGCTTTCATTTTTTTATGCTTTATATACCATTTACTTTTAGCATTAACATTTCATGCCATTTTCATCTTTGCTCATTTTAGCATTTAGTTTCTTGTCATTTTTACTTTGCTCACTTGAGATTTTCTTTTCCTTTTTAAGATACTTAATAATCAACATAAACCCTAAAAATATTTAATGGTACTCAGACTATTTGGTTACTATCCTTGGCATTATGGAGTATGGGACTTTTCTTGGACTTAGGATTAGAAACCTTGGCCTATCTGGGAGACCTTGTGATCTTATCTGATTATTTTGTCTGGAGTTCTTGAGGTTTACCTCAAGACATTGGGTTGCTTGTTGGTTTTTGTGTGCAGGTTTTTTGTGATTACACCCTTTGTTTGTAATCTGGAATTCACCCGTATACAGCTGTTACTCTGCCCAATTTTTGTGAAGACTTAATACACTTAAAGTTTGGTTCTCTCAAGAGGTCTAGTATTTTTTTGCTTGATTGGTTTCAATTCAAGGAATGGGAATTCTATCTTGGCTCATAATGTCAAGTATTGGCTTCTTATTGGTTAGATGGTTCTTATCCCTATCTTTTACCTTATGCTTTAGATAGCCTCTTCTTCTCCCCCCATCTTCTTTAATTTCAAAAATTATCTCCCTCCTTTTGAAAAAATCTTCTTATTTTAAACTTGAACCACTTTCATAATAATATTGGACTTAGGTCTATGCATTTTCAAACATTTTTATAAATAAGCCCTAATCAACTTAATAATAGTTTAACATTTTTTGTGAGAAGACTAAAAGTCAATCAAATCTCATTTCAAACCATTTTTCCACTTTGGCTTTCATCTTTAAAATTTTCTAAAAAAAGATTGAACTCTTGTCAATCCTTGTAGTGATGCAAACAACTATACTTCTACAATATGTAGTGAAGAGATATATTTTCCACTTGGGTGTTGAGTGAGGCATTGTTGATTTTAAAATCTAAGCCATATCCTCCACTTTGAGATGATGTAAGTTCTCCTTTCTCATAATTGTGGGTAGTAGGTATGTTTTTCACACAGACAATGACGATGATGTTTTACCTCATAAAATTAACCAACACATTTGTGTTTTAAATTTTTAAAAGAGGAACTACGTGTACCCTGTGAAGATGTGAAAAACACAAGAATGGGGATTGAATTGAAAACTTTAAATAGAAAGCTCAATGACGCAGTATTTTTATCCTGGTTCGTTTGATCTCAAACTACTTCATTCCACCCGTCAAGGTGATTTCGCCTCTCTCCAACGAGGTCTTAATTCACTAATCTCAACAAGATTACAAAAGCTACTTTAACAACTGTTAAAGTCTTCTTGAGTACAACCACAGTCCGGTTAATCTCAAGGAACACTTGTTTAAATATAATTATACAAGATATGTGTTGTTGTTTTTCTAACAAAAACTGTTTATCACAACTGTGATAAGTTACACAGGATTATAGCTTGGAAATATAAAGAATATTGCTTGCAGCTTTGAATATCCGTGAGTGGTAATATGGCAAAATCGTTATCGATTTTGAAAGATGACTTTGTTTATATAGGAAGTGGAATAACGTTGATCATAAAGCATGTTTAATGTCATTAACACACTTTCCATTTGGAGAAGATCCTGTCTGAAAGGAGCCGTTGGAATTGATGCTGTCTTGAATGATCAGTAACGTTTCAGAATCTTATCTCCTTACTTACTGATGACGCTTCAGAATATTGATGACTTGGATTAACATGTTCTTGTTTAGAGTCAGAGCTTACGTTGCTTAAGCGCAGGGTCTGGTCATCAATCTTCAGCGCATGTTCTGATTGCTTCAGCGTGAAGCCCTTATGGCTTATCTTCTGATGCTGATATGATCAGAACTTCTGCATACATAAAACATAATTTTAAGGTGCATATTTGTTCTCTGTATTTATTATTCTTTGTATTTGTTATCATCAAAACTCTAACCAAGGGTTGCAGAATCAAACTATGTTCTAACACCCTGATCCCCTGTTGCACGAAAATGTGGTACGTAGGCACTAAAGGTTCGCAACCGCGGCGGGTGCAAAAATCATAAAATAAATATATTTCTTTTCTCACCTCCACCATCCATTTTTATACAACATTTTTATAGCCAAAATATACAGATTTTACAAAGAGGTTTCTGCGAAGTACCGTAGATGTTTGGGGTTCTAATACAATCCATTTGCATAACCAACCCTCTTACCTTGAATCTTTCCCCATCTTTTTGGGTTATTCGCTCTTTTCCTATTCCTTCAGAAACAATAAAGCGCGGTGGCAATTTTTATTTTGATCTGTATAAGTCAAGTCAATCCAATGGCTTAGTCTTAAAACATTTCAACTGCTACACATATACAAAGTGTTGATCTTTTGAAAATATTTCATGTTTGGAAAATGTTTTGAAAGTATTTTGAAAGTGTTGGTGTTTGTTTTGAAGATTAGCAAGGATGTTTGATTTGAAAATGAGCAAGCAACTAGGAACAATCTACATACTCAAAAGTCTTAGTTCATTTCTTCCTTTCCTTTGATATTTCTGTCTTACCATTGATTGGTAAGAAGCCTTATCTTTGGATGTATAGGGATGGGTGTGGGTCATCGTATAGCCATGATAGCAATGTTGTGAGATATCTTAGCATTTTCTTTGAGGTACCAAGATCATTTTAAAAGGCAATATTGATAGCGTCGTCGAGGGACTATGATCTTGTATTTTTGATTGCTTTTTGCTAAGATATCCCACATGCAAAACATGGCCATTGTTATAAGACAACAAAGTGGAATTACCCTAAGGGTGCAAGTGTGCTAATGTTTTTTATTTACATGCTTGTTTATCTTGGATTAGGGTTTCACTACTTGTTGATTTTATCTTTCCTTACAAACCCTAATTTATTAGCATTTATATAAAGCGATAAATTGCGGAAAGAAAAAATACTAAGCTATTACATCATTAGGGGAGGGGTATACAAATTTACAAATGGGTATTTTGCAAGAAAATTAAACCTAATTAACTATTACAACCATATTGAATATTGTACAAAATTGAAAATAAAATGCAAGAATGTAAATGGAAAAAGAAATGATTTTGTTTGATTTTATGAAAGGGTTTTAACCTAAACCTAATTAAGAAGATGATTAATTAAAATTAAATAAAATTAAATAAAATTAACTTAAAATAATTAAGAAAAGAAATTAGGTTAAAAGTATTTTTAGGGTTTTTTAAGAAAAGGTTTTAAATTAATAATAATGAAAATTAAATTAATTCAAGAGAAACCTAAATTCTAAGTTAATTTTAATTAAGAAAATAAAATAATAGTTAAACCTAAATCTAAATATTAAATTCTTAAGAAAAATAAATTAATTTATTAAAAGAAAATGTTTTTTTGTCTTTTGTTTTATAAAGAAAAATAAAAATGTATAAGTGTAAAAATAATAAATAAAATATTTTTGGATTTTTTATTAGTAAAATAAAAATAATATTAATAATAATAAAAATAATAAAAATAATAAAAGTAATATGAAAATGAAAATAAAATAAAGAAAAAGAAAATGAAATAATAAAAATAAAGGGCCAGGGGTGCAAAAGTAGTCAGGGGCTAGAGGTTAGGAAAAATAAAAGCCCAAAAGGGGGGGAAGCTCATGCGCTGCAAGCTGAAACAAAAAAGGATGGAAAAATGTTGAAAAATGAATAAAAGGGTAACACTGGGGCTCGAACCCAGGTCCTAAAGGTTAACAGGCACGCGCTTTATCATTGGGGTGGCTATACATCCGTTGATATAAACAAAACAATATATATATAATATAAATCAAGTCCTGAATGAACTTCATCTTCAACCTCTAACCAGAGAACCTGTAACACATTCATTTCTCATCCATTCACAAAACTTCCAGCACCAAACTTGTTAGAAATTTTCTCATAATTCTGAATATGTAAATAACTTAAGCTAATTCTCAAAGATGAGCATGAATTTTTAACAGTACCAAATTCTGACCTAAATATTTCCAAAGGTTCAAACTCAAAATTCTCCCTACTCAAGCAACATAAATGAAATCTTTGGACATGTATAGTTTCAGGGCAATAATTTCTACATTTTATCTTCATAAATGCAAGCCCAACAATGCCTAAATGAGAAGATAGAAGTTTAAGAAAAATACTTCAAAATTGGAAATCATGAAATGAGTTTGAGCTTGATTCATGGTGCTGCAATGATCAGGTTAGCTTCCTTGAGTCTCTAGGAAGCTAATGCAATTCTTAGCTTGAGTTGAGAGTGGCTGAAATGGTCTGGAGAAGTCCAACTGCAATGCTCTATTTTTGGCTATGGAAGTTGATGAAGAAGATGTTACAGTCGTGTAACAGGGTGTGGGATGGTTTGTATTTGATGTAAGGAAGCTTTAGGAACTAAAAGGCCAAAGAACGCACGAGGGAAATGGAAGTTTGAAGCTCAAAGTCAGAAACTGTGCAACAATGTAGTTTTTGGGCAATTTCTGATTTGAGGGAGTTTGGGAGTGTTTCAGGGTGTTCAAGCTCCTCTTCTAACTCACAAATAGTGACTCTATTTATAAGCAACATGTTTGGAGAATTGTCCTTGATTAGAATTCAAAATCACATGTTATGGCTCTTTTTCTTGTTTTTGAAGCAAGCTTGATACACATTGTCCCAATGCATAGTACAAGGCTGTCCAGAGTGGTTACAAACTTTAAACATGTTTATTTGACTTTTTATGTTGAGTGTGTGCTGAACAAACAAGTTAGAGGCTCGAGAAGAGTGGACTTTATGCATAAAGCCACTTTTCCAAAATGGCAATGTTGCCTTTCTTCCTAAAATGGTATTAAGCATGGGCAATGCATTGAATGCTTGGATTAAAACTTCTAGCAGTTGTGAAAAACATTAATTATGGAGTGACAAACAATTTTTAGGCCTGCAAAGCAAAGATTATTCAGCCTAGCATGGATTTGGTTCATGTGTTCTTCACAAAATGACTTGTAATTCAAGTTTGAAAACCTTAACTTCTTGCCTTCGATTCTCCTTGCTCAAGTATGATCTCAATGAGTTCTTGGACATTTTGGAAACCTTATAACATCCTATACAACCTATATGTTGGACATTTTTTAAAATTCATCTTAGAATTATGTGAAAAATTACCATGAAGTTAGGTCAAAATCCTGACTAAACTAGGGCAAAATTTCACTAAGTTTCCAAGTTTCACGAACATGTATTCCTAAAATCATAACTTGAAATCCATTAATTTCTAGGAGAATTGTGTTCTACAATGTTTTAGATCTGATTGAGATCTACAAATTTCATGTTGGAAGTTTCCTTTGAATCATCTTGCATCATGGTGGAAATTTGGCTCAAAGTTGTGAAAAAATATGAAATTTTCAACACTTAGAAAAATTTCTAAGTTTAGAAATTTTGACTTTTCAAAATGAAATCTTGATTTTTTTGATTTCTTGATGAAAAAGTTTCATATTTTGACATGTCTTGATGAATTGCGATCTTTGAAACTTGATTTTGACCAAAAAGTCAAAGTTTGGCTTTTTAGTGTATAGTTGACTTTTCATTAGTTGACTAAAATTCATATGTCAATCAATCAAACTTGAGAGATGTTTTGAGCCATGCCATTAGGTAAAAATGAAGCATTTGAGTCCTTGAGATCATAACTTAAACCAATCAATCATTTTCTAGGTCAAAAATCAGAAATTGCATCTTCTAGGTCAAAACCCTAATTTTGACCATTTTGCCCTTTTGATGATCTGATCAAATTTCTTGAGGAAATGTGATCCAAACTTGATAAAATGACATATATAGGTTCATGATTTTGATATGGATCAAAATTTATGAAGTTTGATTGTAAATTGGCTGCAGTTGACTTTTTCCCAATACAGTTGATTTTAGGTCAACTGATCAATTGACTGAGCAAAAATGTGATCCAAGAGTTGAAACTTGACATGAGAAATATTGAGGGTAAAAAATGATCCATGAAAGTCAAATGGGGCATTAAAAGTCCATTTGTCCTTGTGCAAACCCAAACCCTAATTTTCAGTCATCAATGCTTGAGGAGGTGTCTTGAGCTGATCAACCCTTGTGCAGTCTTGAACCAAAGGAGATCTTGAGAGGGTAAATTTTTGGGTACAACAGCTACCCCTGTTCAATCTTCTTAAATCTGAAGAGTTAGATTGGCGGATTTGCCATTCGTGTCTTGAAGGTGGAAGATGATTGAACACTAGAGTGCCTAGAAATTTGCGCTCGAAGATGGATTGGGAATGGGCTTATAGATGCCATTTGGAGGAATGATGGTAAATACTAGAAGGTGTATTAGCATAAATATTTGGTCGATTTATACCAAAACTTGATGTTTTACCTAGAGAAAAAGGGTTAGTTAAAAGCAGATGTATGCATGATGTTCACAAGATGAATGGGATCATACTAAATATGTTTTGTACGTATATGCTATGATGTACGAATGTCAGATGTATGTTTGTCTGGGGAAATAAATCCCTGACTGCTGCTGAGGAATTTTGGGAAGTTGAATCCCGGATTGTCGTTGGGGATGAAGAGTAAACATATCTCTAAAATTTGTTGAAAAGATGCTTCCGACGGGGAATATCTCTTGAATGTCAGTTGTTATCTGGTCGGATCCAGGCTTCGTAACTTGCTGAGGGTGAGGAAGTCAATTGCTATCTGGTCGGATCCAGGCTTCACGGTAACTTACTGGGGGAGAAATAAATTGACTTCTATATGGTCGGGTTCCAGGCTTCACAACAAATTTCTTGGGGAGAGTTAAGTTAATCTGCTACCTGGTTGAGTTCTCAGCTTCACAATAAACTTGCTGGGGATACGGAAGTTAACTGTTATCTGGTCAGGTTCCAGGCTTTGCAGTAACTTGCTAGAAAGGATGAAGTTGAACTAATATCTTGTCGGGTCCAGGCTTTATAGTAACTTGAATTGATAACTGCCGTCTGGTCGGGTCCAGGCTTCACAACTTTTGAAAAGTTATACTATTATCTGGTCGGGTCCAGGCTCCATAGTGTCTTGGTGGGAATTGTAGCTAGTTGTTATCTAGTCGGTTCCAGGCTTCACAATAACTTGTTTGAAAAGACAAAGTTGAACTGATATCTGGTCAGATCCAGACTTTATAGTAACTTGCTTGGGGAACTTAGTTGTTATCTGGTCGGATTCCAGGTTTTACAATGAACTTATGAGGGGAATTACTATCTGGTCGGATCTAGGCTTCACAATAACTTACTTGAAAAGATGAAGTTGAAAACCAATGTCTGGTCGGATCCATGCTTCACAGTAACTTGTTGGGGTAGAGGAAAACTCTAATGGGGAAAAGAAGTTAAACATGGGTCTGGTTGATTCCAGGTGCTTCTATATCTTTGGGGAATTGAACTATTATCTGGTCGGGTCCAGGTTTCATAGTATTATGAAAGTAGTACTATTATCTGTTCGGGGCCATGCTTCATAGTATTTGAAAGGCTTTCACTATCATCTGGTCGGATCCAGGCTCTATAGTGACTTGATAAGTTGACTATTATTTGGTCGGGTCCATACTCCATAGTAACTTGAAAAATTGTACTAATATCTGGTCGGGTCCAGGTTTCATAGTATCTTTTGGAGATAGTAAAGGTTTTGTTGACGACTTCACTGGGGATTAGATGTTGTGGCCCTATGATTTGTAATAGTCTGAAAGGAAAACTCAAGCTAGAGAGTATGGACTCAGTCGGGGGAGATAGTCTCAGTTTGGGAAGGACACACTCAGCTAGGGATAACAGGCTCAACTGGGGAAGATAGACTATGTCGGGGAAATACAAACTCAACTGGGGACGATAGACTAAGCTGGGGAATTTTGTGGTTCCTTGATTGTTGTATGTTGGGGAAATAAACCATGTTGATGCATACTTGAAGAACTGCTGACGAGGCAAGTTCTTTGAGGAAGAGACCCACAAGGTTCATACTTGTAGGATCAACTTAGCTGGGGAGAGAGCTGCCAAGAGATTGAGACTCTGGTGGAGATTATCCTATGCAAAGAAACTTTATGGGTAACTTTGTTGAAGATGATGTTAATGAAATAACTTTGTGGGGATATTCCATATACATTAAAGAGGTGCTTGTTACTGCTTAGGTCATATGTGCCAAACTATTTTAATTATGTTCATATGCATATGTTCGTTCAATTTTAATCATTGGACAAATTTGAATTCAAAACAAAGATAGAAAGTTTGCACTTCAAAGTATATTTGTATTGATATTTTGCCCATGAATAGGCGTTTTTGTACAAAGAGACAGAGATCCTAGTAAGAGGAAATCGTCGAAAGGAAAACAAAGATTGAAAACAAAACAAACAGCCGTGTGAAATGATCTTATTGCATTCCAACTCTACTATTTCCCCAATGTCTTTGAATGCCCCTTGCCGTTAATAGAAGTTGATTGGATTGATCTTGGACCGTTTGAACTCATACCTTGGTGATAAGGTCGACTGTGGTGATTCCACGGGACATAGTCATACGCTTTCAATCCTTAACTTTTGCCTGGACCGCCCTTACGGGTTTTCAGCCCACCAGGATACCCATTTTTTCCCAAGTCGCCCTTTCGGGTTTTCAACTTGCCGGGTGTACAATCTTTTGCATATATCCCTAACTTTTTCCCAAACCTTTTGGTTTGCCGGGACGCCCTTATTTTGCCTAGGTATGTTAACTTAGCGGGTTCTTTATGCATAGTATTTTTTAACTATGTCTGCGTTTATAGGATGTGGGAAGTCTTCACCATGCATGGTAGTCAGCATCACAACACCTCCAAAGAACACTCTCTTGACAACAAATGGCCCTTCGTAGGTGGGAGTCCATTTGCCTCTGGGGTCATCTTGTGGCAGAATGATGCGCTTTATCACCAAGTCACCAGCTTGATATACTCGAGGCTTGATCTTTTTGTTGAAAGCCTTGATCATACGTTTTTGGTACGTCTGACCATGACAGACAGCAGCCAGTCGCTTCTCATCGATTAAGCTCAAATGATCTAATCTCGTCTGAATCCACTCATCTTCGTCGAATCCTGATTCATTCATAATCCTTAAAAATGGAATCTGAACCTCCACTGGTAAAACAGCTTCCATGCCATAGATCAAAGAAAAGGGAGTTTCCCCAGTTGATGTCCTAGCTGAAGTACGGTAGCCATGTAGAGAAAATGGTAACATCTCGTGCCAATCCTTGTATGTCACTACCATCTTCTGCATAATATTCTTAATGTTTTTGTTGGCCGCTTCGACCACGCCATTCATTTTAGGTCTATATGGAGAAGAATTGTGATTCTTGATCTTAAATTGAGTGCAAAGCTCAGTAATCATAGCATTGTTGAGGTTAGTTCCATTGTCGTTGATGATCATTTCGGGGATACCATAACGGCAGATGAGGTTGTGTTTGATGAATCTGGCTACCACATTCTTGGTGACTGAGGCAAACGAGGTGGCTTCGACCCATTTTGTGAAATAATCAATAGCGACCAGAATGAAGTGATGTCCATTGGAAGTGGTTGGCTTGATCTCTCCAATCATGTCAATGCCCCACATTGCAAATGGCCATGGAGCGGTCGTGACATTCAGAGGGATAGGAGGCACACGGACCTTATCAGCATAGATTTGGCATTTGTGACAAGTTCTTGAATGTTGATGACAATCAGTCTCCATCGTTGACCAATAGTATCCAGCTCCCGGGATTTTCTTAGCCATCGTATGCCCGCTTGAGTGAGTACCAAGGAGACCAACGTGCATGTCTTCCATGATTTCCTATGGCTCCTTCTTATCCACACATCAGAGTAGAGAAGATTCATGATTGCGCTTGTATAATATTATGTTGCTTAGGAAGAATTTTGCTAAAAATCTTCTTAAGAACTTTCTGTCATTGATGGATGCTCCCTCGGGATACTCTTGTGCCTCAAGGTATCTCTTCACCTCATGGTACCATGGCTTTTCTGCATCAGTGTCAAGCTCACAGCAACGCTCAGGTTCGTCGAATCTCTCAATTGTAATCATAGGGGCTTCGTTGTCCCATCTGACCTTGAACATTGAAGACATGGTTGCCAAAGCGTCATCCAACTGATTTTCTTCCCTAGGGAAGTGATCAAAAGTGATCTCTTCGAAGTAAGGAATTAGGGATAGCGTAAGTTCCATGTAAGGGATGAGATTAGGGTGTTTGGTGTCCCAATCTCCTTTTACTTGGCTAATCACTAGAGCAGAATCCCCAAACACTTTCAAATTCTTGATCCTCAAGTCAATGGCAGCTTTCAGACCCAAAATGCACACTTTGTACTCGGCCATGTTGTTAGTGCAATCAAAGCATAGCCTGGCATTGAAAGGAGTGTGGAAACCTTTAGGGGAGATGATCACAACACCAATTCCATTACCCAAGGTGTTTGAAGCCCCGTCGAAGACCATAGTCCATCAGGATCCTTGTTCAGGTCCATCATACGGTCCAGGTTTTGCACAGTCGGTTACTAGCATGATGTTTTCATCTGGGAAGTCGAAGTTCATAGACTGATAATAATCCACGGCTTGATGGGACAAATGATCTTCTAGTATGCTTCCTTTGATGGCCTTTTGCATCGTGCATTGAATGTCCTACTCAGTTAAGATCATTTTCCATCTAGCTATACGTCCGGAAAGGACAGCTTTCTCGAAGATGTACTTGATTGGGTCCATCTTAGAAATCAACAAAGTGGTATGAGTCAACATATATTGTCTTAGCCGGCGAGCAGCCCATGACAGAGTGCAACAAGTTTTCTCGAGCAGTGAATATCTGGTTTCACAGTCGGTAAACTTTTTGCTCAGGTAATAAATAGCATGCTCGCTTCGGCCAGACTCGTCATATTGGCCCAAAACACACCCCATAGAGTTCTCTAGCACTGTCAAGTACATGATCAAGGGTCTTCCTTTAACTGGAGTCATGAGAATAGGAGGCTCTTGTAGGTATTCTTTAATTTTGTCGAAGGCAGCTTGACATTCATCATTCCATCTGACTACCTGGTCTTTCTTCAAGAGTTTGAAGATTGGCACACAAGTAGCAGTCAAGTGAGATATGAAGCGGGCGATGTAATTGAGACGACCCAAGAATCCTTTAACTTCTTTTTCAGAATGAGGGACTGACATTTCTTGGATGGCCTTTACCTTGGCAGGATCAACTTCAATACCTTTATTGCTGACAACAAAACCTAGAAGCTTTCCAGATCGTACTCCAAATGTGCACTTGTTAGGGTTTAACCTCAACTTGTACTTTTTCAGCCTCTCTAATAGTTTATACAGGTGATCGAGATATTCCTCTTCAGTTTGAGATATGGAAATCATATCATCCATATATACCTCTATTTCATGATGAAACAAAGCTACCATAGCTCTTTGATACGTTGCCCCTACATTCTTCAATCCGAACGACATGACCTTATAGCAAAAGGTGCCCCATTGTGTAAAGAAGGTCGTCTTCTCCATGTCCTCGGGAGCCATTCTTATTTGATTATAGCCTGAGAAGCCATCCATGAAGGAGAATACTTTATGCTGAGCAGTGTTGTCGACCAAGACGTCAATGTGAGGTAGAGGGAAGTCATCCTTGGGGCTTGCCCTACTCAGATCCCTATAGTCTACGCACATGCGAACTTTTCCGTATTTCTTTGGCACTGGAACCACATTGGCAACCCATTGGGGATAGGATGTCATAGCTAAGAACCCAGCATCAAATTGTTTCATCACTTCAGCTTTGATCTTTTCAGACATATCAGGCCTCATGCGACGAACCTTTTGTTTGACGGGAGGACATTCTTCTTTTGTCGGTAGATGATGAACTACGATGTCAGTATCCAACCCTGGAATATCTTCATAAGACCAAGCAAATACTTCCACATAATCATCCAACATTTGAACCAACCTGCTCTTGATATTTTCTTCTAAGTTAGCACCAATCTTGACTTCCTTCTTGTCTGTCTCGGTACCCAGATTGATGACTTCAACTGACTCTTCGTGCGGTTGAATAGCTTTTTCCTCTAGTAATAGAAGTATGGCTAGTCCTCATGGTATATCACAATCTTCCTCACCTTCGTCTTCGGCTTGGTTAATTGGACATTCAAAGTCATAGTCGACAATATTAGAGTCATTAGCAATAAGATCCAGAGTGGATGAGGACCTGCAAGAGTGTGTGTGTGTGTGTGTGTGTGCATGTAAGATACATGGCTATTTTGAAAAATGTATTTGAAAGAAAAGAAAGACAATGAAAATAAAGATTTGAATTCAAAATAGTCCAATGATTTGTATTGAATTATCATATGATTAGATGAATATAAATAAAATCCTTTACAAATGGACCAAAGTGCCCCGGGCCAGGCACATGGCTTAAAAGTCATTGTTAAAAATTACAGAAGAAATGTTCTTGAATTTAAAGAAAAGCAATAACAAGTAGATTACTCCTCAAGGAAGGAGATGGGCATGAAGTCCTTTGCATGCCAATTTATCAGCTCCATTATAGTTGGATACACCCAATACTCAAATGCAGCTTCTTCACCTGAATCCCCCACAACGTTGACTTCATGGCTTCCAATGTGGAGAGGTGGCTTTCCTGCACGAGCACGCCTCACCTTCTTCTGAGCCTTGGTGGTGAAGCATAAACCAAACTTGTAGGCTTTGAATGGGATATCGAGGAGTTTCCCCCAAGTATCACAGCTTCTTTCTTCAATCGCAGCACGAGCATCTTTGACTGAAACCATCTTTGGCATGGATTTAACAGCTTTGGACTCATCAGAGGAACATTTGGTAGCAGCAATTATCGGTGGCATGACTTCAAAGGCTTGACACATGGTCTCAATGAATTCTCCATCCATCTCTATGTATTTTAACGAGTTAAGGTGGCTCGCCATAAACTCTTCCTCACCACAGACAGTGATAATTCTTCCCTTGACGGGATATTTAAGTTTCTGATGAAGAGTTGAGATCATTGCCCCAGATTTATAGATCCACGGGAGACCCAACAGACAAGAATAGGCAGGATGGATATCCATGATATAGAAGGTGGAATTGAAGATTTGGGAACCCACCATGATTGGAAGATTTACTTCTCCATGAACAGTCCTTTTGATCCATTGAAGGCCCTCACGATGATATCACTGGCTTTCAAGACTAAACCTTCACATGTGCTAAGGTAGTCCCTTTCCACTCAACAGAAACATGTAGAGCATTATTGTGGTTCTTCCAAAATGATGTTAGGTGTTGATCTGAAAATCCCAAGCCATTATCAACCGTCAGGCTAGCCACGCAATTCTCGAATTGGTCTATTATGGTCTCATGGGGGACATGAGCCTTTTTCAGGAATTTGATTAATGTACGAGCATGGGCATCAGAACAGAGCAGCAATTACAACATTGAAATTTTAGAAGGGGTTTGCCCTAACTGTTCCACAATCTTGAAGTCACTCCTTTTTATGATCTTTAAGATCTCGTCCATCTCACGAGCGGAGGGTTCTCTATCAGCAACGTCCTTTGTGGGTATTTTAGTCACGACAGGCTCAACAACCTTCTCCTTCCCCCTTGTATCAGTACTTGGCTTGGTAGCAGTAATGCGGATGGGCCTCTTTGTAACAACTGGTGGTGAGATATTGGGTGAAAATATTCTCCCAGTTCTAGTTACTTTGCTTAAGCCAGCTATGTCATCAACATCATCAGCTTTTCCTTCTTCGATCCAAGCGTCTTGTTTAATCCCATGATAAAACACCTCAGCACCATAGTTCCATGGCACTGCCTTGTTTGAAGAATAAGGAATTGGTCCGGTATTGGTAATTAATAAGGGAGCAACGGTTGGTTCATTTGAAATCCTAATAGGACCTTTGGAGGTGATCCTAAGAGGCTTGTTTGAGATGGTAATAATGGAGAGATCTTCATATTTGTTAGTCAAATTTTGGCAAGCGGGGTCTTCTCAAATAGAATTTCACGTCTATCCATTAGGAGTTGAATGCCTTCCTTCAGCCCTTCGCATCCATTGAGTTGTCTTGTACAACTCACACAGTCTTTTACACAACCATGGAAAATCCCAGCTTTCAACAGGTTCTTTTTGATGATGTTTAGAGGAGTAGTCAAGTATTCAACAGAGGCAATAAAAATTGTATCTTCAACAGCATTAACACCCTTGTCATGCTTCAGCATAGGCGCGGTGATTACATTCGGAGTTGGAGGAGGATCGAACTTAATAGTTTTGTTATCAATCAAATCCTGAATTTTATTCTTCAAGGCCCAACACTGGTAAGTCTCATGCCCGGGGCTACTTGAATGGTAAGCTTATTTAGCGTTCAGATTATACTTTGGTAAAAAGGTATCTGGGTTGGAAGGTGGATCGCACAATGTCACTAAATTAGCCTTGAGCACGTGTTGAATGGCTTGAGACAGTGACATGCCTAACCTCGTAAATTGTCTTCTTAGAGTTTCAAAATGTTGATGATTAGCAGATGGTCTTGGAGTAGGAGTTGGATTGGAGATTCAGACAACATTAACAGACGGATGATCATTCTTCTTAGTATGGGCCCTTGCCCCGTATACAACATTGATTTCCTTCTTTGCAGCAAAAGGTTTCTTGACAGGATTGGAAGTTGAGGCAGATGCCATGGGAATCTTCCCACTTTTGATGTCGCTTTCAACTCTTTCACCAGTTAAGATTAACTCGGTGAATCCAGAAGAGGAACAACCTACCAATAAGTTAAATAAAGGACCAGATAAAGTGCCCATAAACATGTTAATATGCTCTCTATTAGTCAAAGGTGGTTGAACCATACTGGACAAGTCTCTCCACTTTTGTGCATATTCTTTAAATCCTTCATTCTTCCCTGTGGTCATATCTTGCAACTGGACTCCCATTGGCGCCAACTCGGTGTTATACTGGTACTGATGGTAGAATGTGGTAGCTAAGTCTTCCCAAGAATTAATGTTGGAACCATCCAACTGGTAGAACCATTCTAACTGCGTTCCGGCCAAGCTCTCTTGGAAAAGTGAACCCAGAGTTTCTTATCAGTAGTGTGTAGCTGTATCTTACGCACAAAAGATTTCAGGTGAAGTTTTGGACAAGGAACTCCATCGCATTTTTCGAAGACTGGTATTTTGAATTTGTGGGGAATAAAAACCCCAGAGATCAATCCCAAATCATCAAAATCTAAACCGGGGACAACTTGGATTTCAACAGCCTTCAACCTATCTTCTAACTATTTGTATTTGATATTGGCGGGTGGATACTGCTCTTCAAAATAATCATCATCAGACTATTGATCATTAACACAGTCAACCTGGGTACTCTTAACCTCACTAATCTGATTCTCGGCTTCTTCAGATGAGTCTTCTCCTACCGGGATCTGACGAACTGTCTCCTTGAACCTTCTACCCATGTTGAGTAGAGATTTCTTCTTGGGCTTCTTCTTAATTGCCAACAATGCCATCATATCTTGCTTCCCCTTGGATAGGGCCAGTAGAGTCTCTTGGAATTGAGATTTTTGTGCCTGAAGATCCTTCATAGTTTTCTCTAGATCCATCTTACTGAAATAAACAGCAGAAAGATAAGAAAACCTGTTATGTGAAAACTTGTCATGTTATGATGCATGGAAGATGTATATGCAAATTATTTCAATGATTAATGAGATTTAAATTTGTATAGACAAAAGAATGAACAAACGTCAATTTTTATTAATTAGTTTGAAAAGGTTACAACATGCTCCTTGGGCTTACAAAATAACTCTCTAAGATAAAAAGACTGAGGGCATCCTCTTTGGTGCGATGTAGGCTTTCACGCTTTGCTCCTCATGTAGCTGCTTTGTAAACTCCAAGACTCTCTTCTCACTAGCATAGAATTGAGCTTTGAAGGTATCTCGTTCCTCCTTTAGCTGAATCCAACCCTTTTGTAAGTCTTCAAGAGAGGTTGGCATGTCGGGATGGAGGACAGTGTATTTGACATCTCCTTCAACCACGGGTTCCATGATGACTGGTAAGATGGAAGCATAAGGCATTACAAGTTTCTAAGCACGAGTTCATACCCATTTAAGGTAAGGCTCGAGGGGAATGGAATTCTTGTGTCCCAGCGTCTTGCTATCGACCTTGTTTACCATCCTCCAAGCTCGTATAAACCTCTGGCGGTAACCTTGATCGTCGCTCTCATAGTCAAATACCACTCCTTGGATAAGCATCTCATGTGGACCATCTCTTCAGGCGTAACTAAACTATCGTAAGGCTAAGAAGGGGTTGTAGGTGATACCTCGTCTAATGCCAAGCAAGGGGACATTGGTTAATTCTCCACAATGGTCAATAATAGTAACATTCTCCAAGGATCGAGAACACCAATGAACATCTGAATTCCTGAGCGTCATCAACCTATGGGACCACCTCAAACCTTACTCGTTCTTCCATACAAATAGGGGAAGATGCAAAATAAACCATCTTGCCAATAGAGGAGTGAAACACATGAGGATCCCTCTCTTCCTCATAGTGCGAGAGTGAAAAGAATGTAGAATGTCTCCCAACAAAGTAGGCACTGGATTACGAGACATGAAGATTTTGACAGCATTTACATCTATGAGTTAGTCAGGATTTGAAAACAAAACCATCCCATAGATGAGAAGGTCTACAATTTATTCAAAATCTTGTAGGTCCAAGGAATTCCAACAATCTTGAGCTTTCTCAAACAAGAACTTGGCTAAGAAACCTTTGACACCACTCCTTGTTTCCCAATTAGTTGTGATATCAAATTGTTTCAAGTGTAGTGCTTGGGCAATCTCCTCAGGTTTTGGATCTCTTTCTGTACCGTTGAAGGGTAGTTGATTGATAATGGGAATCCTCAAGAGTTGGGAGAATTATTCCAAAGTTGGCACAAGTTGATAATCGGGAAAAGTGAAGCAATGGTGTAGAGGATCAAAGAATTGGAAGAGCACCTTCATCATATCTTCATCAGTGTTGGAGGTAACCAAGTTTAGGAGGCGACCATGTCTTTCGGTGAATGAAGAGTTCTCAGGGACCCTTGATGCTAACTCTTTGAGTTGAGGATGAATTCTTACGAGATTGACTTGAATAGTATTTCTGCGGATAGAAGCCATGTCCTACAAAACAGAACAAAGATAAATCCCAAAAATCCTTGAAATGGTTAGTGAGAATGAGTATGATGTTATGATTTTTATGATGTTATGTACAAGTAAGTATATATACAAATAAGGAAAAAAATTCCTTAGGTTTAGGCTTGCATGGAGTCTCATATTTAAGTACCCTCTTAAAGTTTATATGGATCAAACCTGTCCTAGAAATAGTAACCGGGTTCTAAAGGATCCCAATATCACTGGTTTGTCTTCTAGGGAATTGTTTCAGCGCAAGCCTCTTTCACGGCGACCAAAATATCCCAAAAAAGCCAAACCTCAATGAGTGTAGTATCGAGTATCTACCAACTTCGAACTGCACCAAAGCCGGTCATCTCACTATGTCTTAATGGCCAAGTTTGTCAAGTAAAGGTTCTAAAGTCAGTTAGTGTTTCATGACATCACTCAACAGCCCCGTATTCTCCTTGACTACTCAAGGGCTACCGGTACCCACAAATAGGTCACACTAACGTAGCTATTGCTTAGACCATGTCGGTATACCCCCCACAGTTTCCACAACGTAATGCTACTTACCTATAAGGTATCTCAAATCTGGGTAGAGGATTTAAACAATCCCAAACAAGGAACCAAAAATGTAAAGCAGTTAAATCAAACAATGAAAGCAAGTAAAGGTGATCTAGCCCTAAGGTAGCCCCACTTTTAAGTTTTTCCCCAGCAGAGTCTCCAGTTCTGTGATGCGGTGGGATAACTGACTTGGGTGTTTTGTGTTTTATCGCAAATGTTGCGGTTAGCAAGAGTCGCCACCGACTTTTATTTTATCCAAAAGAAAAGGCTGAAAAGAATAGGAAAGACCTTTGAGATTATTTCTTGAGTTCGGGGGTAGATTTTGAAAAGGGAAGGTGTTAGCACCCTTTTCATCCATAGTTATCTATGGGCTCTTAGTTGCTTCCTAGATCACTTGCTTTTGTTTGAAAATATGTTTTATGTAATTTTTTGAAAGTATTTTGAAAAGGCGCCATTGTTTAGGAAAACTTTGTAATTGTTCTCGTTCGTAAGAACATATACAAAGTGTTGATCTTTTGAAAATGTTTCATGTTTGGAAAATGTTTTGAAAGTATTTTGAAAGTTTTGGTGTTTGTTTTGAAGATTAACAAGGATGTTTGATTTGAAATTGAGCAAGCAACTAGGAACAATCTACATACTCAAAAGTATTAGTTCATTTCTTCCTTTCCTTTGATATTTCTATATTATCATTGATTGGTAAGAAGCCTTATCTTTGGATGTATAGGGACGGGCGTGGGTCATCGTATAGCCATGATAGCAATATTGTGAGATATCTTAGCATTTCTCTTTGAGGGACCAAGATCATTTTGAAAGGCAACATTGATAGCGTCATCGAGGGACTATGATCTTGTATTTTTATTGCTTTTTTCTAAGATATCCCACATGCATAACATGGCCATGTTTATAAGGCAACAAATTAGAATTACCCTAAGGGTGCAAGTGTGCTAATGTGTTTGATTTACATACTTGTTTATCTTGGATTAGGGTTTTGCTACTTGTTGATTTTATCTTTCGATACAAACCCTAATTTATTAGCATTTATATAAAGCGATAAACTGTGGAAAGTAAAAATACTAAGCTATTACATCATTAGGGGAGGGGGTATACAAATTTACAAATGGGGATTTTGAAATAAAATTAAACCTAATTAACTATTACAACCATATTGAATATTATACAAAATTGAAAATAAAATGCAAGAATGTAAATGGAAAAAGAAATGATTTTGTTTGATTTTATGAAAGGGTTTTAACCTAAACCTAATTAAGAAGATGATTAATTAAAATTAAATAAAATTAACTTAAACTAATTAAGAAAAAAAATTAGGTTAAAAAGTATTTTTAGGGTTTTTTAAGAAAAGGTTTTAAATTAATAATAATTAAAATTAAATTAATTTAAGAGAAACCTAAATTATAAGATAATTTTAATTAAGAAAATAAAATAATAATTAAACCTAAATCTAAATATTTAATTTTTAAGAAAAATAAATTAATTTATTAAAAGAAAATGTTTTTTTGTCTTTTGTTTTATAAAGAAAAATAAAAATGTTTAAGTGTAAAAATAATAAATAAAATATTCTTGGATTTTTTATTAGTAAAATAAAAATAATAATAATAATAATAATAATAATAATAATAATAATAATAATAATAAAAGTAATATGAAAATGAAAATAAAATAAAGAAAAAGAAAAAATAAAAATAAAGGGCCAGGGGTGCAAAAGTATTCAGGGGCTAGAGGTCAGCAAAAATAAAAGCCCAAAAGGGGGGAAGCCCATGCGCTGCAAGCTGAAACAAAAAAAGGATGGAAAATGTTGAAAAATGAACAAAAGAGTACCACTAGGGCTCGAACCCAGGTCCCAAAGGTTAACAGACGCGCACTTTACCACTAGAGTTGCGATACATTCGTTGATATGAACAAAACAATAAATATATAACATAAATCAAGTCCTTAATGAACTTCATCTTCAACCTCCAGCCAGAGAACCTGTAACTCATTCATTTCTCATCCATTCACAAAACTTCCAACATCAAACTTGTTAGAAATTTTCTCACGATTCTTAATATGTAAATAACTTAAGCTAATTCTCAAAGATGAGCATGAACTTCTAACAGTACAAATTCTGACCTCAATATTTTCAGAGGTTCAAACTCAAAATTCTCCCTACTCAAGAAACATAAATGAAATCTATGGACATGTATAGTTTTTGGGCAATAATGTCTACATTTTATCTTCACAAATGCAAGCCCAACAATGCCTAAATGAGAAGATAGAAGTTCAAGAAAAATACCTCAAAACTGGAAATCGTAAAATGAGTTTGAGCTTGATTCAAGGTGCTGTAATGATCAGGTTAGCTTCCTTGAGTCTCTAGGAAGCTAATGCAATGCTTAGCTTGAGTTGAGAGTGGATGGAATGGTCTGGAGAAGTCCAACTACAATGCTTTGTTTTTGGCTATGGAAGTTGATGAAGATGATGTTACAGTCGTGTAACAGGGTGTGGGATGGTTTGTATTTGATGTAAGAAAGCTTTAGGAACTAAAAGGCCAAAGAACGCACGAGGGAAATGGAATTTTGAAGATCAAAGTCAGAAACTGTGCAACAATGGAGTTTTTGGGTAATTTCTGATTTGAGGGAGTTTAGGAGTGTTTCAGGGTGTCAGAAACTGTACAGTTGACTTTTCATCAGTTGACTGAAATTCATCTGTCAATCAATCAAACTTGAGAGATGTTTTGAGCCATGCCATTATGTCAAAATGAAGCATTTGAGTCCTTGAGACGCATCTTCTCAGTCAAAACCCTAATGTTGATCGTCTTGCCCTTTTGATGATCCGATCAAATTTCTTGAGGAAATATGATCCAAACTTGATCAAATGACATATATAGGTTTATGATGTTGATATGGATAAAAATTATGAAGTTTGATTGTAAATTGGTCACAGTTGACTTTTTCCCCAATAAAACTTATTTTAGGTCAACTGATCAATTGACTGAGCAATCTTGAGGGTCCAAAATGATCCATGAAAGTCAAATGGGGCATTAAAAGTCCATTTGTCCTTGTGCAATCCAAAACCCTAATTTTCAGTCATCAGCGCTTTTGGAGGTGTCTTTGAGCTGATAAACCCTTGTGCAGTCTTGAATCAAAGCTGATCTTGTGAGAGATTGCTTGAGAATGAGAGGGTAAATTTTGGGGTATAACAAAGTTGTAGGTGGATCAAACTTAATAATCTTGTTGTCGATAAGATCTTTAATTTTGTTTTTTAGAGGCCAACATTGATCAGTATCATGCCCAGAGCTATTGGAGTGATAGGCGCATTTGGCGTTACGATTGTATTCCAGAGATGAAATATTGGGATTTGATGGTGGATCACACAATGTTACCGTGTTGGCCTTCAACAAGTGTTGCAAGGCTTGGGACAGTGACATGTTAATCCTCGTGAACTATCTTCTTGGAACCTCAGACCTTTGAAGGTTGGCTTGTTGTTGTTGTCTTTGAGTAGATGGACGATTGTAGATCAAATCAGCATTAATAGATGAACGGTGATCCTTCGTGGTATGAGCCCTTGACCCATATACATCATTGGCTTCTTTCTTTCCATTAAAGGGCTTCTTTATAGTGTTTGATGTAGAAGAAGATGCCATGGGAATTTTCCCACTCTTGATACCACTCTCGACTCTTTCACCAGCCAGAATTAACTCAGTGAAACCGGACGATGAGCTCCCAATTAACAAGTTGAAAAATGGGCCAGTTAATGTTCCTATGAAGATATCCACCAGCTCCCTATCCGTCAATGGTGGTTGCACTCTACCAGCAAGGTCTCTCCATTTTTGTGCACATTCTTTAAAACCTTCATTGGAACCCATTATCATTCGTTGTAACTGAAGCCTAGTTGGCGCCAAATCAACGTTGTACTAATATTGGCAGTAGAAAACGGTGGCCAGATCTTCCCAAGTATAAATGTTGGAACCCTCCAACTAGTAAAACCATTCTAACTGAGTCCCAGACAGGCTCTCTTGAAAGAAGTGTACCCAGAGCTTCTTGTCAGTGGTATACGGTTGTATTTTGTAGATGTAGTACCTCAAATGAAGGTTTGGGCACGAACCATCGTCATACTTAGCAAAGATTGGAATTTTGAACTTATGGGGGACAACAACCCCAGGAACTAAGCCCAAATAACCAAAATCAAAGCCAGACACGCTTGAATTTCCATAGCTTTCAACATATCTTCCAGTTGCTTGTACTTATCCTCAGCCGATGGATACTATTCATTAAAGTAATATTCATCCTCAGAAACTTGATTATTTGTAACCCTAGCACGGGTGCTTCTTGCATCTTCATTATGATTCTCATCCTCCTCGGAGAAGTTTTCTTCCACTTGAACATGACGGATGGGGCCCTTGAATCTCTTCCCCCATGTTGATTATGGATTTCTTCTTTGTCTTCTTTTTGGCCACCCGAAGTGACATCAACTCTTGTTGTCCTTTTTCCAAAGTGAGCAAAGTTTCTTGAAATTTAGATTTTTTTTTCTGCAAGTCTTTCACGGTCTGCTCGATATTTCTGCAAGAATTATAAGTGATACCTCCCCTAATGCCAAGGAGAGGGACATTAGGGAATTCCCCACAATAATCAATAATGGTAACATCCTCCAAAGATCGAGAACACCAATGAATATCCGAATGCGTGAGTGACATCAACCTATTAGACCATTTTATGCCTTGCTCACTTTTCAAAATAGATCGAGGTAGGTGCGAAATAAACCACCTAGCCAACAAAGGAGTGCAACACATAAGAATTCCCCTTCTCATCATGGTGCGAGTGTGAAGAGAATGTAAGATATATCTGATTAAGGTAGGCCCCGGGTTACGAGATAGAAAAACTTTGACCGCATTCACATCTATGAGTTGGTCTGGGTTAGGAAACAATACCATCCCATAGATTAGAAGAGCCAACATTTATTCAAAAGATTGAAAATCCAGAGCCTCCCAAAATTGTTGAGCCTTCTCAAACAGAAACTTGGCTAGATACCCTTTTACACCACTCCTTGTTTCCCAATTTGCCACAACGCCAGACCGTTGCAAATTTAAAGCTCGATCAATCTCCTCAGGTCTCGGGTCTATCTCAATACCGGTGAAGGGTATTTGATTAAGAATTGGCACTCCTAAGAGTTGAGAGAACTCCTCCATGGTGGGCACTAATTGGTAATCAGGAAATATAAAGCAATGGTGTAAAGGGTCAAAGAATTAAAAGAGAACTTTCATCATGTCTTCATCATGGCTTGAGGTAACCAGATTGAGAAGTCGACCATGTCTTATGGTAAGTGGAGAATGCTCAGGAACCTTCGATTTTAACTCTTTGATTTGAGGAGGCACTCTTAAGAGGTTGATTTAGATAGTATTCCTGCGAGTGGAAGCCATGTCCTACAAAACATCACAAAGATAAATCCCAAAATCCTTTAAATGGTTAGTGCAAAATGCCATGGTATGATGTCATGATGTTATGTACAAGTAAACATATACACATAAAGCAAACAAGTCCTTAGGTTTAGGCTTGCATGAGGTTCATATGTAAGTATCCTCTTGAAGTTTAGTTGGTTCAACCTGTCTTAGAAAGTAATCGGGTTCTAGGGAATCTCAATATCACTGATCTTTCTTCATCGGGAATTGTTTCAGCGCAAGCCTCTTTATTGGCGACCAAAATATCCCGTAGTATCGATGAGCGTAGTATCGAGTATCAACCAACTTTAGACTACACCAAAGTCGGCTACCTCACTACTTCATAATGGCCAAGTTTTTCAATTAAAGGTTCTACGGTCAGTTAGTATTTTAAAAGTAAGTTCCTTGAAAACTATCAAAAAATAAAAAAATCATTTTTGTGTTTCATATCATTCATCATCCATTATTTGCATTCTAAAGTCTTACTCGTGCCTTTTCTCACCAATAGAGTCAAAAACCATACTCAATCAAATCATTAAAAAGATGGACATCACACTAGATCAAGAAAACTACGAGCTTTGTGAAGAGGTGACTACCCTTCCAACCAGAAGGGAAAGATTGACAATTATGATGGAGAACACAGTGACTGCTCAGAATAAGTCAGCGACTCCCCCATCTCCTTGTTCAACTCAAGCACAAGTTACATACCACGTTGATCTCTAAAGTTGTTACAACTCCTATTTCAATAGTTCCAGTCAGTGTACTGCAGTATAAAATGCCACTTGGATATGCTTGTGGCATGCCACTCAAGTTTATGCTTGAGGGATACCAACCTACTATTGAAGTTCCTGCAATGAAACATGTAATGTATGCTCCCCTTTATAGGATTCTTATTCCTCCTCTTGTGATATCTATTCCTCCTCCTGATATGTTTATTCCTCTTCCAGTAGTACATACTGTTTGTGATACGGTGGGAGAACTGACTTGGGTGTTTTGCATTTTATTGCAATTGTTGCAAATAGCAAGAGTCGCCACCAAATCTTCTTTTATCTAATAAAGGAAAGGGTGGAAAGAACAGGAAAGACCTTTTGAGAATTTTTCTTGAGTTCGGGGGGTAGGTTATGAAAAGGGAAGGTGTTAGCCCCCTTTTTATCTGTAGTTATCTACGGGCTCTTACTTGCTAGCTCACTTTGAAATGCTTTATTTTAAATGTGTTTGTGATGTTTTTGGAAGTATTTTTGAAAAGTTCCTTTGTTTATGCGAACTTTGTAATGATTCTCGTCTCTATAAATATGTATACAAAGTGTTGACTTTTGAAAATATTTCTTTTTTGAAAGTGTTGGTGTGTTTGAAAGATGTTGTTTTGAAAATGTTGTGAGCAAGAAACTATGAACACTCTACCTACTCAAAAGGAGTCTTTGTTCTTTTCCTCCTCTTTTAGATAGTGCTATCTTACCATTGATTGATAAGAAGCACTATTATTGGATGTGAAGGGACGGGTGTGGGTCGTCGTATAGTCATAGAAAGCAACATTGTATGATACCTTAGAAATTTTTGTAAGGGTCTAAGATCGTTTACTGAAGGCAACATCGAAGGGTCATCGAGGGACTATGATCTTGTATTCGAGGGTATTTGCTAAAGTATCCCACGTTCGAGGGACATGACTATTTATTTCGAAGCTAATAAGTGTGGGTTAACCCTAGAGGTGCAAGTGTGCAAAGTGTTTGTTTTTCACGCATTGTTTTGTCTTGAATTAGGGTTTGCTACTTATTAATTTTAGTCTTTCCATACAAACCCTAATTACTGACATTTATATTTGAAAGTGATAAATTGCAGAAATTAAATATCTTTTGCTATTACATCATTTAGGGGATGGGGATACAAATTTACAAATGGGGGAAGACAAGTAATTTAAATCTAAGTTACTATTACAACCATATTGAATTGAACGATAATGTACAAAAAATGTAAATATAATGTACAAAGAATAAAATGATATGAAAAGAAATGAAAATGTTTTTGTTATGAAGAAAGGGTTTTGACCTAATTAACTAAAAGAAAATAAATAAATTAAACTAAGAAAATTAAACTTAAGTCAATTAAGAAAATTAATTTGATTAAAGAAACAAGTTTAGGTTTTTTGTGAAAAGGTTTTAATTAAATTAGATTAGTATATATAAAAAATAAATAAAAATAATTAATTAAAATCCCTAAGTTCTAAGTTAATTTTAAGTGAAAGAAAATATAAACCTCAGTCTAAATATTAAATTAATTTTAAGCAAAGAAGTTGATTTTAATAAGATTTTTTTTTGTCTTTTTTTAGTTTAGAAAAAGAAATAAAACAAAAGTGTATATGTTAAAGTTATAATTAATAAGTAAAATATTTTGGAAATCAAAACCAAACTCAGCATGTATTGATACATAATAGCTTGCATTGGCTCATTTTTCTGTTTTGCATCGACACATATCTGCTTTGCATCGACACATGTCATTTTCTTGCTCCTGGAAGTCAAAAACAGCTCAGTATGAGTCGGCACATAAGGGTTTGTATCGACTCATTTATGTTTTGTATCGACACATGTACGTTTTGTATCGACTCATAACCTGTTTTATACATAGCATGTGTCGACTCATAGTGTTTTGTATCGACTCATACTGCTATTTTTTTGTTCTATCATTGTTCTGCTACATGTAAAAGTCAGTTCTCAACACATGGTTAATGAAAACAAAAAGCAAGCATATGTTTAGCTTCAAGGCAATGATATCTACATTTTATCTTTACAAATGAGCCATTAATGATGCTTGTATGAAGAGCTCAAAGTCAAGAAAACTTACCTTTGAAGCTAAAATTTGTGTTTTGATTTAGAGTTATTGTATTGTCTTGGAGAAGTCAAGTGGCTGTTTTTGAGTTTGGAGAATGGTGATAGTGATGTTATAGAAGATTCTCTTGTGTTTGAACAACTTCTATATGATGTATATGAAGTATGTGGATGGTTTGTTTGGACAGAAATGCAAGGTTTGAGAGGTTTGAAGATTTTGGTTTCTAAGCTAAAGAGTGGAGGTTTTTGTGGACAGTTATGGATTTTTTTTAGAGTATGAAATTTTAAGGGCTTGTCTACATAACCAACAAAAACTTCTTTTGTCTTACAAATGGCCTCTCTATTTATAGAGGAGGTTTGAGAGAATGAGATAGTTTGTTTTACAAGCTGTCAAAATTCTGGTTTAGTTTAGATGAAACAACAAAGTTATTATGAAAATTGGTGTTCCAAATCATGGTACAAGCATGGTCTGAAGTTGATAGAGGATTTTAGGCATGTTGCTTCTTGCTTTGACATTGTGTATGTGCAGATAAAACAACCGAGAGGCTCAATGAGTTGACAATTGCATAAAGCAAGCTTTATGTGAATGGCAATGGTGCCTTTGTGCCATAAATGGAATGATGCAATGGACAATACTTGAATCACTTGGATAATGATTCAATCAATTGTGTAAACATCTGATTATGGATATATTTTCAAGTCACAAGTCCTGTAAAGTAATATTATGCAGCACATCATGCAAATTGGATTATTTGTTCTTCAACAAAATGAATTGCAATTTAAGAATGGATGCCTAACTTCATGCCCTTGAATCTCCTAGCTCAAGTATGATAAATTCATGCTCTTGGATGTTTTGGAAAACTTGAAACATCATTTATAACTTTCATGTTAGCCATTTTGACAAAATCATCTAGTAACTATGTGAAAAAATGTCAAGAAGTTGGGATAAAATCCTGATCAAAATCTGTTGAAAATTTCTCTAAGTGTTAGATGAAAATGTCATGACTTCAGGAATTTATAACTCAAAACCCAAGCACTTCTAGTACTTGATCATCAAAGTAAAGTTATAGATCTCATCAAGATCTATAACTTTCATGTTAAAAGTTTTCTTTTAATCATCTAGCATCTTGGTGAAAGATCGGCATAAAGTTATGGAATTATCATGTATGAAAACACTTAGAAACAAATTCTAAGTCTTGGAAAGTTTGACTTTTCAAATTGACTTTTGACTTTCTTGATTTATTGATGATCAAGCTTGATATTCTTGAATCTCTTGGTGAAATATGATCTTTGAAATTAAATCTTGACCAAAAAAGTCAAAGTTTGACTTTTGGTGTATTAGTTGACTTTTCATTAGTACAACTGTTGTTTGGTCATCTGGTCAATTGACTGAGCAGAATTTGTGATACAAGACTTAAAACATGACATGATAATTCTTGAAGGTCCATAACGATCCATGAAAGTCATTTGAAGTATTAGAAGTTCAATTGTCTTTGTGCAAGCTCAATCCCTATTTTGAGGCATCAGTGTTAAGGAGACATCTTGACCTAGTCAATCCTTGTGCAAGCTTGAGCTATAGAAGATATTGTGAGAAATATCTTGAGAAATGAGAGGGAAAATTTTGAGGTACAACAGCTGCCTCTGTTCAATCTTCTTAAACCTGAAGGGTTAGATTGACGGGTCTGCCATTCGTGACTTGAAGGTGAAAGATGATTGAACACTAGAGTGCCCAGAAATTTGCACTCGATGATGTGTTAGTTGATTATATAGTGTTTTACCCTAAAATTTTCCATCCCATTTTACTCAACAAATTTCAATTGAGGTCCCTAAGTTGCTCAAGGAAGTCCAAGAGTTGACCAGACAAGCTCTCTCCTAAGGCAGTATACCTCAAATTAGGGTTTCCCTTTTCATCCAGATGTGTGAACCACAAAGGACTCAAATTATTCCTAAGGTCTTAATATGTTCCCAAGATCACCCATGCCAAGTTTCAGGCCTTGCATAAGAAGTTTGCTCAGTCAATTGCTCAAATGCTTGAGAATCGACTGTATTAGGTCAAAAGTCAACTATGGCCCACATACAGTCAAACCTCAAGATTTTTGGTCAACGTCAACATTTTGAAGTGACTTCCATCATTTGATCAAGGGTTGATCATGATTCCTCAAGTAATGCTCCAAATTCATCAAAATCCAAAAGTTGCTAAATTAAGGTTTTGTAGGAAAAGTCAACCCAACTTTGACCAAGCATAACTTCTCCATACTTTATCAGAAATTTTCCATCCAAGGATAATTTTGAAGAGGATGCAATTCCCTACAATTCATCTTCAGCCCTCAAGTTCAAAATATGCACTCATCAATAGATATGAATTTCTACATTATAGGTCCTTTTGAAAAGTCAACAAAAATACCTTTTTGGGTCAAAGCTTCATACATGAACATGGAAGATCCATTTCAGATGAAACCAAAAGGGTTATTTAGGGGACATCCTAAGCTTTCTAAAAAGTCCAAGAACACCCTCATAGGGTCAAAATTGAGAGGGTTGTGTATTGTCAAAGTTGGGAATTTTTAGAAAATTGTCAAAATTCAACATTGATCAAATTTGCATTTTTTCCAAAGGGGGCCATGTTTTCTTGCTTGAAACATGTTTCTAATAGGAACCACGATCCATGTGCTTTTCCACCTATTATTTTATTACTTTTATCATTTATTTTGATTTTTTATTCATTTAAATTAAAATAAATCAAATTAAATGGTAAAATAATAAAAGCAAATCAAATCTTGGGATTTTTGTGCACATTTGGAGTCTATCTACAGCTAGCATGATGATCAATTCGTGCAAGACTCATTAGGGTTTGAAAATATTGGATTAAAGCTTGTTTTAGAAAGATATCACACATGAATAAAATCAAATCACATTTTCATAATTCTCAAAGATATGATGCAATTTTATTGACCGAATATGCTCTACTATATGTATACAACAATTGCAGATCAAAAGACAAGGTTTGGGAGTCGTAGGGAGCAAGAACAAAAACTCAGAATTTGGATAAAAAGTGTGCACTTGATTTCTGCCCTAGAGGACGATTCCAGGCGATTGAAGGACTCTAATAACTTCCTGGCCATCTTCTGAAGCCAACAACATCATTTGCAGCCTTTATAACGTCAAGAATCATCGCCTAGACACATCACGGTTTGCATCCCAAACTCAAATTAGATTTCTATATTTTACGCATGATAAATCCATTCTATTCATATATTCTTGTTCATAATCGTGTTTGCAAGCTTTCTATATCCTTTAATTGTACTAATAGTGCAGGAATCCATATTTACCATTGTTAGGGTTTAAGCTCACAATTCGGGGAGTTCTGATACAGGAAAAATTGGGCCATGAATGAGGTACCATGATACTCGTGAGACCAAGACGAGTTGATTGGTACCATCACAATATATTTATCTTACTTGTACTGAATATTTGAATGACAGAGGTTTTTAGCAACGAACAACGTCTGTAGGTATAGGTTGTGTACCTAAAACGGTGGGCTGGAGGTAGAAGAAGGTGATGTGTCATCACCCCATTGGTTCGTTTGAATTCAGCGCGCGTGTTTTTTTTGTTCCAGGGATATTGAATGTGTTTTATATATTATATATTCTTATTACTGTAATAACAACTAACAACAACAGCTCAGCTGGCAGCGTAGAATTGGTACAAGGCGTAAGGACCTGGGTTCGTTCCCAGGTCCCAGCGCTTTATTTATTTTCTTTTCTTGCAATAGATCCAGCTCTACACTCCTCCAGTCACCTTCCATGCAACCTCAACGCCCAGCCACTGGATGCACTTCTAGCCAGATCTAACGCTTCCTGCCCAAAGGTCCTTGGTGTACCTTAAGTCAACACTTGCACATGATTCAACGTGGTTGACTGGGCTCAGCTTAATGGGCTTGGAAATTCATATTCTCACCCCTCAGAATTGCTAACAACACATGCCCATATTCTTTTTTCTCTATTTATTTCTTTTATTTTAATTATTTTGTTTAATTATTTTTCACTAAATTAATTACTTTTTTGTTAAATCATAAAATCAACAAATCACAAAATACCAAAAAAGGCATTTTTGTCAATAAAATATTTATTTTAATTTAATTAGAAATATAGGTTAAGTTGATTTCTTTTATAATTAAAATCAAATAGAATCTAGGTTTTAATTTTACATTTATATTGCTTTTCTCAAATAAAAAAACCAAAAAAATACAAAAAATCTTTTTGTACAAAATATTTTATTTTTCTTGAAATTATTTAATTAGAAAATTAGGTTAATTTAATTTCTTTCATAATTTAAAAACAATTAGAAATTAGGTTTAATTGAGATGTAATTTAAATATTTTCTCAAATAAAAATCCACAAAAGCACTTTTCTCTCGATTAGGGTTTTAGGTTATTTCAATCGTCCTCGCATTTAATTTGCCCCGCGCTTGTTAATCATTTGTCCATTATTTTGTAACTGTTCAGGGTTTGTAATAGTTAACCTAGGGTTTTTATTTACTATTTAAATCCCCGATTTTTGGTTATGTAATTAATCCCCCTCCACGAGCCTTGTAATAGCTAGGTTTATTTTTTGCACTTTAAATTCCCGCAATCTTTAACTGTCTAGATGCATGGCTAATAGGATTGTATGAAAAGAATGCTTGAAATTTAAAACAGTAGATCACCTAATGTGCAAAGACTACATAACTGAAAAAGTTCACATGCACATGTTCACTCCTAGGGTTTGCCTCACTTCGGTCCCCTTCGGTAAACAGTCATTAAGCATAGGAAATTTTAGTGGTCGCCCTCCTGTCTAAAAGATCAACTGTCCCGTTCGAATGTTGCCTTGGAAATGTTTGGTTATTCTGAATGCTCAAAAGGCTATAGAGTATACAACACAAAAACTCTGATTGTTGAAGAATCAATCAAAGTCAGGTTTGATGATAAGCTTGGCCAACAACAGCCAAAGCAAATTGATATTTCTGTAGGTACAGAAGATCATCCCTCAAACTCTGAAAAGTCAGAAGCAAAGGAAGACTCAGAAGCAAAGGAAGACTAAGAAGATCCTCCCCTTGACAATGCTATGGATAATCTCAGAATCTCTGAACAACCCACTCAAAAAAGGTTTCCCAGAATCTCTTTAGCTCATAACGAAGACGTGATTATTGGAAGGAAAGAAGATCCCATCAGAACAAGATCCTCTCTCAGAATCAATGAAGAATCATTGTTTGGATTGGTATCTCTGATTGAACCAACCTCTATTGATGAAGCTCTGGAAGACAATGATTGGATCCTAGCCATGCAAGATGAACTCAATCAATTTTCCAGAAACGATGTGTGGGATCTAGTTCCAAGACCCAAAGGATTCAACATTATAGGAACTAAATGGGTTTTCAGAAACAAACTAAATGAGCAAGGAGAGATGGTCAGAAACAAAGAACGACTAGTTGCACAGGGTTATAGTCAACAAGAAGGAATTAATTATAATGAAACCTTTTCCCCAGTCGCCAGGTTAGAATCTATTAGATTATTAATTTCTTTTGCTGTTCAAAACAACATTTCATTATTTCAAATGGATGTTAAAAGTGCATTTTTAAATGGCTATATAGAATAAGAAGTTTATGTCCAACAACCCCCTGGCTTTAATGACTCAAAGTATCCAAAACATGTCTTTAAATTAAAAAAATCTTTATACGGTTTAAAACAAGCTCCTAGAGCTTAGTATGATCGTTTGAGTAATTTTCTTTTAGAAAAAGATTTTACCAGAGGGAAAGTGGACACAACTTTATTCAGAAAGACATTTAAAAATGACATTTTAATTTGTCAAATTTATGTTGATGATATTATTTTTGGAACCTCTAATATCTCCCTTGGAAAAGAATTTGCTGAGACCATGCAGGCAGAATTTGAGATGAGCATGATGGGAGAATTAAAGTTCTTTCTGGGAATACAAATTAACCAGACTCTAGAAGGTACTTACATACATCAGACAAAGTATGTTAAAGAACTTCTGAATAAATTTAAGATGTCAGAAAGCAAAGATTCTAAGGCACCAATGCATCCAACATGCATTCTGGGAAAAGATGAGGTAAGTATGAAGGTAGATCAGAAGCTCTACAGAGGTATGATTGGATCCCTTAACTATCTGACTGCATCTAGACCTGATATATTATTCAGCGTATGTTTATGAGCTAGATTCCAATCAGATCCTAGAGAATCTCACTTAACTGCTGTTAAGAGAATTCTGAGGTATTTGAAAGGTACTACTAATCTGGGTCTGTGTTACAGAAGATCAAAAGAATTCAGACTAGTAGGTTATTGTGATGCTGACTTTGATGGAGATAGAATTGAAAGGAAGAGCACCTCTGGAAGATGCCAATTTCTGGGTGACAATCTTATCTCGTGGTACAGCAAGAAGTAAGCAAAAATTTCACGTTCAACCACAGAAGCTGAGTATATATCTACTGCTGGATGTAGTTCTCAGATGATTTGGATGAAAAGTCATCTAGAAGATTTTAATCTTTATAAAAGTAAGATTCCTATCTTCTGTGACAATACATCTACAATTTGTCTTTCTAAAAATCCCATTTTACATTCTAAAGCTAAACACATAGAAATTAAATATCATTTTATAAGGGACTACATTCAGAAAGGAATTTTAAATTTAAACTTTGTAAAAACAGACCATCAATGGGCTGATATTTTTACCAAATACCTTTCAGAAGATATATTTAAATTCATTTTGAAAATATTTGTATGGAATTATGTCCTGAATAAAATTGTATTTATCTTCTATGTTTGCCTTCAGAATGTTCTGAAATGAATGTTCTGATTAACAACTCTTCAGAAGTTAGAAGAGAAGTTACATCAGAAGCTATATATAAAGTTCTGAAATGTTCTAACGTTTCATTTCAAATATAGTTCAGCAGTTCATTATATCAAACAGTTGTCCCATGCAACCTTCTGGAGATGAATACATGGTGTGTTTCTGAAAGGTCACGCGTGCTAAGCTATTGACGCCGTCCCTAGGTAATTGTTATGATTTTCTCAAATCTCACGTTTTCCCCTAAATTTTCATTATCATTAAATGCTAGTAATGATTAGATTCTTTTTAATTAATATTTTCTTAAAACATTTTTTATAGTTTTATTTTTAAAACCTATTTCTCAAAAGTTTTCATATAAATACCTTTGTAAAAACCCTTTCTCACTTTTTGCCTTCTCTTTCAGAATTCAACCGTCTCTGTGTATTTTTCTTTGCAACCCTTTTTTCTTCTCTCAACCTAAGTGCTCAAATGGCTTCCTCCTCTACTCATTCTGGAAACACCCAATCTGAACAGTACGTCATTCCTGAGAGAACCACTCTCATTCCAGTGGATAGCTTAGAAGTTATAAGTGAATTGATGGTGGACTTTGATAACCTAAAAGCAAATGGGTTTGACCTTCTTCCTACTATGTAGTTTCAAGGATGGGGAAACTTCTTTGACCGTCTAGTTGGTCCTGTTTTTCCACACCTTGTTAAGGAATTTTGGATACACGCTATTGCTTCACCAAAAGTCATCCTCTCATTTGTGATGGGTAAGGAAATCTCTATAACTGAAAATCTCATCAGAAAACTACTGAGTTTTGAAGGAACTAGAGTGACTGGAATTTCAAGTGGCAGAATGGACATGTCAAAAGTTTATGCTGAAATTTTTACAACTGGGCAAGCGTCTTCAAAAGTCAGAGATTTGAAGAATAAGTACAAGATTTGGGCTAGAATCATCCATGGTTGAATTCATCATAGAAAGGAAACAAGTTCTCCTGACTATATAAATGGTGACCAGCAATACCTGTTGTTCTGTCTAGGAATAAATGTTAAGATTGATTTACCCTATCTTCTGTTTGATCACCTCTGGACTCATGTCAAAGAAACTAGGGAAGCGGAAAGAGTAAAGAACCCTAAATCCAAAAGGAATTGGATTCCAATGGGGAGATTGATTTCATACATTCTGTCTGAGAATGGTCTGATTGCTCACCAGGATGAAGCAAACCTGCTGGGGGAGTTAGAGACTACATGTGGGAAAGCTCTGACAGGAAAGAATTTGGTGAAGAGAAAGATCATTGACAAACTGCTGATAGAACCAACTCCTTATGTTTCAACATCCATTACCAGAAGAAGGATTCCAATTGCTGACTTTCCACTGTTCAACTCAGGAGATCACCCTTGCATCATCCTGCATTACATTCAGATTTGCAAAGAAAGTGGAACTCCAATTGATCCTGCTTGGCTTCAAGGTAGACATGAAGCTGCTCTAGATGTTGTCTTTCAACAAGCAATAAAGAGGAAAGCAGTTGAAGGACCATCTGCTAGACCTCAGAAGAAGATATCAGGTACACCTGTTGAGACTATTTATATTTATGATTCTGTAAATATATCTACATGTGCTGAACCCCAAAGCTTAGGTGACATAGATGTTGACATAGACTTGACCATACCCTCTAAACCTCTTGCTGAAAACCCTCAAAATGATCAAGTTTTATCAGACTTGAGTGATTTTGACTCAGATTACTCCTCTGAAACCCAAACAGAACCATCTCAAACAGAACCATCTCAAACACCTATCTCTCAAACTATTCCTGTTGAAAAATTTTCTAGACCACCTCCCAGACCTTTATCACCTAGACCTACTGGATGGTATGATGCTGGCTCTTAGAGAATACCAGGAATAAACGTACCTCTGGCCACACAAAAGCCACCATTCACCCTACCTTCTGAAAATATCTTTGCCATGAACAGAACACAACCTCAAAATCCTACCCCCACTGCTGATAACACAATCATCATTTCACCTGACGTCACACCACCCACATCTCCGCAACATCCAACACCTAACTCACCAATGCTTTCACCTCCTCACATTCCAGAACATACCCTCAATCAAACTCATGAACCATCAAAAACACATGAACCATCTAAAACTCATGCACCATCTAAATCTCATGATCCATCAGCAACACCTGAACCTTTTGAACATCCTGAGCAATCAGCAACACCTGAACAATCAGACAATCCTGAACCAGCTGACTTTCTGAAAATTATAGTTGATTTTGAATCTCTACAATTTCTGAAAAACAAAACCTACAAAAAGGTTGTTCCCAAACCTGTTCAACCAGATGTAAATGTATGTTTTCAGAATTTTTTAACATAAGTTCAAGCTTGGTTGGACCTGCTGAAGGAAGACCGTATCAAAAATGTGAACCCAACAGCAACAGATCTTCTATGGGAAACGTTCAGAAGAACCTTAGATGCTGAGTCACTGAAGTTGCAAGACTTATGTCATTCTCAGGTGCTTGAGAACTTCTCCAAACATCTACATGCCTTCCAGTCAGAAGTTGCTGATATTTGGGCCAAGAAGTCTTCTCTGATGATTGCTCGTGCTCCAGCTGATCAAATGGACATTTCAGAAGATGAGTCTGAAGATTCCTCTGAAGATTCAAATCCTCTGGCAATATGGGCAGTCTACTTTCAACTTTTGTTCGTTCTGACTCAACGGTTTCTACTCCAAAGGCTGTATCTGTTGAAGCTTCTTCATCCTCTGCTCCTACTTCACTTGTTATGGATACTCTTAATGAGCTTAAGAGGGAAAATGATGCTATTCATGAGCGCTTGGACAAGCAAGATCAGACAAACCAGGAAATTAGAAATTGGATGATAAAACAAGAGGAATCTGCATCTGAGATCAAGAATCTTCTTTTGGCTCTTATTTCTAAAAAATCTTAGTGTCATTCTGTTTCTTGTTTTTTTTTTTGTTTTGTACCTCTGAATCTTTTATTAAAACCTTTACGCTCTTCAACTATTTTTATATACTTTTTGATTATGCCAAAAAGGGGGAGAAAATGAATATTTTGATCTAATCTCTGATTAACAGTTATGGGACGAAGTCTCAAACATTTTAACAAAATACAAAGATTTCTTTCTATGCTTAAAAGAATTTTGCAGGTATCACTAAACTCTGGAAGTTTAAATCAACTGAACATTTTCTTCAAAAGACTTGTTGAAGAAATCCTAGAAGAAAATTTCAAAGCTCTGATGAAAATTCTCAGGAAGTTTTTTTTTATAGAAATATTTATTTCAGGGGGAGATTCTTATCTCTTGTTCAATTTTATTTCTAAATCTGAATATTTTTGTCATCATCAAAAAGGGGGAGATTGTTAGAACAAGATTGGTTCTGATCATATCTCAGAGTTTTAATGATAACAATAAAATATATTTTATATAATTGATACTCTGATGAACGTATTTATTTGTTTCAGATAATGTTCTGACAAAAGCATTTTGACGTGCTGAGCTGAAAATAAATGAAGAAGTTCTTTGATGAAAGAACTATTTGTTTTAGTGCAAGTTCTGATGCTGACTCTGATAAGAAACTATTTAATGCATCTTCTAACGAATAGCAGGTTTCCATGTTCAGAAGTAATTTGAAAGGAAGCGCTGATCAGAAGTACTTTGAAAGCAAGCTTTGTTCAGAAGGATTCTGCAAGCAAGACGTGAAGCCATGTTCTGAAGCAAGACGTGAAGCTAGTTATGAAAGAATAAAGAAGCTAATAATTCTTGTCAAGTTTCAGGAAACATGCTCTGACAAAGTGTCGTTTACTCATTTAATGCAAAGACGGCTACATGAACTCAAGTTTCTACGCTAGTTCATTGGAAAATGCAATACTGCAAGCAAACACGCAAACATTAATTGCTCTCCACTTTTAAAGGCAGCAACGGTCAATTTTCTTCATGCTATAAATAGAAGATCATTTATTGTAAGCCAACTACTCAACAAATTCAAAACAGCAAGAACTACGTGAAAATATTCTGGGCTCACAAATTATTTTACATACACTTTGTGCAAAACTAATCTTAGTGAAAAATCACAGTTGTGATATAGCTTTCTTAGAAGCATAATTGTTTCACTATCTGTAAAGATTTAATACTTGTAATTGTTTCTTGAGAGACCAAGTTTGGTCAGATTTCTCAAGAAGGCTAGGACTAGTTTGAGTCTTAGTGGTGTTAGTCACTTGTAAGTTTACTTGTGAATTGTTAGTCACAACAGTTGTTGTGTGATTGTAATCAATTGATTATAGTGAATTAAGTCCTTGTTGAGAAAGGCGAAATCACCTTGGCGGGTGGACTGGAGTAGTTTGAGTTCAAATGAACCAGGATAAAAATAAATGTGTCTTTCCATTATTGTTGAGCCTTTAAGAAAAAGTAAAAGAGAAACTTATTCAACCCCCCCCCCCCCTTCTATGTGTTTTCTCACCCTTCAATGTTGCCTCGAAAAGATCTTAAGACTCTAGGGTTACTACTAAAGTTTTCTAACTATTGCTTTAATGATTGTACTTGTCCCTTTCGATGTCCCTTACAACTCCAATGACGGTGCTACCTACTCCTTAATAGTAGGATAGCATTGTCTAAAGGAAATAGAACGAACAATCTTTTTGCAAGTAGGTAGAATCTTAAGTACTTGCTCAATAAAAACTTTTCACACAAACACCTTTCAAAACAAATTTTCATAACAACTTCGTCACACTCTTGAGGACTGATACAAGGGTTATCACGAAATAAAACATTTTCAAGATAAGCACACACAAGCAATTTGAAAAAATGAGCAAGTACCTAAGAGCCCATGGAAAACCATGGATAGAAAGGGTTCTAACACCTTCCCTTTCTATAATCTACCCTCGTACTCAGAATATCTCGAAAAAAGGTTTTTTCTGTTCTTTTTCCTTTTCCATGATTGGATGAAATAAAAGTCGGTGGCGACTCTTGCTTACTGCGACATTTTGCGAACAAAAAATGCAAAACACAAACCAGTAAAAACAGTCAGTTCTGCCACCGTATCACAAAACTGGCGACTCTGTTGGGGAAAAAATAAGTGGGGTATACCTTAGGATCTAGGTCATTTTTTTAATTTCTTTCTTGTTTGTTTTGTATGCTTTATTCTTAAAGGGTTTTGCTTGGGCATTGTTAAAGATCCTACACCCGGATCTGGGGACACTTTTTAGGTAAACAACAATAGATCGTGGAGATTGTACGGTGTAGACCGATATGGTTTAAGCAGTGGCTGTGTTGGTGTGGCACTTTGGTTGGTACCGGTATCCGTCATGGGGAAACGAGGAGAATACGGGGCCGCCACATGGTGTCGTGAAGCACCAATGGACCTTAGAACCTTAGTTGAACAAACTTGGCCATTAGAAAGTAGTGAGATAATCGGCCTTGGTGTAGAGCTGAGAACTGGTTGATACTCGATGCTACACTTATTGAGATCAGACTTTTGGGATATTTTGGCCGCAAGAAAAGATTGATTGAGATGAAACAATGCCCGATAAAGGATGGTCAGTGATATTGAGAATCTCTAGAACCCGGTTACTTTTTAGGACAGGTTTGAAACCAACTAAACTTCAAGAGGGTACTACCTTTAACCTCATGCAAGCCTTAAACTTTAGGACTTGGTGTAAATTGATTGTGTTTGCTATACCTGTGGTTTATCATAACATAATGCATCATAACATGGCATCCATGCTTATTTCACTAACCATTTCAAAGACCAAGGGAATTTATCTTTGTTCTGTTTTGCAGATCATGGCTTCCGTTCATAAAAACACTATCCAAATCAGCTTTGTGAAGATACCTTCCCAACTCAAAGAGCTAGCATCAAGGGTTCTTGAGACTTCTGCGTTCACTAAGAGACATGGTCAACTTCTCAACCTGGTTACTTCAAACTTTGATGAAAAGATGATGAGTGTACTTTTTTAGTTCTTAGAACCCAAGCACCACTGCTTCACCTTTCCAGACTATCAGTTGGTACCTACCTTGGAAGAATTCTCTCAGCTATTGGATATACCCATTCTTGAACAGTTGCCCTTCAAAGGTCCAGAAGAAGTTCCTAAGCCAGAAGTCATTGCCTCAGCTTTGCATCTGAAACGGGCCGATGTGGTATCCAATTGGGAAAATAGAAGCAGAGTCAAGGGTTTTCTAGCTAAGTTTCTGATAGGAAAGGCCCAGCTGTGTTGGGAGGATATGGATTTTCATGCTTTTGAGGAGGTCTTGACTCTTCTAATCTATGGGTTAGTTCTCTTCCCTAATCCGGACTCATTCGTAGATGTGAATGCTATCAAGATCTTTCTCTCTCGCAACCCGGTGCCTACTTTGCTCGGAGATATTTTGCACACTCTACATACTCGCACCATGAAGAGAAGAGGGATTCTTATGTGCTGCATGTTATTTCTGTCGAGGTGGTTTATTTCTCACCTCCCTAAGTCCATACTGAAGAATAAAGAGGGTTTAGTTTTTTCGCAAAGGATAATGTCACTCGTTGATACGGACATTCTTTGGTGTCCTCGATCTATGGAAAATATTGTTATTATTGACCGCTGCGGGGAGTACCCTAATGTCCCGTTACTTGGTATCAGAGGAGGTATAATCTACAATCCTTGTTTAGCTCTGTGACAATTTGGTCACGCTCGAAGGGATGGTCCCCATGAGTTACTAATCGAAGGCATTATGTTCAACTATGAGGATGATGTTAAAGAGTATCGCCGGAGGTTCATACGAGCTTGGGGCATGGTAAACAGATCCGACATCAAGGCTTTGGGGCGAAAGACTTCCATTCCTATGGAACCTTACCTCCAATGGGTACGAGCTCGTGCCCAGAAGCTTATGATGCCCTATGTGTCCATTTTACCAGTGATTGTGGAACCCACTGATGAAGGAGGCATTCCTTACACGGATCTCTATCCTTATATGCCCACTGATCTTGGGGAATTACAAAGGTCTTGGATTCAGTTGATGAAGGAGTAGGAAACTTATAGGGATCAGTTCCATGCTCAGGAGAGGAAAGTTTTAGAGCTCACAAAGCAACTGCATGAAGAAAGAGGACTGAATGACTATCTTGGCACAAAGAGGAAGCATCCATGGGAATTTTGATGTCTTTTATAGTTTTAGATTTGTTTTTTTGAATGTAACGCCTAAAAGGCATTTGAACTTCAAATTCAGCTAATAAAATATTTGTTTATTTTGGTTTGCAAATTTAAATTTCCCGAGGTCTTTGAAATCATTGCATGCGTATCCCATTATCATACACATCATTACAGGTACCATTACAAGTTTCTCATCTCCTTCGCTGTTTATTTCAACAGAAATGTCTTCCGAATAAAGCATTAAGGACCTGCAGGCACAGAACGCCAAATTCCAACAAATGTTCATCAGTCTGGCAAAAGGGCGGGAGGATCTAAAAGCCCTCATTATGAAAGAGAAGAAGAAAAAGAAGAAGGATGCTGGTATTCTGAATATGGGCAGAAGGTTTGGAGAGCGGTTGACGCGATAAGTCAATATGACCTCTTCATCTAAGGAAGGGGAGAATCAAGAAGAAGAGAAGGACCCTAGTCATGTAGTCTTTGACAATGATACTGATTATAACGATGAGCAATATCCTCCTGCTGAGGAAAGATACAAGCAGTTAGAAGACCGTATGAGTACCATGGAAGTTCAGAGGATACCTAGACTGGATTTCAAATAATTGGGATTGGTGTCGGGAGTAGTCATCCCGCAGAAGTTCAAAGCTCCAGCTTTTTCCAAGTATGATGGGGTGTCCTGCCCAAAGCTCTGTCTCCGCTCTTATGTCCCAAAGATCAAGCCCCACACTGTTGATAGAAATTTGTGGGTACATTTCTTTCAAGATAGTCTGTCAGGGACTCAACTTGAATGGTTCTACCAGCTAGAGGGAGCAAATATCCAAAACTGGGAAGATCTGGTTGCTACTTTCTACAAGCAGTATCAGTACAATGCTAACGTTACTCCCACTCGTACTCAACTCCAGAGTATGTCCATGGGTGCAAGTGAAGGTTTTAAGGACTATGCACAAAAATGGAGAGACTTGGCTGGGAGAGTTCAACCCCCGTTGTCTGATAGGGAGATAGTTGATATGTTTCTGGGGACGCTATCTGGTCCATTTTTCAATCATTTGATTGGCAGTTCATCAGCTGGTTTCACGAGCTGATTCTAACTGGAGAAAGAGTAGAAGCTGGGATTCGAAGCGGAAAAATACATAAGGATGCCTCTCCAAGCTCAGTAAAGAAGCATTTTGCTGGTAAGAAGGAAGCCAATGCCATCTACAGCCCGAGGGGTCAGAACTGGGCTGAACAACGTCAGACATTAAGTGTCGTGATGATACCTAGACCTGTAGTTGCTCCACAACGCAACAATCAACAAAGGGTGGAAAGACCACAACAGCAGTTTACTCGCATCAACATGACATTGGCTGAAGTTCTACCTCACCTGCTGAGATCCAACATGGCAACCTTGAAAGAGGCTCCCAAGAATCCAAATACTACATCTCCCTGATATAATCCAAATGCCTGGTGTGCATATCATTCTGAGAGTCATGGCCACGATACAAATGACTGCTGGGCTATGAGAAATAAAGTACAAGACTTGATTGAAGCTAAGGAAATAGATTTTGATGCTCCAGAGAAGCCAAATGTCATAACTTCTCCCATGCCTAAGCACGGCCGTGGAGTTAATGCTATTGATACTGATTTGTTTGTTACCTCTGTTGATGAAGTGTATACTCCTCTCATGACTATCAAGAAGAATTTGTTATTGGCCGATTTATTTCTAGGTTGTGGGGAAGGTTGCCCCATGTGTTCGTTTCTACCTTCTGGTTGCCGTTTGCTGAAGTCAGATATTCAGCGCCTGATGGATAGCAGAGAGATTTTGTTTGAGAAAGCTATGGTTCCTATTGTTCCAATTGAAGACGTTGCTATTATAACCATTTCAGCCAATCCTTCCAAGGTTTCCTCGAGAAGACCTGTTAGGATTACATCTTCTCCAAGAATTGCTCCGCTGATAATCATTATTCTTGGTCCTGTCCCATATGTCTCGGACAAATCTGTTCCCTGGAATTATGGTGCCGACATGTACTATCATGGCATCAAACAAGATCTGAAAGATGAAGAGGCTGATCCTGATATTGATATCATTGTCAGAACCAGCAAAATCACCCGAAGCGGAAGGGTCTTCTCTCCCGATATTTACCCGAAGATTGTTAACAAGCCTATTGTCATTACGTGTGTCGTTCCCGCTAGTACATCCACTACTGTTCCTGTTATTACTCCGGTTATTACTCCTTTCGGTGAATCGTCTAATACTCGTGGCAAGGAAATTGTAGGTGAGCCTACCCGAACGGAGGCGCCTAAGAAAATTGTTGTGGAAGCCTCTAAGCAAGAAATGGAAGAAATATTGAAAATCATTAAGAAGAGTGACTACAATGTGGTTGAGCAGCTGAGGAAGACCCCATCAAAGATATCCATGTTGTCTCTGTTGTTATGTTCTGAAGCCCACGTGAAGGCTTTGATTGCATTTCTCAAGACTGCACATGTGTCGCAGGAAACTTCAGCTGATCAGTTCAAAGATTGTGTGGCCAACCTGACTGTTGATAATGGGCTAGGTTTCTCAGATGCAGACTTAACACCGAAAGGAAGGAAGCATAATGATACTCTGCATGTCTCAATTGAATGCAGGGGAACCACTATGGCTCATGTGCTAGTAGATACTGGGTCTTCACTGAATGTTTTGCCAAAGAAGGCGTTGAACCGATTGGATTGCGAGGGTTTGACTTTAAAGCCTAGTGACATTGTGGTAAGGGATTTTGACGGATCGAAGAGAGTGGTGCACGGGGAGGTGGACATCCCTGTCAAAGTGGGTTCTCAGACTTTTGGGTCCACTTTCTATGTGATGGATATCATGCCGTCATATTCTTTTTTGCTGGGTCGTCCTTGGATCCATGAGGATGGGGCCGTTACTTCCACACTCCACCAAATGCTGAAGTATCCGGTGAAAGGAAAGATTGTCACGGTGCGGGGTGAATAAGAATATATGGTGAGTCACCTCAACTCCTTCCGCTACATAGAGATGGACGGGGAATTCATAGAAACTCCTTGTCAGAATTTTGAAGGGGTCCCTCAGATCTTGGCATCGACTGAAACTGCTAGAAACAAACCTCCTTTGAAGATGGCTTCTCTCAAGGACGTCAGGGTTGTGGTTGAAGAAGGTGGGTGTGCCAATTGGGGTCAGCTCCCTGATTTCACTCATAAAAGTGATAAATTTAGTCTGGGCTTTACTACAGGGGCTCAAAGGGCTGTTAGACGTGCTCGGGCTAGAGGACCTCCCCTACGCATCAGAAATCGTGGGATTAACGCCATTGAAGACATTGAAGAGGAATCAGACATTGAAAACTGGATCTACCCAACTACCAATGTTGGACCGAATAACTGGACGGCTAGGGACGTCATACCTATTTCTTTTATTCTGCAGTAATTGACCTATTTGTTTTAAGATTTGTAATAAACAATTTGAAACTTTACAGCCCGGTGCCTTTCCCGAGGCACCTTTGCTTTGCTTGTGAGGGCTATTATTTGTCATTTCATAATCATTAATAAAGCATTGGACGTTTCTTGCATACAAATTTTGCGCTCTCTGTTTTTATTTCCTGCTTTCACTTTATCAAAACAACTATTTTCTTACACACACTCACATATCGTAATGCAGATCTATATCCACTCTGGATCCCATTGATAACAACTCTGCTATTTCCAGTTATGACTTCAAAAATCCGATCAACCAAGCCGAGAACGAAGGTGAGGATGATTGTGAGGTGCCTGGAGAACTTGCTAGACTACTACAATAGGAAGAAAGGGCCATACAGCCTCATGAAGAGCCGGTTGAGACAGTGAACTTGGGTACTGAGGAAGACAAAAGAGGTTAAAATAGGTGCAAATCTGGAGCTTAGCGTCAAACAGAGGTTGATACAGATGTTGCACGACTATGTTGAAATCTTCTCCTGGTCCTATGAAGAAATGCCTGGTTTGGACACTGATATTGTGGTACATCGCCTACCAACTAAAGAAGATTGTCCTCCGGTTAAACAGAAGGTCTGTCGTATGCGCCCTGAAATGTCAGAGAAGATCAAGGTAGAGGTCAGGAAACAGTTCGATGTAGGATTCTTAGTTGTCACTTCCTATCCACAATGGGTTGCTAATGTCGTTCCGGTACCTAAGAAGGACGGTAAGGTACAGATGTATGTTTATTATAGAGATCTGAACTGGGAAAGCCCCAAGGATGACTTCCCACTTCCTCACATTGATGTTCTGGTCAACAACACCGTGCAGCATAAAATCTTCTCCTTCATGGACGATTTCTCTGGCTACAACCAGATCAAGATGGCTCCTGAAGACTTGGAGAAGACAACCTTCGTTACACAGTGGGGCACCTTCTACTACAAGGTGATGCCTTTTGGGTTAAAGAATGCTGGGGCAACTTATCAGCGTGTTATGGTCGCTTTGTTCCACGATATGATTCATCATGAGATCTAAGTTTATGTTGATGACATGATATCCAGGTCTCAGACTGAGGAAGAGCACCTTGATCATCTCCAGAAGTTGTTCGACAGGTTGAAGACATACAAGTTGAGGTTGAAACCGAACAAGTGTACCTTCGGGGTAAGATCTGGTAAGCTTCTGGGTTTTATCGTCAATGATAAGGGTATTCAGGTAGACCCTGCGAAGTTGAAGGCCATACAAGAGATGTCGGTTCCCCGCACAGAGAAGCAAGTTAGAGGTTTTTTAGGACGCCTGAGTTACACCGCCAGGTTCATTTCACATCTGACTGCTACTTGTGAGCCAATCTTCAAGCTTCTGAAGAAAGACCAAGTGGTAAAGTGGAATGATGAATGCCAGACCGCTTTCGAAAGAATCAAGGAATACCTTCAAGAACCACTAATTATGATGCCTCCAGTTGAAGGAAGACCTCTGATATTATACTTGACAGTGCTAGAAAATTCAATGGGGTGTGTGCTGGGGCAGCATGACGAGTCTAGTCAAAAAGAGCACGCCATTTATTACCTTAGAAAAAATTTATCGACTGTGAGACACGATACTCATTGCTCGAGAAAACTTGTTGCGCTTTGGCATTGGCTGCTCGCTGACTGAGACAGTATATGCTGACTCACACTACCTTGTTGATATCAAAGATGGATCCGATCAAGTATATTTTTGAGAAGCCCGCTCTCTCCGGAAGGATAACAAGGTGGAAAATGATCTTAACTGAGTACGACATACAATATACAACCCAAAAATCTATAAAGGGGAGTGTATTGGCTGATCATTTGGCTCACCAGGCCTTGGATGACTACCAGTCCATGAATTTCGAGTTCCCAGATGAGAATATCATGTTAGTAACTAACTACGAAGAGCCTGGACGGGATGAAGGACCTGAGGAAGGATCCCGATGGTCTATGTATTTTGATGGAGCTTCAAACGCATTGGGTAACGGCATTGGCGCTGTAATCATATCTCCCGAGGGCTGTCATACTCCGTTCACCGCCCGATTATGTTTCAATTGCACCAACAACATGGTGGAGTATGAAGCATGTATCATGGGTCTTCGAGCAGCTATTGACTTGAGGATCAAGTTCTTGAATGTATTCGGGGATTCCGTTTTGGTGATAAGTCAGATCAAGGGCGAGTGGGATACGAAACACCCGAATCCCATTCCTTACAGAGAGTATGTACTGACATTGCTCCCACACTTTGAGGAGATAACCTTTGAACATTTCCCACGAGAAGAGAACCAGTTGGCGGACGCGCTAGCTACCATGTCTTCTATGTTCAAAATTAGGTGGGACAATGAAGCTCCCCAAATTACCATTGAGAGGTTGGATGAACCAGAACACTGCTGTGAGATCAACACCGAAGAAGTGGCAGACAAACCTTGGTTTCACGAAGTCAAAAGGTATCTCGAGGCTCAAGAATATCCCGAAGGGGCATCTGTCAATTATAAGAAGTTTCTGAGAAGGTTCGCTGCAAAGTTCCTCCTCAATAATGGAATCCTCTATAAATGCAACCATGACTCCACACAATTACGGGGTGTAGACAAGAGCGAAGCAGAGAGGATCATGACATATCTACATCAAGGCACCTTCGGAACCCATTCCAGTGGACACACCATGGCTAAGAAGATCCTACGGGCAGGATATTACTGGTCCACCATGGAAGCCGATTGTTATCAGCACTCTCGAACTTGTCATAAATGCCAAATTTATGCTGATAAGGTGCATGTACCTCCAGTTCCTCTGAACGTCTTGACAGCTCCTTGGCCCTTTGCGATGTGGGGCATCGACATGATCGGAGAGATCAGACCCACCGCTTTCAATGGACATTGTTTAATCTTAGTAGCCATTGATTACTTTACAAAGTGGGTTGATCCAACCTCTTTTGCTACTGTGACCAAGAATGTCGTGGCGCGGTTTATCCGACATAATCTGATCTGTCGATATGGTGTACCAGAGAGGATTATTACTGACAATGATACAAATCTCAACAACACAATGATCACCGAGCTCTGCAAACAGTTCAAGATACAACATCATAATTCTTCTCCCTACCGGCTGAAGATGAATGGTGTTGTTGAAGCAACTAACAAGAACATCAATAAGATTATACGAAAGATGATGGTGACTTATAAAGACTGGAATGAGATGTTACCATTTGCTCTTCATGGGTACCGTACCTCAGCACGGACGTCGACAGGGGTAACCCCCTACTCTCTGGTATATGGCATGGAGGCAGTCCTACCCATAGAAGTCCAGATACCCTCTCTCATGATTATGAAGGATGCGGGTTTGAACGAAGATGACTGGATCCAAACCCAACTTGATCATCTAAATCTAATCGATGAAAAGAGACTTACCGCTATCTGCCATGGTCAGACGTATCAAAAGCGAATGATCAAGGCTTTTAACAAGAAAGTTAGACGCCAAGAATATCAAGTAGGAGGTTTAGTGATCAAACGCATCATACTGCCACAAGGTGATCCCAGAGGAAAATGGACCCCCACGTACGAAGAGCCATTTATGGTCAAGAACATTTTCTCGGGAGGAGGTATGATTCTAACTAACATGGATGGTGACGATCTTCCTCACTCTGTCAATGCAGACATAGTGAAAAGATACTACGCATAATCAAAGACCCGCTAGGTTGACTGGCCTAGGTAAAAATAAGGGCTTCCCGGCGAACCAAAAGGGTTCGGGAAAAAGTAAGGGATGAAAATGAAAATTTGTACACCCAGCAAGTCGAAAACCCGAAAGGGAGGTTTGGGAAAAAAAGGGTATCCCGGTGGATTGAAAACCCGAAAGGGAAATCCAGGCAAAAGTTAGGGATTAAAGCGTATCGCTATGTCTCATTGGATCATCTTATGACCAGACTTCGGTATCGACTATCAAGCTCGGACGACACCAATCCATCTTATCAACCTTCGGCCAAGTAGCAAAGTGATGAGACGCTTGGAGATATAAAGGAAATAACAGAGTTAGAACCCAATGGGGTCATTTCACATAGATGTTTTTCTTTCCTTTACATAAATTGTATAATTTCTATCTTTCAGCGGCATTCTCTTACTAGGACGTCAGCCTTCTTGTACAAAACGCCTATTACAGGCCAATTTCAAAGTCAATACAAGTCATTTTCCCAAAAAACTTCAATTTGTTTTGCTTTTTCTGTTTTGTTTTATAAGAACGTCCAATGATTTGTTTTTGATATATGCATTTGAAAATGATTGATGCTCATAAGAAACAAAAGACAATTACTCGTAATTCCAGAAACAGGAAAAAACAAGAAATGCAAAACCCGACAGTTCCTCTGCCCAGTAGGTATCAAGATAGAGTCAGCTTGGGAACATAATTGTTGGTACATACACTCCCCACAGTAAAGGTATTCAAAGGCATTAATGTCAGCTTTCTTGAAACAAGACATAACTATACCCAGCCGAGGTTCATAGTCGCAAGCGAGTCAGTAAATTTCATCCCCCAAGTGGAGTTTATTTCTCCAGCAGAGCTCATCATCTCCAGCAACGGAATTTCATCCCCAACTAAGTTTGTTCCTCCAGATCGGCAGGTATACCAACAGAGTATCTCTTCCCCCAAAGTATGGTCCCCGCAGAGTTCTTCTCTAGCATCTCTTCTCGGCAGAATATTCGCAAATATCCAGCAACCGTCAGGGATTTATTTTCCCAAACGTGAGCATACCCCGACAGCATCTCATGAACATACATCATGACATACGCATACATATCATATACAACATAATCCCATTTATTTTGAGAACATCATCCCACCGTGCATTTCATGCATCGCATATAACTAACCCTGATATCTTTTCAGGAAAAGATGATTAGCTTCAATGAATCCAGCAGTTATACATGTCACATCTACAGAAAACTAATGGAAACTCCATTCTCGAAATCAAACGAGTCAACTAATCTACATTATCATATCAAAGTAACCCTACCCCTATTCATCCTGAAGTTTTACACAAACTTATCTCGAAGTAAACTTACCCCGGTTCATCCTGAAGTTTTACACGAACTTGTATCAAAGTAACCTTACCCCGGTTCCTCCTGAGGTTTTACACGAACTTGTATCAAAGTAACCTTACCCCAGTTCCTCCTGAAGTTTTACACTAACTTGTCACAAAGTAACCTTACCCTGGTTCCTTCTGAAATTTTACACGAACTTATCACAAAGTAACCTTACCCCATTTCCTTCTGAAGTTTTACACAAACTTATCTCAAAGTAACCTTACCCCAGTTCCTTCTAAAGTTTTACACAGACTTAGCCCAAAGTAACCTTACCCAGGTTCCCTCTGAAGTTTTATCCAAACTTATCCCAAAGCAACCTTACCCAGGTTCCTTCTCGGTTCAGATGCAGTTCTACTCAAACTCCTCACAAATCAACCCTATTATCCAGGTTCCTTCTCATAGCTCTACTATCCAGGCTTTCATATCGAAGTAACCCTACTATCCAGGTTCCTTCTCATAGTCCTACTATCCAAGCTTTCATATCGAAGTAACCCTACTATCCAGGTTCCTTCTCATAACCCTACTATCCAGGCTTTCATATCAAAGTAACCCTACTACCCAAGTTCCTTCTCACAACCCTACTACCCAGGCTTTCATTTCGAAGTAACCCTACTACCCAGGTTCCTTCTCATAGCCCTACTATCCAGGCTTTCATATCAAAGAAACCCTACTACCCAGTTTCCTTCTCACAGCCCTACTATCCAGGCTTTCATTTCGAAGTAACCCTACTATCTAGGTTCCTTCTCATAGCCCTACTATCCAGGCTTTCATATTGAAGTAACCATACCATCCAGGTTCCTTCTCACAGCCCTATTATCCAGGCTTTCATATCGAAGTAACCCTACTATCTAGGTTCCTTCTCACAACCCTACTGTTGTACCCCAAAATTTTCCCTCCCATATTCTTCAAGATTTGCCAAGATCAAGGTTCAAAATCTCTCAAGGGTTGCACAGTCCAATTGCCTCCTAACAGTCAAAAATTAGGGTTTTGTTTCTGGAAAAGAAATTGAAGTTTTCAAGGGTCCAATCAAGTCCCACATGCCTATAAACATTGTTAAGCATCCATATGTCAAGCTTCAAGACTCACAACACCAAATTGCACAGTCAAAAACCCTAATTGCTTCACAGTCAACTGCAGGGGCAAAATGGCCATTTGACAGTCAAAAGTCAAAAATTTTGGTCAACATCTTATTTTGAAGCCACAAACATCATTTGATCAATTATTGATCATGATTCTCAAAGCATGGCTCAAAAAGTCTCAAGATGCAAAAGTTTCTATTTTTGGACAGTTGAAAAAGTCAACTGCAAATTGACCAGGGCATAACTTCCACATGGTTTATCATAAAAATTCCATCCAAAGCTCATTTTGAAGAGAATGACATTCCCTACAACTCATCTTCACACTTCAAGTCCAAGAAATGCTCTCACAAAAAGTTATCAATCTCAATATTATAGGTCATTTTCAAAAGTCAACAAAAAGGCACTTTACGTCAAAGACCATAACTTGAGATTGGTAAATCAAAATGACATGGGACCAAAGACATTGGTTAGAGGACTTCAAGACCTTTCCAAAATGTCCAAGAACATGATCAAAGCTTAAAAATTGAGCAAGATATGCCTTGTGGAAGTTGGGAAATTTTTGGGAATTTTGAAAAGTCAACTTTGCTTCAAATGCCTCAAAATTGCTAATGGGCCTCAATTTATTCCTTGAATCATTATCCAAAAGCTATGCACGACCCATTAAGCTAAAAGGGAGTTATTTTCTTATTTTTAAATAATTAATTGAATTTTTAATCCTATTTATTCATTTAATTAAAATCAATTATGAGAAAAATACTAAACCATGTGTTTCAAATCTTTTTATGCATAGAATTCACTCAATATTTCGTGCACCACTCAATAAGGAAAGATTCAATATGATTGGAAATGATTGGCATAAGGAAAGATTGGAAAATATTGAAAAAAGATCATGAAAATCAAATATTCAAAATCATCAATGCAAAGGCTTTGGGCTTGGATTTTTAACCTAATTCATTCACACATATATGCATAATCATAACCCTAATGCACAAGGAGAAGGGGCTGCACAGAAAGGAAGAACAACATTGCACTTTTTTCATAAGATATTGAAAACTGTTTTCCTACTTAGAGGACGATTCAAGGTCTAAAAACGATTCTAATACATTGGTAGACCTTCCAGGAACCTGCTAGCATCAAGAATCATTCCAAACGCGCAAGGAATTGAAGAATATAGGCCATACGGTTTGTCATCTTTTCCAGAAATGCATAACATAATTCATGCACTATTAATCACTTTTCTTGTTTGGTTTGCACTAATGAGGACTCCCTGAAGCTATTTGTATCATCCAATTGAATTATAGGCGCCTGAACAAGAATCCACCATGGACGACAACTAGGTTTTCTGAAACCTCAAATTGGGGCTTTAGGCATATGGCAAAATTGGACCTTGAAACCAATATGAACAGAATCGTTGTGACATGACAAACAAAACCATACCATCGCGCTCAATTTATGATAAGGCATGCGCTAATCGCTATTATTCGCTGTGCTGTTTAGTGGGGGTTTAAACCCCCCGCTACTTGTTTGGTATTTTCAGGAATAACGAAGAAGAGGCCTGGCGTGTCACTATGTGGTTGGGCAATTCAAAATCTGGCGCGTTTTATATCATTAGCTTTTATTTTCTTATTATAATATTTGTTTTCTATGATACATACAGATGCGTTGCTTGGTACAAGTGGTAGATGGCGTGCTTTGTGAACACTGGGACCTGGGTTCGATCGCCAGGTCCCCCACTATTTCCATAATTTTTTCATTAACGTGCTTCTATGCAGCGCCCATCATTCAACCCACCACATGTCCTAGTGCTGAGGCTTGCCAAGTGTCTCTGAGGCTCCATCCAATGGCCAGGACATGCAGCCTACCATACACGTTCAGTCAACCACAAGCATAGGAACATGGAAAATCAAAAAAGGCCTCATTCTGTTGGGCCAAATTGCTCTTGCATATACCTCCTAATTGGGCCAGAAAACCCCCTATGGTTTGCATATTTTTATTCTTTATTTTAATTTTCCTTTACATTCTTTTATTTATTTTATTGTTTTATTTAATTCACAAAATAATTTTCATAACACAAAAATCAGAAATCAAAAAAATAAAATATGTTCATTTAATATTTAATGTATTAATATTTCTGTAAATAAATTTCTAACAATCAATTAGGTTAATTTAGGTTAAAATTTCAATGTTTTTTTCTTAATAACTAAAATATATAAAAATTAGGTTTTAGCATTTTTATTCTTTTTCTCAATAAATAAATTTTTCTTATTATTATTATTATTATTAACTATTAACTATTTTGTAAATACTCATGTAATTAAATAATTAGTATAAATTAGGTTAAAACTTTAAACTTTTTCTTTAATAACTTAAAAATGTTTAGAATTAGAGTTTCTTTTAATTAATTCTCTTTATTTCCATTAAATACAAAAAATATAAAAAATAACTCCTTTCTTCGTTAAATAATTAATTCACTTCCAATTTCAATTTAATTTCTTTAAAGGATCCAACGCCCTCGCACTCGATTCTGATTTCTTTTCACACGTTTATTTTTATTTCCTTTTTAAATATAATGTATTTGCCCCAAAGCCTTGTAATAGTAATTAGGACCTTTATTTTTCGCATTTTTATCCAAATCGGGTCTTTGTTAATTTGGCGATGTATAGACCCGCGCCTTGTAATAGCGTAGGACCTTTATTTTCCGCATTTTAATTTCCGCACCTTTAAACTGCTAATCGCATGAAAGAATGAATGGCCAAAAATAAAATCGAAGCGTAGCTCACCAAATGCAATGACAAGATAAAACATAATTGAAAATGACACACAATTCACACACCACTCTTAGGGTACGCCTCACTGTTGTCTTGCCCCTCGAAACGTGGTCGTCGAGTATAGGACGTTTTAGTAAGTCCTCATGTCCATGAACATGGCATGGGGGTAGCTTCTAAGGTGTCCTACTGTTGCTCTGGTGACCACACTGTCCCTACAAACGAATTGACCCGGACACCTCCAATGGTGGTGCTACCTACCTCTCAATGGTGGGATAGCACTATCTAAAGGACTTTTACACAGCCTAATTCCTTAGGGTAGGTAGATGACTCGTAGATACTTGCTCTAATTCAAAACAAATCAAAAACTCTTTTCACACCGACACTTTTCAAAAAGCTTTCGAAAACAATTTTTCAAACACTCTTGAGGACTGATACAAGAGTCGATCTGAAACTTTCAAAGAAACTTTTTTTCAAACCCACTCACAATTGAAAAGCAAACACTTTTGAAAACACAAATGAGCAAGTATCTAAGAGCCCATGGATAACCATGGATAGAAAGGGTGCTAACACCTTCCCTTTCTATAAATCTACCTCCCGAACCGAGAGATAATCTCATAAGGAATTTTGCTGTGCTTTTGTCCTTTCCATGTTGGAGAAAATAAAAGACGGTGGCGACTCTTGCTTCCGCGACATTTCGCGAACCAGCATTAAACAGTCAGTTCCAGATCCACCGATCACAGAACTGGCGACTTTCCTGGGGACTTATTTTAAAGTGAGGTGTACCTTAGGACTAGGATAACTTGTGTTTTCAATTGCTTTGACTTGTTTGCTTTATTATTGTGGGACTGTCTTGGGAGTTCTATAGATCCTAACCCGGATCTGGGGATACCTTCTTAGAAAGTAGCAACAAGACTGTGAGGGAACTGTGCGGGGTATACCGACATGGTTGAAGCAGTCTGCTACATTGATGTGGCACTTTGGTGTGTACCGGTAACCCTTGAGTTCAGTCAAGGAGAGTACGGGGCCTCCGCGTGGTGTCGTGAAGCATCAACTGACCTTAGGAACCTTAATTGAACTATCTTGGCCTCTTTAGGGTAGTGAGATAACTGACTTTGGTGCAGTCCGAGGTTGGTTGATACTCGATACTACGCTCAATTGAGGGTTGCTTTCTTGGAATATTTCGGTCTCCAGTTCAGTGGCTAAATTGAAATGATGAACAATGAAAGCAATCTAGTGATATTGGGACCCTTAGAACCCGGTTACTTCTGATAGGACAGGTTTTGAGCCCACCAACTTCAAGAGGGTAGTACCCCAAACTTCATGCTGGCCTAAACTCTAAGGGCTCTTTGTGTGACTTGTGTGCTTTCAAACTTGACTACTTGCATACTTGTTATCTGACACTTGAGTTTCTTGCAGGTTTTGTTTACAGTCCTTAATTGGGACTCATAACAGGGTTTACCTACATTACCCCATGCATAGCATAACATCATACCATTGCATGCATCCCGCATAAAGACTAATCCATTTCAAGGATCTCAAGGGCTTGTGATGCAGGTCATAATGAACCAACTATCTAGCAAGGGGCAAAGGGGATTTGTTTTCCTCTAGCCAAGGTTGTCAGGGGCTATGACCCACTGGATATGGTGAGCCTTTGACCCTTGAAGAAGGACTCTCAACAACATGAAGTTCCTTCAATCAAGCTGCCGGATTCCAACTCTAACAAATTTTCTTGTTTACCCCGCGAGGTCCTTGAAAACATTACATGCATATCATACATATCATTGCATTACAGGTACCCTTGTTACAGGTCACTTACCATCTGCGCTGTTTATTTCAGCAATGGCTTCCCAACAATACAACCAGGACCTTCATGCTCAGGAGACTCGGTTCGGGGAAATCCTCCTGAATCTATCCAAGGGGCAGGAAGAGCTGAGAACACTTCTCATGGGGACCCTAGTCAGGAACAGTGCTAAGGATGAACGGCTGAAACATCTACAAGCTGAGGTGGATGCAATGAGAGCCCAGATGCTGGGGCGGGTGACTATCATTCAAGGCTTAGCTCAAAGACAAGAAGAGCTCGGGGCTCTCGTCAACCAACTGCTTCGGGGTAACCAACTGGGGCAAACATCTAAGGGTAAAGAGCCAGTCATCACTCAACCACCTTTGAGACAAGAAGATAAGGGGAAAGCTCCTCAAATGGCTTCAGTGTCACAAATTCAGTAGCTTCAGCCAGACAAGCCCAAAAGGCAATTCACCAAGCTCAACGTGCCGCTGCCTCAAGCTTTACAACAACTGTTGAGGTTGAATTTGGTAACTCTAAGGGACCCTCCTAAGAATCCCAACAGGACACCTTCAAGGTACAACCCCAACGCCCGCTGCGCTTATCATTCTAACAGCCCGGGGCATGCTACAGATGATTGTTGGACCTTGAAGAATAAGATCCAGGACCTGATCGATGAAGGAACTGTGGAATTCACCTAAGATGGCCAGGATGAGTGCTTCTATCATCCCTACAGGATTCACCAGTTGAAGTAACAAGCCCTGAGATGGAAAGACTTTTGTTCATTAGGATTTTCAAGTTGTAATTTGCTTTTGTTCAAACATTTATTCATGTTAAACATTGTTATTTCATTAATGCACTACACATGTCTGTTTTGAAGTAATTATTTCGTATTCACTATTTAAAATTGCTTTCATTTTTTGTGATGTTCAATGCTCGATTAATAATTCTAAGCCTCTTGAGGGAGGATGACGAAAAAGATACTGCAATCTACAGTATGCTTTTGAACAGACCCCACTGATGAGGTACAGACATTGTTTCAATCCCTAAACACTTGAGTTATAAGGAAGATAATCCCTCGTCAACCCCTCTGAGCCAAAGAAGTAGGAGTTTTTCTTTTCGAAAATTAAAACCCTTTATCATAACCTGGGGCAGGGTAGTTCTCTCAGTTGATCCAAGTGCATAACAAATGGCACCAAAGAGGTCCTTGCAAAAAAAAAAAAAGAAGACAGTGATGATTCCGAATAATCATAAGGATAGGCAGTCATTATATCTCAAAAATAAAAACCCAATAAGTCAAAACCTATGAAGGAGACTTACAAAACTGGGGCATCCCGCTCACTCTAATCACAAAAGAAACAGTTCAGGCAAAATTTAGAGATAGCAAAATCAAAAAGAAAGAGGTCATACAAACCCTCAACAAAAACAAAAAATGACTGCCTATTCAAAATAAAATATCAGTATCTGAACCATCACTGAAACATCAGAGCAAAGACTCAAACAAGTTCTAACGCATGATCAGCTGAGTTTAGGTTTGAAGAACATCACGAAGAGCGGGTGGGTACAAATAATTTGAGCCTTTATCCTTTGTTTCTTAAACCATGAACCAGGCCACGTTATAACCCTCAAAAGTCCTAGCTGAAGCATGGGTTAGTTCGAAAGCATACTATTACGAAAGGTATCCTGACTCCTTAAGGCTTGCTATAAAATATTGAGTTAACATCACATTTTACAAAATTTGCTGGTTTTACTGAAAAATGCGTTTTTCAAAAACTTCAAGACAGACATAAGCTTTTCATTTTTAACATAACTTTGTTTGCATATGACTTTTTGTTTGAACAGCATAGAAATTCGCACGACGAATGCCTAATGAACAAAAGCACCTCCAATCAAGGGGCATGGCCTGATCATTGTCCATCATCTGGGGCAGTCCAGTCAAGATTCAAGGAATCTCTCAAGATGCCAAACAGCTAGGGGCAACTCTCCATCTGAGACACTTGGGGCTTTGGACATGAATTCCCAGCAACAAATCTTGCATGACCAAACATCTTCTGGTAGCGTGGCAACACAATAACAGGGGCACCTCCCTACATCCTGAGAGCATGGACATAGTCAGAAAAAATACTACACGTAATCAAAGACCCGCTAGGTTGACACACCTAGGCAAAAATAAGGGCTTCCCGGCGAACCAAAAGGGTTCGGGCAAAAATAAGGGATGAAATAGAAAAAAATCTGTACACCCGGCAAGCCGAAAACCTGAAAAGGCGGCTTGGGCAAAAAAAGGGTATCCCGGTGGACTGAAAACCCGAAGGGGCGGTCCAGGCAAAAGTTAGGGATCAAAAGCGTACGACTATGTCCCGGCATCTCGTCACTTGCCTATCAGAAGAAGGTTTGTCAAAACGGCAGTTATCAAGACCCCACCAGTATCCTCTCCTCTCACATCAGAAACTGGGGCAATAAGAGTTGTCTAAAGCGATCTAATTGCTCCGTCCACCAAGGTACCGAGGTAAGTTCAGCCTAAGAACGTAACTAAGATATCTTAAAACCCCAGAGAGTGAGCCAACAAGTCAATGCACTCTCCCCAAGCAAAGTTATCCTGTCAGCCTCAAGGAAGTTGGGTATTCCCAGCAGATCTCAACATTCCTCAGCGCAATATTCCCAACAAGCATCCCCGTCAATCTCGATTTAAGATTGTTCCCCAGCGGTATACGAACATTCAGTGGAGCCACTTTCCCAGTGCATATCAAAAATTTCCCCAGGAAAGTCCAGTCCAAAAGCCTCCCCAGGAAAGCGGAATCCATCTCCCCAGTAGGAAGCTTATCCCCAGTAGATTCTGGAAGCTTCCACCCTGCAGAGCACGAACACGTCCCCCGGCTTTATTCAAAGGTTATTTCCCCACCAGGATATAACTGGGTTATCCTTAGCCAATAACCAGGGAAAGATCATCCCCGACGAAGTCTTCCTATTCCCCAGTGGAGTTCATCATATTCTTCAACAAAACTCAACAATGGTATCCCCAATGGAGTTCTCATTCATCTCAGCGAAGCACCTCTCCTCCCACAGAGTATTGTTCCCCAGCAAGATCGCTAGAGTAGTTATTCCCCGCAGAGTAATCTCTTCATCAAGTTTATTCCCCAACGGAGTCATCTTCTCCTACCGTTCATTCTTGCAATCTTCATCCCCAGCAGAAACGAAGAACTCTCTCCAACCACCAGCCCATGATTTAACTCCAGGCATTCGTCAAGGATATATTTTCCTAGACGAAAATACATTCAAAAACATCACATACATCATGATACATGCATAAACGCATCATATCTTACAATCTCATTTATGTTGAGAACATCATTGCTTGATCCATGGCATGCATTACATACGACTGACTCTTAAATTTCAGGAAAGGTCCAGTTAAGTTCTCAGCTATTCCAAAACCTTGTCTGGTTCAGTTAAATCGACTCCTAAAGATTTTTCTGATGCCGATCCAGTCAAAGGCCTTCTCTGGTCCAGTTAAATCAATTCCTAAAGATTTTCCTGATGAAGACCCAGTTGAAGATTCCAAGACTTTGCCTGGTTCAGTTAAATCGACTCCTAAAGATTTTTTTGATGCCGATCCAGTCAAAGGCCTTCTCTGGTCCAGTTAAATCGATTCCTAAAGATTTTCCTGATGAAGACCCAGTTGAAGATTCCAAGACTTTTCCTGGTTCAGTTAAATCGACTCCTAATGATTTTTCTGATGTCGATCCAGTCAAAGGCCTTCTCTGGTCCAGTTAAATCGATTCCTAAAGATTTTCCTGATGAAGACTCAGTAGAAGACATCCAAGATTCCTTCATCGTTACTGTTGAGGTAGTAATCGCCCAAGGTTCTCTCATCGTTACTGTTGAGGTAGTAATCGCCCAAGGTTCTCTCATCGTTACTGTTGAGGTAGTAATCGCCCAAGGTTCTCTCATCGTTACTGTTGAGGTAGTAATCACCCAAGGTTCTCTCATCGTTACTGTTGAGGTAGTAATCGCCCAAGGTTCTCTCATCGTTACTGTTGAGGTAGTAATCGCCCAAGGTTCTCTCATCGTTACTGTTGAGGTAGTAATCGCCCAAGGTTCTCTCATCGTTACTGTTGAGGTAGTAATCACCCAAGGTTCTCTCATCGTTACTGTTGAGGTAGTAATCGCCCAAGGTTCTCTCATCGTTACTGTTGAGGTAGTAATCGCCCAAGGTTCTCTCATCGTTACTGTTGAGGTAGTAATCGCCCAAGGTTCTCTCATCGTTACTGTTGAGGTAGTAATCGCCCAAGGTTCTCTCATCGTTACTGTTGAGGTAGTAATCACCCAAGGTTCTCTCATTGTTACTGTTGAGGTAGTAATCGCCCAAGGTTCTCTCATCGTTACTGTTGAGGTAGTAATCGCCCAAGGTTCTCTCATCGTTACTGTTGAGGTAGTAATCACCCAAGGTTCTCTCATCGTTACTGTTGAGGTAGTAATCGCCCAAGGTTCTCTCATCGTTGCTGTTGAGGTAGTAATCAACCAAGGTTCTCTCATCGTTACTGTTGAGGTAGTAATCGTCCAAGGTTCTCTCACCGTCCCGTTGAGGTAGTAATCGTCCCTGATCCATTCATCATCCTGCGGAAGTAGCAACCGTCTCAGATTCCTTCATCACATCATTACCAACAAAAACCTTTTGAAGCTCCAGACTCGATTCCTATATCTCGCCAGGGCACGTCTGAAGAGTTTAAAGATTCGATACCTGTATCCAGCCAGGGCGCATCTACATAAAGAGCTTGAAGATCAACTCCTGTAACAGGCCAGGTAATTATCTTTCTTTTTCAGGTACGCAAGTTCTCGCTAAGGAAACTCTTACGCGATCGACACCCAGATGGCATCTATAAGCCCATCCACCTATCCATCACCTCTCAACATGGCATCTGTAAGCCCATCTTCCTATCCATCAATCTCCAAATGGCATATGTAAGCCCATTCCCACCATCATACTGCTGACATTCTACTATGTGAGTGCAAATTTCTGGGCACTCTAGTGTTCAATCATCTTCCACCTTCGGATCACGAAAGGCACGCTAGCCAATCTACACCCTCAGGTTTAAGAAGATTGAACAGGGGCAACTGTTGTACCCCAAAATTTGCCCTCCCATATTCTTCAAGATTTGCCAAGATCAAGGTTCAAAATCTCTCAAGGGTTGCACAGTCCAATTGCCTCCTAACAGTCAAAAATTAGGGTTTTGTTTCTGGAAAAGAAATTGAAGTTTTCAAGGGTCCAATCAAGTCCCACATGCCTATAAACATTGTTAAGCATCCATATGTTAAGCTTCAAGACTCACAGCACCAAATTGCACAGTCAAAAACCCTAATTGCTTCACAGTCAACTGCAGGGGCAAAATGGTCATTTGACAGTCAAAAGTCAAAAATTTTGGTCAACATCTTAATTTGAAGCCACAAACATCATTTGATCAATTCTTGATCATGATTCTCAAAGCATGGCTCAAAAAGTCTCAAGATGCAAAAGTTTCTATTTTTGGACAGCTGAAAAAGTCAACTGCAAATTGACCAGGGCATAACTTCCACATGGTTTATCAGAAAAATTCCATCCAAAGCTCATTTTGAATAGAATGACATTCCCTACAACTCATATTCACACTTCAAGTCCAAGAAATGCTCTCACAAAAAGTTATCAATCTCAATATTATAGGTCATTTTCAAAAGTCAACAAAAAGGCACTTTAAGTCAAAGACCATAACTTGAGATTGGTAAATCAAAATGACATGGGACCAAAGACATTGGTTAGAGGACTTCAAGACCTTTCCAAAATGTCCAATAACATGATCAAAGCTTAAAAATTGAGCAAGATATGCCTTGTGGAAGTTGGGAAATTTTTGGGAATTTTGAAAAGTCAACATTGCTTCAAATGCCTCAAAATTGCTAATGGGCCTCAATTTCTTCCTTGAATCATTATCCAAAAGCTATGCACGACCCATTAATCTAAAAGGGAGTTATTTTCTTATTTTTAAATAACTAATTTAATTTTTAATCCTATTTATTCATTTAATTAAAATCAATTATGAGAAAAATACTAAACCATGTGTTTCAAATCTTTTTATGCATAGAATTCACTCAATATTTCGTGCACCACTCAATAAGGAAAGATTCAATATGATTGGAAATGATTGGCATAAGAAAGGATTGGAAAAGATTGAAAAAAGATCATGAAAATCAAATATTCAAAATCATCAATGCAAAGGCTTTGGGCTTGGATTTCTAACCTAATTCATTCACACATATATGCATAATCATAACCCTAATGCACAAGGAGAAGGGGCTGCGCAGAAAGGAAGAACAACATTGCACTTTTTTCATAAGATATTGAAAACTGTTTTCCAACTTAGAGGACGATTCAAGGTCTGAAAACGATTCTAATACATTGGTAGACCTTCCAGGAACCTGCTAGCATCAAGAATCATTCCAAACGCGCAAGGAATTGAAGAATATAGGCCATACGGTTTGTCATTTTTTCCAGAAATGCATAACATAATTCATGCACTATTAATCACTTTTCTTGTTTGGTTTGCACTAATGAGGACTCCCTGAAGCTATTGGTATCATCCAATTGAATTATAGGCGCCTGAACAAGAATCCACCATGGACGACAACTAGGTTTTCTGAAACCTCAAATTGGGGCTTTAGGCATATGGCAAAATTGGACCTTGAAACCAATATGAACAGAATCGTTGTGACATGACGAACAAAACCATACCATCGCGCTCAATTTATGATAAGGCATGCGCTAATCACTATTATTCGCTGTGCTGTTTAGTGGGGGTTTAAAACCCCCGTTACTTGTTTGGTATTTTCAGGAATAACGAAGAAGAGGCCTGGAGTGTCACTATGTGGTTGGGCAATTCAAAATCTGGCGCATTTTATATCATTAGCTTTTATTTTCTTATTATAATATTTGTTTTCTATGATACATACAGATGCGTTGCTTGGTACAAGTGGTAGATAACGTGCTTTGTGAACACTGGGACCTGGGTTCGATCCCCAGGTCCCCCATTATTTCCATAATTTTTTCATTAACGTGCTTCTATGCAGCGCCCATCATTCAACCCACCATATGTCCTAGTGCTGAGGCTTGCCAAGTGTCTCTGAGGCTCCATCCAATGGCCAGGACATGCAGCCTACCATACACGTTCAGTCAACCACAAGCATAGGAACATGGAAAGTCAAAAAAGGCCTCATTCTGTTGAGCCAAATTGCTCTTGCATATACCTCCTAATTGGGCCAGAAAACCCCCTATGGTTTGCATATTTTTATTCTTTATTTTAATTTTCCTTTACATTCTTTTATTTATTTTATTGTTTTATTTAATTCAAAAAATAATTTTCATAACACAAAAATCAGAAATCAAAAAAATAAAATATGTTCATTTAATATTTAATGTATTAATATTTCTGTAAATAAATTTCTAACAATCAATTAGGTTAATTTAGGTTAAAATTTCAATGTTTTTTTCTTAATAACTAAAATATATAAAAATTAGGTTTTAGCATTTTTATTCTTTTTCTCAATAAATAAATTTTTCTTATTATTATTATTATTAACTATTAATTATTTTGTAAATACTCATGTAATTAAATAATTAGTATAAATTAGGTTAAAACTTTAATCTTTTTCTTTAATAACTTAAAAATGTTTAGAATTAGGGTTTATTTTAATTAATTCTCTTTATTTCCATTAAATACAAAAAATATAAAAAATAACTCCTTTCTTCGTTAAATAATTAATTCACTTCCAATTTCAATTTAATTTCTTTAAAGGGTCCAACTCCCTCGCACTCGATTCTAATTTCTTTTCGCACGTTTATTTTTATTTCCTTTTTAAATATAATGTATTTGCCCCAAAGCCTTGTAATAGTAATTAGGACCTTTATTTTTCGCATTTTTATCCAAATCGGGTCTTTGTTAATTTGGCGATGTATAGACCCGCGCCTTGTAATAGCGTAGGACCTTTATTTTCCGCATTTTAATTTCCGCACCTTTAAACTGCTAATCGCATGAAAGAATGAATGGCCAAAAATAAAATCGAAGCGTAGCTCACCAAATGCAATGACAAGATAAAACATAATTGAAAATGACACACAATTCACACACCACTCTTAGGGTACGCCTCACTGTTGCCTTGCCCCTCGAAATGTGGTCGTCGAGTATAGGACGTTTTAGTAAGTCCTCATGTCCATGAACATGGAATGGGGGTAGCTTCTAAGGTGTCCTATTGTTGCTCTGGTGACCATACTGTCCCTACAAACGAATTGACCCGAACACCTCCAATGGTGGTGCTACCTACCTCTCAATGGTGGGATAGCACTATCTAAAGGACTCTTACACAGCCTAATTCCTTAGGGTAGGTATATGACTCGTAGATACTTGCTCTAATTCAAAACAAATCAAAAAATCTTTTCACACCGACACTTTTCAAAAAGCTTTCGAAAACAATTTTTCAAACACTCTTGAGGACTGATACAAGAGTCGATCTGAAACTTTCAAAGAAACTTTTTTTCAAACCCACTCACAATTGAAAAGCAAACACTTTTGAAAACACAAATGAGCAAGTATCTAAGAGCCCATGGATAACCATGGATAGAAAGGGTGCTAACACCTTCCCTTTCTATAAATCTACCTCCCGAACCGAGAGATAATCTCATAAGGAATTTTGTTGTGCTTTTGTCCTTTCCATGTTGGAGAAAATAAAAGACGGTGGCGACTCTTGCTTCCGCGACATTTCGTGACCCAACGTTAAACAGTCATTTCCAGATCCACCGATCACACCTACTATCCAGGATTTTATATCTAAGTAACCCTACTATCCAGTTTCCTTCTCACAACCCTACTATCCAGGCTTTCATATCGAAGTAACCCTACTATCCAGGTTCCTTCTCACAGCCCTACTATCCAGGCTTTCATATCGAAGTAACCCTACTATCCAGGTTCCTTCTCACAGCCCTACTATCTAGGCTTTCATATCGAAGTAACCCTACTATCTAGGTTCCTTCTCACAGCTCTATTATCCAAGATTTCATATCGAAGTAACCCTACCATCCAGGTTCCTTCTCACAGCCCTACTATCCAGGCGTTCATATCGAAGTAACCCTACTATCCAGGTTCCTTCTCATAACCCTGTTATCCAGGCTTTCATTTCAAAGCAACCCTACTATCATGGTTCCTTCTCATAACCTTGCTATCCAGGTTCCTTCTCTCTTATCTCCATATGGCAGTCCACAACACTGTAAGACCTGGACCTAATCAAACACGATTGGTTTTGCATTTCCCCAGTAGAGTAACAGACAACTGAAGCTCCTAAAACTCTATTTCTTGAGATAGATACCAATGTTCCTCAGCATATTCCTCATCAACAATAGCAACAGGGACGCCCGTCAAAGGAATATTTCAGGAAATCCATATTCTCTTGATGGCATCTTTAAGCCCATGTCCGACAATTCTCCATCGCATCCAGGATGGCATCTTTAAGCCCATCTCCGGAAATCTTCCATTATCGACCTCCAAATGGCATCTGTGAGTCCATTCCTGATATCACAAATGAAGCGCCACTTCATGCGAGTGCAAATATCTGGGCACTCTAGTGTTCAATCATCTTCCACCTTCAGATCACGAAAGGCAAAACAGCCAATCTACATCCTCAGGTTTAAGAAGATTGAACAGGGGCAGCTGTTGTAACCCAAAATTTTCCCTCCCATTTTACTTAACAAATGTCAATTGAGGTCCCCAAGTTGCTCAAGGAAGTCCAAGAGTTGACCAGACAAACTCTCTCCTAAGGCAGTATACCTCAAATTAGGGTTTCCATTTTCATCCAGATGTGTGAACCAAAAAGGACTCAAATGCTTCCCAAGGTCTTAATATGTTCCCAAGATCATCCATGCCAAGTTTCAGGCCTTGCATAAGAAGTTTGCTCAATTAATTGCTCAAATGCTTGAGAATCGACTGTATTAAGTCAAAAGTCAACTATGGCCCACATACAGTCAAACCTCAAGATTTTTGGTCAACATAAACATTTTTAAGTGACTTTCATAATTTGATCAAGGGTTGATCATGATTCCTCAAGGAATGCTCCAAATTCATCAAAATCCAAAAGTTGCTAAATTAGGGTTTTGCAGGAAAAGTCAACCCAACTTTGACCAAGCATAACTTCTCCATACTTTATCAGAAATTTTCCATCCAAGGCTCTTTTTTAAGAGGATGCAATTCCCTACAATTCATATTCATCCCTTAAGTTCAAAATATGCACTCATCAAAAAGTCAACAAAAACAGCTTTTGGGTTAAAGCTTCATACATGAACATGGAAGATCCAATTGAGATGAAACCAAAAGGGTTATTTAGGGGACATCCTAATCTTTCTAAAAAGTCCAAGAACACCCTCCCAGGGTCAAAATTGATAGAGTTGTGAATTGTCAAAGTTGGCAATTTTTGGAAAATTGTCAAAAGTCAACATTGATCAAATTTGCATTTTTTCCAAAGGGGCCCATGTTTTCATGCTTGAAACATGTTTCTAATAGGACCCACGACCCCTGAGCTTTTCCACCTATTATTTTATTACTTTTATCATTTATTTTGATTTTTTATTCATTTAAATCAAAATAAATCAAATTAAATGGTAAAATAATAAAAGTAAATCAAATCTTGGGATTTTTGTGCACATTTGGAGTCTATGTACAGCTAGCATGATGATCAATTCGTGCAAGACTCATTAGGGTTGGAAAAGATTGTATTGAAGCTTGTTTTAGAAAGATATCATACATGAATCAAATCAAATCACATTTTCATAATTCTCAAAGATATGATGCAGTTTTATTGACCTAATATGCTCTACTATATGTATACAACAATTGCAGATCAAAAGACAAGGTTTGGGAGTCGTAGGGAGCAAGAACAAAAACTCAAAATTTGGATAAAAAAGTGTGCACTTGATTTCTGCCCTAGAGGACGATTCTAGGCGATTGAAGGACTCTAATCACTTCCTGGCCATCTCCTGAAGCCAACAACATCATATGCAGCCTTCAAAACGCCAAGAATCATCGCCTAGACACATCACGGTTTGCATCCAAAACTCAAATTCGATTTCTATGTTTTACGCATGATAAATCCATTATATTCATATACTCTTGTTCATAATCGTGTTTGCAAACTTTCTATATCATTTAATTGTACTAATAGTGCAGGAATCCATATTTACTATAGTTAGGGTTTAAGGTCACGATTTGGGGATTTCTGATATATGAAAAATTAGGCCATGAATGAGGTACCATGATACTCGTGAGACCAAGACGAGTTGGTTGGTACCATCAAAATAGATTTATCTTGCTTGTACTGAATATTTGAATGACACAGGTTTTTAGCAACGAACAACGTCTGTAGGTATAGGTTGTTTACCTAAAACGACGGGCTAGAGGTAGAAGAAGGTGATGTGTCATCAGCCTATTGGTTTGTTTGAATTCAGTGTGTTCATTTTTTTTTGTTCCAGGGACATTGAATGTGTTTTATATATTACATATTCTTATTACTGTAATAACAACTAACAATAACAGCTCAGCTGGCAGCGTAGCATTGGTACAAGGCGTAAGGACCTGGGTTCGATCCCAGGTCCCAGCGCTTTATTTATTTTCTTTTCTTACAATAGATCCAGAGTTCCACTCCTCCAGGCGCCTTCCATGCAACCTTAACACCCAGCCACTGGATGCACTTCTAGCCAGATCTAACGCTTCCTGCCTGAAGGTCCTTGGTGCACCACAAGTCAACACTTGCACAGGATCCAGCGTGGTTGACTGGGCTCAGCTTAATGGGCTTGGAAATTCAGATTATCACCCCCCATAATTGCTAACAACACAGGCCTATATTCTTTTTTCTCTATTTATTTCTTTTATTTTAATTGTTTTGTTTAATTATTTTTCACTAAATTAATTACTTTTTTTTTAAATCATAAAATCAACAAATCACAAAATACCAAAAAAAGGCATTTTTTCAATAAAATATTTATTTTAATTTAATTATAAATATAGGTTAAGTTGATTTCTTTTATAATTAAAATCAAATATAATCTAGGTTTTAATTTTACATTTATATTGCTTTTCTCAAATAAAAAAACCAAAAAAATATAAAAAATCTTTTTGTACAAAATATTTTATTTTTCTTGAAATTATTTAATTAGAAAATTAGGTTAATTTAATTTCTTTCATAATTTAAAAACAATTAGAAATTAGGTTTAATTGAGTTGTAATTTAAATATTTTCTCAAATAAAAATCCACAAAATCACTTTTCTCTCGATTAGGGTTTTAGGTTATTTCAATCTTCCTCGCGTTTAATTTGCCGCACGCTTGTTAATTATTTGTCCATTATTTTGTAACTGTTCAGGGTTTGTAATAGTTAACCTAGGGTTTTTATTTACTGTTTAAATCCCCGATTTTTGGTTATGTAATTAATCCCCCTCCCCGAAGCCTTGTAATAGCTAGGTTTATTTTTCGCACTTTAAATTCCCGCAATCTTTAACTGTCAAGATGCATGGCTAATAGGATTGTATGAAAAGAATGCTTGAAATTTAAAACGGTAGATCGCCTAATATGCAAAGACTACATAACTGAAAAAGTTCACATGCACATGTTCACTCCTAGGGTTTGCCTCACTTCGGTCGTCTTCGATAAACAGTCATTAAGCATAGGAAATTTTAGTGGTCGTCCTCCTGTCTAAAAGATCAATTGTCCCATTCGAATGTTGCCTCAGAAATGTTGCCTAGAAAAGATCTTAAGACTCTAGGGTAACTACTAAAGTTTTATAACTATTGCTTTAGTGATTGTACTTGTCCCTTTCGAATGTCCCTTACAACTCCAACGACGGTGCTACCTACTCCTTAATAGTAGGATAGCATTGTCTAAAGGAAATAGAACGAACAATCTTTTTTCGAGTAGGTAGAATCTTAAGTACTTGCTCAATAATAACTTTTCACACATACACCTTTCAAAACAAATTTTCAAAACAACTTTGTCACACTCTTGAGGACTGATACAAGGGTTATCACGAAATAAAACATTTTCAAGACAAGCACACACAAGCAATTTGAAAAAATGAGCAAGTACCTAAGAGCCCATGGAAAACCATGGATAGAAAGGGTGCTAACACCTTCCCTTTCTATAATCTACCCCCCGTACTCAGAATACCTCGAAAAAAGGTTTTTTCTGTTCTTTTTTATTTTCCATGATTGGATGAAATAAAAGTCGATGGTGACTCTTGCTTACCCGACATTTTGCAAACAAAAAACACAAAATGCAAACCAGTAAAAACAGTCGGTTCTGCCACCGTATCACATAGGGAATGGGCTTAAAGATGCCATTTAGAGAAATAATGAAGAGTTTGTCGGAGATGGGCTTATAGATGCCATCCAAAGTGAATGTTGGTAGAAACTGGAAGAAGTATCAGAATAAATTCTTGGTCGATATATACTGAAACTATAGATGTCTTTTGCCTGTCTTTAATTGGGAGAAATAAATCTAACCAAAAGAGGTCTTGTGATTGTGACTTCACTAGGGAAACAAATATAACTAGAAGAGGCCTTTTGATTGACTATTATTAATCGGTAGAAGTAAATCCATCCAGAAGAGGATTGTTGATTTGTTGACTTTTCCTGCAAGGAAAAGGGTTAGTTGCATGCAGATGTATGCATGGCACAATGATGTTCTCAAAATAAATGATATTTTGTTGTATGCATTTGTCATGTATGTAATATGATATATATGAATGTGAGATATTGTTGAAGTGTATCTTTTTCTTGGAAAATAAATCCTTGACAAATGTCAGGGAGCTTTGGGAAGTTAAATCCCGGACTGCTGTTGGGGATGGAGAGTACGAAGAGTATGCACATCTTCAAACCTTGTTTAGAATGCTTCCGCTGAGAATTCTTGTTTTTTTGTTTGAGGAGAAATCCGCTGGGGAACATTGATTTTGGCTCTTTGCTTGAGGAAACTCTGTGAAGAGTGTTGATTTCCGCTTGGGGAATAGAGTTCAGGAGTTGTCCATTACTCCACTAGGGAATTATATTTGACTAGGGAGAGTGAAAGTTAGCTGTTATCTAGTCGAAATCCAGGCTTCATAGAAACTTTCGACTTGCTGGGGGTAATAAAGTTAACTGTTATTTGGTCGGATTCCGGGCTTCACAGCAACTTACCGGGGAAGATGAAATTAACTATTATCTGGTCGGATTCCAGGCTTCATAGAAAATTGGATGAGGCTAAACTGTTATCTGGTCGGATTCCAGGCTTTACAAAATATTTGAAGTTAACTGATATCTGGTCAGATTCCAGGCTCCGCAGTAACTTGAAGTTAACTATTATCTGGTCGAATTCCAGGCTTTGCAGTAACATAGAAGAAATTAACTGTTATCTGGTCGGATTCCAGGCTTCGTAGAAAATTGAAGTTAAACTGTTATCCGGTCAAATTCCAGGCTTCACAGCAACTTAGATGAAATTAACTGTTATTTGGTCGAATTCCAGGCTTCGCACAAAATTGAAGTTAAACTTTTATCTGGTTGGATTCCAGGCTTCGCAGCAACTTAGATAAAATTAATTGTTATCTGGTCGGATTCCAGGCTTCATATAAAATTAAAGTTAAAATTGTTATCTGGTCAGATTCCAGGCTTCACAGCAACTTAGATGAAATTAACTATTATCTGGTCGGATTCCAGGCTTCGTAAAAATTGAAGTTAAACTGTTATCTGGTCGGATTTCAAGCTTCGCAACAACTTAGATGAAATTATCCGTTATCTGGTCGGATTCCAGGCTTCGCAGTAACTTGCCTGAAAGGGTGAAGTTAATTGTTATCTGGTCGGATTCTAGGCTTCACAATAATTTACTGGGACAGTAACGACTCTGTTAGGGAATGCAATGACTCTACTAGGGATTAAGGGGTTTTGTCCATTAATTTGTAGTAGTCTGAGAGGCCAACTCATGCTGGGGAATTTGTAGTTTGTTGGGTAAATAAACTCGGTTAAAGAGAATATCTTTCTAAGACCAACTCAGCTGGGGAGAGGGTTTTTGAGAGATTGGAACTCTGGCTGGGGATTGCTTGAACTCGTCTCTGTGGGGATAATATTATTGAAATATCTTTGTGGGGATATCCAAAATCCTTAAGGAGATGCTTGTTACTGTTTTTATGTATACGTTTGTTAACAGTTTAATCATGTTCATATGCATATGTTCATTCAATTTTAGTCATTAGACACTTTTGCACTCAAAACAGAAAAAACAAAAAGTTTACACTTCAAAGTATATTTGTATTGATGTTTGCCTGTAAACAGACGTTTTTTGTTCAAGGAGACAGAGATCCTAGTAAGAGGAAATCGTTAAAAGAATGAAAGGGATACAAAGTGAAAACACAAATAATAGCCATGTTGAAGTGATCTCATTGGGTTCTAAATCCGCTATTGCCCCTATGTCTTTGAACATCATCTCTTATTGTTGAAAGAAGCCGATTGAATTGATCTTGGGCCATTGAACTTGGACCTTGGTAATAAAGCTATCTGCAGAGATTCAACAGGACATAGTTGTACGCTTTAATCCCTAACTTTTTCCTGGACCGTCCTTTCGGGTTTTCTGTCCACCGGGATACCCATTTTTGCCCAAGCTGCCCTTTCGGGTTTTCAACTTTCTGGGTGTACAATATTTTATATATATCCCTAACTTTTTTCCTGAACCCTTTTGGTTCGCCGGGATGCCCTTACTTTTACCTAGGTATGTCAACCTAGAAGGTCATTCCTTATGTGTAGTATTTTTTCACTACGTACGCATTCACAAGATGCGGGAAATCTTCGCCGTCCATAGTTGTTAGCATCATGGCACCACCAGAGAAAACTTTCTTGACAACAAATGGACCTTCATAAGTGGGAGTACATTTTCCCCTAAGATCGCCTTGTGGAAGAATGATGTGCTTTATTACCAAGTCGCCTATCTAATATGCTCGAGGCTTGATCTTTTTGTTGAAAGACTTGATCATACATTTCTAATACATTTGACCATGAAAAATAGAAGCCAGTCTTTTCTCGTCGATCAAGTTCAACTGATCCAATCTAGTATGAATCCATTTGTCTTCGCCTAAGTCAGCTTCTTTCATAATCCTTAGAGAAGGAATCTGAACTTCGACAGACAGGACAGCTTCTATGCCATAGACCAAGGAGAACGGGGTTTCCCCAGTTGATGTTCGTGTTGAAGTACGGTAACCATCAAGAGAAACCGGTAACATCTCATTCCAGTCTTTGTAGGTCACCACCATCTTTTTCATAATCTTTTTTATGTTTTTATTGGTGGCTTCCACTGCACCATTCATCTTAAGTCTGTATGGAGAAGAGTTGTGATGCTTGACTTTGAATTACATGTAGGGTTCAGTAATCATAGCATTGTTGATATTGGTTCCATTGTCAGTGATGATCCTTTCGGGAATACCATAATGACATATGAGGTTATGCTTGATAAACCTGGCTACAACGTTCTTTGTGACTGGGGCATATGAGGCAGCTTTGACCCATTTGGTGAAGTAGTCAATAGAAACAAGGATAAAACGATGTCCATTAGAAGCAGTGGGTTTGATTTCTCTAATCATGTCAATGCCCCACATTGCAAACGGCCATGGAGCAGTCATGACATTTAGAGGTATCGGAGGCACATGAACTTTGTCGGCATAGATCTGACACTTATGGCAACTCCTCGAGTGATGGTGACAATCAGTTTCCATTGTCGACCAATAGTAACCAGCCCTTAGAATCTTTTTGGCCATATTGTGTCCACTAGAGTGAGTCCCAAAGATACCATCATGCATGTATTCCACGATCTTCTCTGCCTCCTTCTTGTCCATACACCGGAGTAGAGTAGAATTATGGTTGAGCTTGTACATGATTCTATTGCTTAGGAAGAATTTGGCTGAAAATCTCCAAAAAAAATTCTTATCATTGATGCAAGATCCTTCAGGATACTCTTATGCTTCAATATATCTCTTCACTTCATGGTACCATGGCTTCTCTTCATCAGTATCAAGCTCATAATAGTGCGCAGGTTCATCAAATCTTTCGATTGTAATTCTAGGAGCATCGTTGTTCCAATTGACCTTGAAAATATATGACATTGTTGCTAGGGCATCTGCCAACTGATTTTCTTATCCAGGGAAGTGTTCAAAGGTGATTTCCTCGAAGTATAGAATCAGGGTTTGCACAAGCTCTTTGTAAGGGATCAAGTTAGGATGTTTGGTATCCGACTCTCCTTTTACTTGACTAATTACTAGAGAAAAATCTTTGTACATGTTTAAGAACATGATCCTTAGGTCAATAGCAGCCTTTAGATCCAAGATACACGCTTCATATTCGACCATGTTGTTTGTACAATCGAAGCATAGTCTGGAAGTAAAAGGTGTATGATAGCCTTTTGGAGAAATGATCACAACACCAATTATGTTACCCAAAGCGTTGGAAGCTCCATCAAAAACCATAGTCCATCGAGATCCTTGTTCAGGTCTGTCATACAGTCCAGGTTTTTCACACTCAGTTACTAGCATGATATTCTCGTCCGGGAATTCGAAGTTCATAGATTGGTAGTCGTTAATAGCTTGATGTGCCAAATGATCCTCCAACACACTTCCTTTGACTACTTTTTATGTAGTGTACTGGATGTCGTATTCAGTCAAGATCATTTTCCATCTAGCTATTCATCCGAAGAGAGTTGGCTTCTCGAAGATTTACTTGATAAGATCCATCTTTGAAATCAATAAAGTGGTGTGAGTCAACAAAAACTGTCTTAGCCGGCGAGAAACCCATGCCAGAGCGTAACAAGTTTTCTCGAGCAGTGAATATCTTGTTTCACAGTCGGTAAAATTTTTGCTCAGGTAGTATATTGTATGTTCTTTTCGTCCAGACTCGTCATGTTGGTCCAACACACACCCTATTGAGTTCTCTAATACAGTCAAGTACATAATCAGAGGTCTTCCTTCAACTGGAGGCATCAGGATTGGAGGTTCTTGTAAATATTCCTTGATCTTGTCAAAGGCTGCTTGACAGTCGTCGTTCCATCTGATTACTTGATCTTTCTTCAAGAGTTTGAAGATTGTGTCACAAGTAGCTGTTATGTGAGATATGAATCGAGTAATGTAGTTAAGTCGAACCAAGAAACCTATGACTTCCTTCTCAGAGTGGGGGCTGGAATTTCTTGTATGCCTTTAACCTTCACAGGATCAACTTCAATGCCTTTGCTACTGATGACAAAACCTAAGACTTTTCCAGATCTTACTCCAAAAGTGCACTTGTTAGGATTCAGGCTTATCTTGTATTTATTCAACCTCTCAAACAACTTATGAAGATGATCAAGGTGTTGTTCCTCAGTTTGAGACCTTGCAATCATATCATCAAAATAGACTTCTATCTCATGATGGATCGTGCCATGGAATATGGCTACCATAGCTCGTTGATAGGTTGCCCCTGCATTCTTTAAACTGAAAGGCATGGCCTTGTAACAGAAATTGCCCCACTGTGTGACAAAGGTGGTCTTTTCCATGTCCTCGGGAGCCATCATGATTTGATTGTAGCTGGAGAAGCCATCCAGAAAAGAGAAGACTTTGTGTTGAGCCGTGTTATCGACCACGACGTCAATATGCGGTAGTGGGAAATCATCTTTAGGGATTGCCCTATTCAAATCTATATAGTATACGCACATACAGACCTTTCCATCCTTCTTTAGTACGGGGACCACATTCGCCACCCATTGAGGATATGATGTCACAACTAGGAAACTTGCATTGAGTTGCTTCATTACCTCAGCTTTTATCTTTTTAGACATGTCAGGCCGCATACGACGAACCTTTTTCTTGACTGAAGGACAATCTTCCTTTGTTGGTAGATGATGAACTACAATGTCAGTATCAAGTCCTGACATATCTTCATATGACCATGCAAACACCTCAACATAGTCATGCAACATCTGGACCAATCTGTTTTTGACACCGTCTTCCAAGTTGGCGCCAATCTTGACTTCCCTCTTGTTTGTCTCAATACCTAGGTTGATTACTTCAACTAGCTCTTCATGAGGTTGAATGGCTTTCTCCTCTTGCATCAGAAGTTTGGCTAATTCCCTAGGTATTTCACAATCTTTTTCGCCTTTGTCTTCAGCTTGGTAGATTGGATGTTCAAAGTCATAGATGGAAATAGCAGAGTCGTTGGCAATGAGATTTGGAGTGGATGAAGATCTGCAAGTGTGTGTTTGTGTGTGTGCATGTAAGATACATGGCTATTTTGAAAATACAGATAAGAAAATTAAAGACAATGAGCGCAAAATTTGAATGCAAAAGGTCCAATGTTTTTCATTAAATGATCATATGACATATGGAAATGAACAAACCCTTAACAAATGGACCATGGTGCCCCGGGAAACTCCCGTGGCTTAAAATCATTGTTTGGAAATAAAATTACAGACAAAAGTTCTTTAATTGACAAAATAGTAAATGGTAATTACTCATCACTGAAGGGGATGGGAATGAAATCCTTGGCATGCCAGTTGTTGAGTCCTTCATCGGCAGTCGGGTAAATCCATTCGTCAAAGTTACAATCACCCTTAGAGTCTTCAATAGTATTCACTTCATGATTACCAATGTGAAGAGGTGGTTTTCCTATGCGAGCACATCTGACCTCCTTTTGAGCTTTGGCAGTGAAACCTAGCTCAAACTTGTCTTCTTTGAAAGGAATGTTAGAGATTTGTCCCCAATTTGTACTACTTCCATCTTTAATCACGACACGAGCGTCCTTAAGTGAAACCATCCTTGGCACAACTTTATCATCTTTTGGAGTGTCGGAAGAGATTTTGGTGGCGATAACCATGGGAGGAATAACTTCAAAAGCTTGGCATGGAGTTTCTATCACCATCCATCTCCACATACTTGAACGAATTTAGGTCGCTAACCATGAATTCTTCTTCATCACAAACAGTAACAATCTTTCCCTTGACTGGATATTTCAACTTTTGGTGAAGGGTGGATGTCACTGCTCCTGCCCCATGTATCCAAGGGTGTCCAAGTAAACAAGAGTAAGTGGGACGGATGTCCATCACGTAGAAAGTAGAATTCAAAACTTGTGAACCAAATTTGATGGGGAGATCCACTTCTCCAAGTATCATCCTCTTGGATCCATCAAAAGCCCTCACAACTATGTCACTTGGCTTTAACACCAAACCACCGCAATCCATCGACCTAAGGCACCTTTGGGTAAGACATTAAGAGAGGACCTTGTATCCACAAAAACATGGGCTAGAGTAGTTCCTTTGTATTCAATAGAGACATGTAAAGCCTTGTTATGATTCCTTCCAACTGGTGTCAAGTCAGCATCAGAGAACCCCAATCCATTGTCGGCAGTCAGACTCGCCACACAGTTTTCAAATTGATCGGTTGTGGTCTCTTGAGGAACATGTGCTTTCTTCACAATTTTGATTAAAGATTGGGCATGAGCATCGTAACAAAGCAACAAAGATAACATAGAAAACTTGGAGGGGTTTTCCCAAGTTGCTCTACTATCTTGAAATCACTCTTTTTTATAATCTTTAATATTTCCTCCATTTCTTGGGTGGAAGGTTCCTCAGCAACAATGTCTTGGGCAGGCGTCTCTATCCCAATAGGCTCAATTACTTTTTCTTTACCCCTAGTGTTAGTACTAGGCTTATCAATGGTAATGCGGACAGGTGTCATTGTAGTAGTTTGAGGTGAAATGTTAGGAGATAAAATCCTCCATGTTCTTCTCACCTTGATAGAACCAGCAATATTGGTAACGTCATCAGTTTTCTATTCATTGATCCAAGAGTCTTGTTTAATTCCCTGGTAGTAAACTTCAGCATTGTAATTCCAAGGGACTACTTTGTCGGAGGAGTAAGGAATCAGCCCAGGAGTAGTAATTATCAAGGGAAAATCGTTGGCTCGTTGGAAATCCTAATAGGACCTTTTGAGGAGATCCTAATAGGTTTGTTGGATATTTTGATGATAGAAACATCTTCAGTTTTATCGGTCAAACCTTAGATGGACGAAGTTCTTTCAAACAGGATCTCATGACTATTTATCAAGCGTTGAAGACCTTCTTTTAGCCATTTGCATCCATTAACTTGTTCGGTGCAGCAATTACATTCTTTCAAACAGCCAGGGAAAACCCCACCTCTCAACAGGTTATCTTTAACAATGGTCAGTGGAGTAGTCAAATCTTCAACGGAGGAAACAAAAGCAGTGTCTTCAATTACATTGACACCTTTGCCATGATTTGGCATTGGTTCAGTTATAACATCCGGAGTTGTAGGTGGATCGAACTCAATAATCTTGTCGTCGATAAGATCTTGAAATTTTTTTTAGAGCCCAACATTGATCAGTATCATGCCCATAGCTATTGGAGTGATAGGCGCATTTGGCGTTAGGATTGTATTTCGGAGATGAAATATTTGGATTTGATGGTGGATCACGGTATGTTACCAAGTTGGCCTTCAACAGGTGTTGCAAGGCTTGGGACAGTGACATGTTAATCCTCGTGAACTGTCTTCTTAGAACCTTATACCTTTGACGGTTGGCTTATTATGGTTGTCTTTAAGCAGATGGAGTATTGGAGATCAAAACAGCATTAATAGATGGGCGGTGATCCTTCTTGGTATGGGCCCTTGACCCATATACAGCATTGGCTTCTTTCTTGCCAGTAAAGGGCTTATTTATATTGTTTGATGTAGAAGCAGATGCCATGGGAATTTTTCCACTCTTGATACCACTCTCGACTCTTTCACCAGTCAGAATTAACTCAGTGAAACCTGACGATGAGCTCCCAATTAACAAGTTGAAAAATGGGCCAGTTAATTTTCCCATGAACATATCCACCAGCTCCCTATCAGTCAGTGGTGGTTGCACTCTACCAGAAATGTCTCTCCATTTTTACGCATATTATTTAAAACCTTCATTGGAACCCATTATCATTCCTTGTAACTAAACCCTAGTTGGCGCCAAATAAGTGTTGTACTGATATTGGCGGTTGAAAGCGGTGGCCACATCTTCCCAAGTATAAATGTTGGAACCTTCCAGCTGGTAAAACCATTCTAACTGAGTCCCAGACAAACTCTCTTGAAAGAAGTGTACCCAGAGCTTCTTGTCAGTGGTATACGGTTGTATTTTGCGGACGTAGTACCTCAAATGAAGCTTTTGGCACGAAACTCCGTCGTACTTGGCAAAGATTGGAATTTTAAACTTATGGGGGATAACAACCCCAGGAACTAAGCCCAAATCACCAAAATCCAAGCCAGACAGAGCTTGAATTTCCACAGCTTTCAACCTATCTTCCAGTTGCTTGTACTTATCCTCAGCCGGTGGATATTGTTTATCAAAGTACTCTTCATCCTCAGAAGCTTGATTGTTTGCAACCCCAGCACGGGTGCTTCTTACATCTTCATTCTGATTCTCATCTTCCTCGGAGTTTTCTTCCACTTGAACATGTCAGATGGGTCCCTTGAATCTCTTCCCCATGTTGATTACGGCTTTCTTCTTTGTCTTCTTTTTGGCCACCAGAAGTGACATCAACTCTTGTTGTCATTTTCCCAAGGTGAGCAAAGTTTCTTGAAATTGAGAATTTTGTTTCTGCAAGTCTTTCACGATCTGCTCGATATCCATATTACTGAAATAAACAGTAAAAAGATGAGGAAACCTGTGTTGGAAAACCTGCTTATGTTATGATGCATGAAATGCGTATGAAAATTATTTCAAGGACTTTTAAGATTTAAATTTGTTTAGACAAAGAGGGAACAAACATTAATTACATTAATAAATTCAAACGATTACAAAAATTCCTCTTGGGCTTACAATGGAAGAAGCAAAGATAATACAAAATAGACTCCTAAAACAAAAAGCCTCAAACTTCCCATGAGCACATCCTCTTTGGTGCAATGTAGGCATTCAAACTCCACTCTTCATGAAGTTGTCTCGTGAGATCCAAAACCTTCTTCTCGCTTGCGTAGAACAAGGTTTCAAAGGTGTCTCTCTCCCCTTTGAGTTGAATCCGTGATCTTTGCAACTCCTTGAGAGTAGTGGGCATGTCAGTATGAAAAATAGTGTAGGGAACATCTCCCTCGGTAATAGGCTTCATGATTATAGGTAGAATAGCCTCATAAGGCATCATGAGGTTTTGAGCGTGAGCTCGCACCCACTTGAGATAAGGCTCCAAAGGAATAGAGTTATTATGCCCCAATGTCTTGCTACCAACTTTGTTCACCATGCCCCAAGCTCGTATGAGTCTTAGATGATAACCTTGGACGTCGTTCTCATAGTCAAATTCAATTCCTTAGACAAGTGCATCATGAGGACCATACCTTATAGCATACCCAAAATGTCATAGAGCCAAGCAAGGATTATAAGTGATACCTCCCCTAATTCCAAGGAGAAGGACATTATGGAATTTCCCATAGTGATCAATAATGGTAACATCCTCCAAAGATCCAGAACACCAATGAATATCTGAATGTGTTAGTGGCATCAACCTATTAGACCATCTCATGCCTTACTCATTCTTCAAAACAGATCGAGGTAGGTGCGAAATAAACCACCTAGCCAACAAAGGAGTGCAACATATAAGAATTCCCCTTCTCTTCATGGTGTGAGTGTGAAGAGAATGTAAGATATCTCCGAGTAAGGTAGGCCCCGGGTTACGAGATAGAAAAACTTTGACCGTATTCACATCTATGAGTTGGTCCAGGTTAGGAAACAGTATCATCCCATAGATTATAAGAGCCAACACTTCTTCAAAATCTTGCAAATCTAGAGCCTCCCAAAATTGTTGAGCCTTCTCAAATAAAAACTTGGCTAGAAACCTTTTAACACCACTCCTAGTTTCCCAATTTGCCATAACGCCGGACCATTACAAATGTAAAGCTCGAGCAATCTCCTCAGGTCTCCGGTCTGTCTCAATACCGATGAAGGGTATTTGATCAAGAATTGGAACTCCTAAGAGTTGAGAGAACTCCTCCATGGTGGGAACTAATTGGTAATCAGGAAATGTAAAGCATTAGTGTAAAGGGTCAAAGAATTAAAATAGCACTTTCATCATGTCTTCATCATGGCTTGAGGTAACCAGATTGAGAAGTCGACCATATCTTGTGGTAAATGGAGAATGCTCAAGAACCCTCAATGATAACTCTTTGAGTTGAGGACTCTTATGAGGATGACTTGGATAGTACTCCTACGAGTGGAAGCCATGTCCTACAAAACAGCACAAAGATAAATCCCAAAATCCTTTAAATGGTTAGTGCAAAATGCCATGGTATGATGTCACGATGTTATGTACCAGTAAACATATACATACAAAGCAAACAAGTCCTTAGGTTTAGGTTTGCATGAGGTTCATATGTAAGTATCCTCTTGAAGTTTAGTTGGTTCATCCTGTCTTAGAAAGTAATCGGGTTCTAGGGAATCTCAATATCACTGATCTTTCTTCATAGGGCATTGTTTCAGCGCAAGCCTCTTTATTCGTGACCGAAATATCCTGATCCGATCTCAATGAGCGTAGTATCGAGTATCAACTAACTTTCTACTACATCAAAGTCGGCTACCTCACTACTTCCTAATGGCCAAGTTGTTTTCTACGGTCAATTAGTTATTTATAAGTAAGTTCCTTGAAAACTATCAAAAAATAAAAAAAAATCATTTTTGTGTCTCAAATCATTCATCATTCCTCATCCATTCCTTGCATTCTAAAGTCTTACTCGTACCTTTTCTCTCCAATAGAGTCAAAAACCACACTCGAGCTAATCATTGAAAAGATGGACATCACACTAGAGCAAGAAAACTATGAGCTTTGTGAAGAGGTGACTACCCTTCGGGCCGGAAGGGAAAGATTGACAACTATGATGGAGAACACGATGACTTCTCATAATAAGTCAGCGACTCCTCCATATCCTCGTTCAACTCAAGCACAAGTCACATACCACGTTGATATCTGAAGTTGTTAACCCTCTTATTTCAGTAGCTCCAGTCAGTTTTCTGCAGTATCAAATGCCACCTGGATATCCTTGGAGCATGCCACTCAAGTTTAGGCTTGAGGGATACCAACCTACTGTTGAAGTTCCCGCAATGCAACATGTAATGTCTGCTCCACCATATGGGATGGCTATTCCTCCTCTTGTGATATATATTCCTCCTCCTGAGATGTTTATTCCTCTTCTAGTGATACATATTGTCTATGATATCGTGGGAGAACTGACTTGGGTGTTTTACATTTTATTGCAATTGTTGCGAATAGCAAGAGTCACCACCGAATTTTCTTTTATCCAATAAAGGAAAGGGTGAAAAGAACATGAAAGACCTTTTGAGAATTTTTCTTGAGTTCGGGGGGTAGGTTATGAAAAGGGAAGGTGTTAGCACCCTTTTCATCTGTAGTTATCTATGGGCTCTTAGTTGCTAGCTCACTTTGAAATGCTTTGTTTGAAATGTGTTTGTGATGTTTTTGAAAGTATTTTTGAAAAGCGCCTTTGTTTAGGTGAAATTTGTAATGATTCTCGTCTCCATAAGAATGTATACAAAGTGTTGACTTTTGAAAATATTTCGTTTTTAAAAATGTTGGTGTATTTGAAATATGTTGTTTTGAAAATGTTGTGAGTAAGAAACTATGAACGTTCTACCTACTCAAAATGAGTCTTTGGTATTTTCCTCCTCCTTTAGATAGTGCTATCTTACCATTGATTGATAAGAAGCCCTATCATTGGATGTGAAGGGACGGGCATGGGTCGTTGTATAGTCATAGAAGGCAACATTATAGGATACCTTAGCAATTTTTGTAAGGGTCTAAGATCGTTTACTGGAGGCAACATCGAAGGGTCATCGAGGGAATATGATCTTGTATTCAAAGGCCTTTGCTAAAGTATCCCATGTTCGAGGGACATGACTATTTATTTCTAAGGCAATAAGTGTGGGTTACTCCTAGAGGTGCAAGTGTGCAGAGTGTTTGTTTTTCAAGCATTGTTTTGTCTTGAATTAGGGTTTGCTACTTGTTGACTTTAGTCTTTCCATACAAACCCTAATTACTAGCATTTATATTTGAAAGCGATAAATTGTGGAAATTAAATATCATATGCTATTACATCATTTAGGGGATGGGGATACAAATTTACAAATGGGGGAAGACAAGTAATTTAAACCTAAGTTACTATTACAAACATATTGAATTGAACGATAATGTACAAAAAATGTAAATATAATGTACAAAGAATAAAATGATATGAAAATAAACGAAAATGTTTTTGTTATGAAGAACGGGTTTTGACCTAATTAACTAAAAGAAAATAAAGTAATTAAACTAAGAAAATTAAACTTAAGTTAATTAAGAAAATTGATTTGATTAAAGAAACAAGTTTAGGTTTTTTGTGAAAGGGTTTTAATTAAATTAGATTAGTATATATAAAAAATAAATAAAAATAAATAATTAAAAGCCCTAAGTTCTAAATTAATTTTAAGTGAAAGAAAAGATAAACCTCATTCTAAATATTAAATTAATTTTAAGCAAAGAAGTTGATTTTAATAAGAAAATGTTTTTTTGTCTTTTTTTAGTTTAGAAAAAGAAATAAAATAAAAGTGTATATGTTAAATTTATAAATAATAAGTAAAATATTTTGGAAAATCAAAACCAAACTCAGCATGTATTGATATATAATAGCTTGCATTGGCTCATTTTTCTGTTTTTCGTCGACACATATCTGCTTTGCATCGACACGTGTCATTTTCTTTCTCCTGGAAGTTAAAAACAGCTTAGTATCAGTCGACACATAAGGGTTTGTATCGACTCATTTCTGTTTTGTATCAACATATTTGTGTTTTATATCGACTCATAACCTATTTTGTACATAGCATGTGTCGACTCATAGTGTTTCGTATCAACTCATACTGTTGTTTTTTTGTTCTATCATTGTTCTGGTACATGTAAAAGTCAGTTCTCAACACATGGTTAATGAAAATGAAAAACAAGCATATGGTTAGTTTCAAGGCAATGATATCTATTTTATCTTTACAAACGAACCATTAATGATTCTTGTATGAAGAGCTCAAAGTCAAGAAAACATACCTTTGAAGTTGAAATTTGTGTTTTGATTTAGAGTTTTTGTATTGTCTTGGAGAAGTCAAGTGGATGTTTTTGAGTTTGGAGAATGGTGATAGTGATGTTACAGAAGTTGCTCTTATGTTTGAACAACTTCTATATGATGTATATGAAGTATGTAGATGGTTTGTTTGGACAGAAATGCAAGGTTTAAGAGATTTGAATACTTTGGTTTCTAAGCTCAAGAGTGGAGGGTTTTGTTGACAATTATGGATTTTTTGAGAGTATGAGATTTTGAGGGCTTGTCTACACAACCAAAAATAAAATTATTTTGGCTTGAAAATGGCCTCTCTATTTATAGAGGAGGTTTGAGAGAATGAGAGAGTTTCTTTTACAAGCTGTCAAAATTCTAGTTTAGTTGAGATGAAACAACCAAGTTATTATGAAAATTGGTGTTCCAATGCATGGTAAAATAATGGTATGAAGTTGCTAGAGGCTTTTAGGCATGTTGATTGTTTCTTTGGCATTGTGTATGTGCAGAGAAAACAATTGAGAGGCTCAAGGAGTTGACAATTGCATAAAGCATGCTTTATGTGAATGGCAATGGTGCCTTTGTGTCATAAATGGAATGATGCAATGGACAACACTTGAATAACTTGGTTAATGATTCAATCAATTGTGTAAACATATGATTATGGATATATTTACAAGTCACAAGGCCTAAAAAGTAATATCATGCACCACATCATGCAAATTGGACTATTTGTTCTTCAACAAAATGACTTGCAATTCAAGAATGGATGCCCAACTTCATGCCCTTGAATCTCCTAGCTCAAGTATGATAAATTCATGCTCTTGGATGTTTTGGAAAGCTTGAAACATCCTCTATAAATTTCATTTTGGTAATTTTGACAAAATCATCTTAGAACTATGTGAAAAAATGTCATGAAGTTGGGATAAAATAATGATCAACATCTGTTGAAAATTTCTCTAAGTGTTAGATGAAAATGTCATGACTTCAGGAATTTATAACTCAAAATCCAAGCACTTCTAGGACTTTATTAGCAAAGCAAAGTTATATATCTCATCCAGATCTATAACTTTTATGTTGAAATTTTTCTTTGAATCATCTAGCATCTTGGTGAAAGATTGGCATGAAGTTATGAAATTATCATGTATGAAAACACTTAGAAAAAAATTCTAAGTCTTGGAAAGTTTGACTTTTCAAGTTGACTATTGACTTTCTTGATTTATTGATTATCAAGCTTGATATCCTTGAATGTCTTGATGAAATATGATCTTTGAAATTAAATCTTTACCAAAAAAGTCAAAGTTTGACTTTTGGTGTATCAGTTGACTTTTCATCAGTACAGCTGGTTTTTGGTCAACTGGTCAATTGACTGAGCAGAATTTGTGATACAAGACTTGAAACTTGACATGAGAATTCTTGAAGGTCCATAACGATCCATGAAAGTCATTTGAAGTATTAGAAGTCCAGTTGTCCTTGTGCAAGCTCAAACCCTAATTTGAGGCATCAGTGTTGAGGAGACGTCTTGACCTAGTCAATCCTTGTGCAAGCTTGAGCTATTGAAGATCTTATGAGAAATATCTTGAGAAATGAGAGGGAAAATTTTAGGGTACAACAATGTCCCATTTAGAAATGAACAAGTTTACCATGCCAAACCGTCTAAATGTTTGGGTGTTGAGGAAAGAATGGATGACTTCCAAAATCGGTTTTAAGAAATGCATAAAGAACTTAAGGCCCTTCGTGGGAACAGCCTATTTGGAAAGAATGCTTATGACTTATGCCTGGTGCTGAATATGAAGATATCAACAAAGTTTAAAGTACTTGGCTTTTTGAAAAGTACAAAGGTAATTATTTCCCAGAGAGTCACTTGACTTTGTATGCCATAAAATTCTCAACTCAAACAGATAACGACCAGTTGATCCACTACTTTCAAGATAGTTTGTCTGGTACTGCTCTCAGGTGGTACATGAGTTTGTGTAGCGCATGGATCCATAATTTTAGAGACCTTGGTGAAGCTTTCATTTGCCGGTATAAATATAATGTCGACATGGCTCCAGATAGAGATCAACATCGATCTATGTCCCTGAAAGACAAGGAAAGTTTCAAGAAATATGCGCAAAGATGGCACGAGGTTGCTGCCCAAATTAGTCCATCCCTGGAGAGAAAGAAACTACAAAAATATTTCGGAATACCTTGGGACAGTTTTACTACGAATGAATGATTGTGAGTGCACCGAATGATTTCACTGAAATGGTAAATATGGGAATGCGACTCGAGGAAGGTGTTTGTGCGGGAAGATTGACCAAAGAAGTTGGTTCATCAAGTGGGGTCAGAAAATTTGGAAGTTGTTTACCAAGGAAGAAAGAACGAGATGTCAGTGTAGTATCATCTGGAAGACCAAGAAGAAGGTATCCACAAAAACATGTTGTAGTTGTCACTCCTGTCATTAATCTATTACTAGCTTACCACCCACAGTTCCCTCAACAAGTTTAGCATCCTCGACAACAGGCTTACAACACACAACTGCCTCAACAACAGGCTTACAATAATCAACAATCAAGATACAATAATCAGCAAAACAGAGTAAGAAGTGTTTCGCGTTTTGACCCGATCCCGATGACATATGAAGAGTTGTTACCTGGATTATTGCAAAAGAAACTGGTCCAGACAAGAACACCATCTGCTATCCCAAAAGGCATCCCTTTTTGGTATAAGGTTGATGCTCATTGTGCTTTTCACCAAGGAGCTCCAGGCCATAATACTGAAAATTATTACCCATTGAAGATTGAAGTCTAGAAGTTGGTCAGAAGTGGTCTCTTATCATTTAGATACGTTGGTCCAAACGCACATGTTAATCCACTACCTAATCATGGAGAACATGCTTCGAATATGGTGGATGGGTGTCCTGGCAATACTATATTTTTGATGCATATCTGTTGAAGGGAGACCTAGTGGAGAAGCATTCTACCCTTTGTAGTATGAATGGTCAAGAGCGATACAAATATGGTTCTTGTCGGATATGTTGTAGAGACTCCTGTGGATGTCATATTGTGAAGAGATGCCTTCAACACCTACTAGATCAGGGTCTCATAACAGTCACTAGATACCAAAATGATAATAGAGGGAATATGATTGAGGACGGTTCTGCCAATGTTATAGTAGTTGATGACGGTGTATTAATTCCCGCTAAGGAATATTCTAGATATGCTAGAGAACCTACAATTGAAGATCTTAGCACAGTGACTCCCGTAGAGATACATGAACAATGGGTTCGAAGGGGGTTAATTGATTTTAGCCATGACTGGTGTTTGGAGTGTAAGAAGAAACCATGGGGTTATGCTACTCTGAGAGGGCATCTCCGGATATTGAAAAACTTGTGTTTGTTCAAAGAGGGAGAAATAACCATTCTTGATGATAGAAAAAGAAAGGAGGAGGAGTCAGTTAAGCATGCACTATCAATTGAGGATGTTTCCGATACGAGTATAGAGATCATTGTTTACAAGGGAAATGTTGAGGACGCTGAAGTGAATGTCATAGTCTCTCATTTCGACATACTTGAGCCTTTGGAAGTAACATATAGCTGTTAAAGAGCTCTCATTTCTCTTATGTTCGTGTACTTGCCTGAACTTGTTCCCTATGATTCTGATAAAGTTGTGTCGTACAAATACAATGCTACCATGATTGAAAGGTAGAAAGACATTCAAGTTCCTTCTCCTTATTCTGTTGTTAACATAGTTGATGTTAGTGGTTTGACTCGTAGAAATTGTATGTTCTACGTTGTACCTCTAAGGAAAGTTAGGGGTATCCCAACTCAAGCTCCTATTGTGATCCCTTATCCTGGGATAGTGAATGGACAGTCCAGTAAGACTAGTTTGAATGATGATACTGATGAAGTTTTAAAATTTATTAAAAAGAGTGAATACAAAGTGATATATCAGTTGTTGCAAACAGCTTCCAAGATCTCCATACTCTCTTTGTTGATGAATTGTGACACCCACGGAGAAGCATTAATGAAAGTGTTGGACAAAGCATTCGTTGATCATGATGTAACAATTGACCAATTCAGCGGGATAGTGGGAAACATTACTGCATGTAACAACTTAAGCTATAGTGACGAAGATCTCCCCGAGGAAGGAAGGAATCAAAATTTTGTGTTACACATCTCTATAAGATGCATTTCAGATGGTCTGTTTTATGTGTTGATAGATATTGGTTCTTCACTAAATGTCATTCCTAAGTCTACACTGTCTAGGCTCTCGTATTAGGGCACTCCCATGAAAAGTAGTGGGGTTGTTGTAAAAGCATTTAATGATTTAAGGAAGACAATGATTAGTGAAGTAGACTTATTGTTCTTGCGTAGGAACACTAAACGGTTAGCTCCCCTAAAGGGATTGGGAGAGCCTCAAAGGTAGATTTTTGTAAGTATGATTGGGTATTTGAGAGCTATGGTTGAAGTGCATATTATCTCAAGAATGAATGGATTGATTATCCCTCTGGCAGGATCCTTTACATATTGCCTCCATAATACCTCTAAGAGCCTCCTTTAAGGCGCACCCTTGGAGTTCCTCATGTTATCATTACCCTGAAACGTCTGCCGCCAGCCATCATTAATGCACTTAACTCATGGTAATGTCTGGTGATTAATAGCTGGTGACCATTTATGGAGTTACAATCAGGTCCTCACGATGACTCTTCGTATCCTGCTGGGTCGCGTCTGAAATAACTGGTTGAACAAATCATCTATAGAAAATTAATGAATTCGCCATCAAACATTTTTTATCCCACCAGAAGGGAAAGATAAACTTTGAGTAAACCTGAGAAGGGTGAAATCAAGGTCTTGCAACCGAGAGATACGGGTAAGAGAGTCGATTATGCAAGGGGAATGTATTAGCATCCCTCACGTTCATGGTACTCTACATGATTTACTCTTGTTGTTCTAATCAAAGGGTGTGTTCTAATCTAAGGCTTACGAGCTAAGATGGTGACTCTTGTTGTTCGCCCGTGAGTGGGGAGGGATGATTGATTATTACAGGTACAGATGGTGACTCTAGTACAGACGGTGACTTTGGTTATGTTGCTGACTTAAGTTCTGTTGGTGACCATGTTATGATAGTTACTGTGTGTTTTTTATGGTGACTTGATACTGTCGGTAACTGTGTGTTCTCTCGGTTTTGCTCCGGACTTCTCACCTTGTGATGGCCGTTTATTTCGGCAGTTCTACAATTATCTTTTATGACAGGGAGATTTTGGTCTCATGCAGATGCTGATCCACTTGGTACTTGATTCTTTTGTGTTTCAAGATGGTGCCATACCTTTGATCCGGTGATATTCATCATTCATTTTAGAGACAAAGCAACCATTTTTCATGTTTATGGAAACTTGATCCCGTGTTCTTGCACACATAATCGGTTAACATCATTTTAACACACATGTTCTTTCCATTTCCAAGGAACCATGCTTGTGAGCTTTGTGTTGCACTTCTCCACCTTTTACTGATTTAAAATCAAAATTAAAAGCATGTGGGTTCCTTGGAAATGATCGAACATTGAATTGCATCCACTCATGCATATTCATGCATTCATAACAGGTACTCAAAGTTGGGAATTCTTATTCGGATTTGATGCTCTCTTCAGAGTTATAGACTTGAATTCTTGATGTCACATGTTCATATATCAATTATGGAATGACTTCGTGGGGTATTGGCCGGGATGAAGACTCAGATGTGGTTGGTTGTGGTATACATGCAAGCCTTGGCCCGTGATCGGGAACTCTTCTAGAAGGAAGGTAATCAGTTGAGTCAGGTCATGGAAGTCTTGATGATAGTTTCAGTAATCCTTCACCGACTGTTGCAGCATGAATTATTCTTTTCTCCTCATCTTTTGGGATTTCTTTCAAACCATGGAGTACCTTGTGGATTTCATCCACTATCTTGAATGCTTGGAATGTCTTATCAGCAGATGGTTCCCAATTACCAGTTGAATTTAAGAGGTTTGGTTTACCAGCAAGAACTGAAGAAGCCTAGAGAACGGTTTTTATCACATCCTAGTGCTTTATTCTCATTTGTTTCCACACTCGTTTGAGCTTCAGTGGGTTAGGCTTCGTACTTCAGTCCCGTCTACAAATCCCCTTTCAAATCCTGATATCAACGTCATATATGGTTACCACGTTGGGGCACCCGATTATTCAATCAGGCACAATATCCATAACTTTGAGCTCCTTGATCTTTTCGTCAGCAGTCAGTGTTTGTTCCCCCAAGTGAATCCATGGGCAAAGCTTTTAGGAAAAGATAGAAGAAGACAGAGAAGTGTGTCTCCCATTCTGGGGAATTTGTCCATGATGTTGAAGATTACAAGAGAAGATGGATTGCGTCTTTCCCGTGTGGTAGAAGATACTTGGTGATTCAGGATATGCAACTACGCTTGGTACATCATTCACCTTCTCTTTTAAGAGAATCTTTTGTAAGTATATTTTGGGGCACTCGGCTATTCAGTTAAAGATGGTTTATCATCCAAAGATAAAGTCCAATCTTGGATCAATTCAGAGACTATTGTGTCCAGATCAGCATGGAATCTCTTATCCAAGTGAGCCTCAAGGTTACTGAAGATCATTTGAAGCAATCAGTCCATATGAAGTCTTGTCTCCTCAGCATGGAAATTTCAAATTTCATTTGCATTCTCATTTGCAATCTTAATTGACTTTTTCAATACTTTCTTGTATGAAAACTTGCTCATCTTTTTGAATTTTAATCATAATGCATTGAATATGTTTGTCTTGAATTAATCCATTCGTTATTATTCTTATTTGTTTTACTATGTTTTCGATATTTAACTCTTGTTAAAAAGCAATAACTCTGGAGGGAGGATGATGAAAATTTACCTGGAATCTCTAATGGTATGCTTTCGAGTAAAAACATTTCTAACGGTGTACAAGCCTTGTTTCAATCCCCAAACGTCGGATATATAAGGGATATAGACCCTCGTTAACCCCTCTGAGCCTTCGAAGTAGGAGTTTCTATTCTGTTTGAAAAAACCCTTATTTTTAACCAGGGTGTGATACGGTGGGAGAACTGACTTGAAGGTTTTGCATTTATTCGCAAATGTTGCGGTTATCAAGAGTCGCCACTGACTTTTATTTTATCCAAAAGGAAGGGTGAAAAAGCACAGGAAATACCTTCGAGATTATTTCTTGAGTTCGGGGGTAGATTATGAAAAGGGAAGGTATTAGCACCCTTTTCGTCCATGGTTTTCCATGGGCTCTTAGTTACTTGCTAGATCACTTGCTTTTGTTTGAAATTGTGCTTTGTGTGGTTTTTGAAAGTATTTTGTAAAGAGGCCATTGTTTAGGAAAACTTTGTAATGATTCTCGTTCGTAAGAATGTATTCAAAGTGTTTGATCTTTTGAAAATGTTTTCAAGTTTGTAAGATATTTTGAAAGTGTAGGTGTTTGTTTTGAAAATAGCAAGGATGTTTGTTTGAAATTGAGCAAGTAATTAGGTGCATTCTACCTACTCAAAAGTCTTTCTTGTTCATTATCTTTTCCTTTGACATTGTTATCTTACCATTGATTTGGTAAGTAACCGTATCTTTAGATGTAAACGGGACGGGCGTGGGTCATCGTATAACCATGATTAGCAATGTTGCAAGGTATCTTAGCATTCTCTTTAAGGGACTAATATCATTTGAAAGGCAACTTAGATAGCGTCATCGAGGGACTATGATCTTGTATTTGCTTGTTTTTGCTAAGATACCTTACATGCGTAGTATGGCCATTTTTCATAAGGAAACCAAGTGGATTTACCCTAGGGGTGCTTGTGTGCAAGTGTATTGTTTGATTTGCATGCATTTAGTCTTTGAACTTTTGGTTATCTACTTGTTGTTTTTATCTTTCCATGCATCCTAGTTACTGGCATTTATACAAAAGAAATAAAAATGCAGAAAGATAAAATCCTACACTATTACAACCATATTGAATAGCATGAAAATATAAAGGCAAAAATAAAATCAAAATCAAGAAAAATGGGTCTTTCGATTTAGGTAGAAAACCCTTCGATTCTGCACTTCTTGATCTCCTTCAATTTTGTGTCTGGAGTCAGTGAAGTCATGCCCTTCGATTTTCCTTTCTGCCTCCTTCAACTAGGGATGGAACCAGTGTAGGCGTGCCTTTCGATTAGGGCATGGAGACCAGCATGTTGTGCCTTTTGGCTGGGCCTGGAATCAGTGCAAGATGTAATCTGCCTTTCTGCCTCCTTCGACTGGGGGTTGAAAGCAGTGAGGGAGTGTCTTTCGACTGGGCCTGGAATCAGTGAGGAAGCCTGAGGCTTCATTTCATACTCATGTCTCATGTTTCTTTCGTTTGAGATATTAAATAGAAACATGGCCTAAGGCCATGCTGGCATTTCCTTAGGGCCAGGTTAGTTCTTAAAGCATTTGTAACAAACCAAAGAACAAATCCAAAAGGAGAGACAATAAAAACAAACTAAAAGGGTGTAAACGAAAGGGAAACAAATACTGCGTACATGTTTGAAACGAAAAGGATATTTATTTACATGTTATGCTGGAAACGAAGGATCCAAGGTTAAGGATAACTTACCTTGCTTGAGGCTGGGAGGTGTGATGGGCCTTTAAATGGTTGCCTTAAGCACTTCTGGATTCGAAGGGAGGGACCAGGGGTTAGGCCTTTGATACTGGATTCAAAAGATAAGAAAAAATGTGAGGTTCTTCCTGCTGGATTCGAAGGGTAACAAGGTACAGGGGTGCTTCAGATTTGAAGGGGATGACTGTTTGGATTCTGGGTTTGTGTTTGATGAATGTTTAAGTGTTTGAGAGCTTTATGGAGTTTGAGAAATTATTGAAGATTCGTTCCTCTGGCCAAAAATTCCTCCTTAAACATGTGTTGGAGCCTCTTATTTATAGGCAAAGCTGCCTGAAGCTTTTGGAGGGAAAACAAAAGGTTTGAACAATTTGAGTAACCTGCTCTTTGTAGCTTTCGAGAGACAGTGCCTTGTATGCTATTTTGGTGCAAGAATTGGGCAGTGTTTCAGGACTACTGTGCAGCAATTTTAGCCAGTGTACCAGGCCTGAACTTGGAAGCAAGCATCTTCGAATATTTTACCCTTTCGTTTTGACCCTTCTTCGACCAGACTCTTCTCCCAACAATATTATTTGATTTTCCTCCAACAAGTGCCTTTCGAATGAGTCACTTTTGTGCATCCTTCGAAGGAGACAAAAGTGTGACCCTTGGATGGGTCACCAAAACATGCCTTAAAGTGGGCTTTGTAAATCCTTTGAATTTACCAACAAGCATGTCCTTCAAATGGGATGCCCAGAGTTAGGTTCGAAAGATGCTGATTCGAAGGGAATCAAAGTTACAAACAAAACCTTGTGAAGGTGGTTCTGTCCAGTCGAAGGCTTTCCTGCCAAAGGTCCATGTGGCCAAATGAAGGAGTGTACGTAGGGGGTCCCTGCTTTGTGACTTCATGCAAACATGAAGGGAACCACATGCCCAAACGAAAGGTTTGACCAAAACCTTGTACTGAAGGATTCATACGCCCAAACGAATAAAGCATGAAGGGAGTCAAAATCCTAAACGAAGCTTGCAACAAGGGGCCACCTACCCAAATGAAATTGGCATGCTAGGCTTGCAGAGATGCCCAGACGAAAGAGGCATGCACGATGAAATTTTGAGCAATCGAAGGATGCCAAAAGGAGGCTTTGTGCCTTGTGCACGCTAGTATGGTGGAAGTCTTTTGTGCGCAACAAAGAAGTTATGGCTCAAAAGAAGGCTTGTACGCAGCTAGTCATTACTTTATGAGTCAAGGAAAGCATGGAGGAAAGTTTGTATAGGAATTCAAGCATCAAACATCCAAACGAAACAAGCATATAGGCAGTCATGGAATTGTGAACCCAGTAAGGCCAAAGATGAAATCGAAGGTGGAATGCAGCAAGCTCCTGCCTTGTGAACCAAAACCAACGTGCCAGAGGCCCGTGCTCAGTCGAAGGATACAAGCCAAACTTGCATCGAAAGAGGCCAAAAGGCCAATCGAAGGGGCTGAAACGAAAGGATTTATTTTTCTCCAATTTTGTCAAAAGATTATTTTTATATGTTTTCTTCCTTTTTGATAGTTTTCCTTTTAATATTGGTACTACAAAATCCCAATGTACATGTGCAAGCTTGAACCTTGAGAATCCTTGTGATAAATGCCTTGAAAGATGAGAGGGAAAATTTTGGGTACAACAAAATGCATACGAAACGCATATAACATTCTCATTTATTTTGAGAGCATCATTACATAGTGAGTTACATACATCATACCATTTCATAAAACTAACTTTGTATTTTCAAGTAAAGTTCACAAACAGGCGATCATCAGCAATTTTCATACAGGTGAAAGATTAATTCCCGAAACAAGATGGGGCAACTATCTATATGACCAGACGGTATGAATTCCTGAAACATGACGGGTTTACCGATGAAAAACGGATTGTAGATTAATTCCTGAAACAAGACGGGGCAACTATCTGCATGACTAGTGATGCGGTATATTCGCAAGTGTACGAATTGCGTCAGAGTAATATAAAAGATTATCGATCCACAGATACCAATCGTCAATCTATTGTTTCCTATTGTTACGGTGTTTAGCTAAGTCAATATTAAACAGGTAATTGAGCATGCAAGTGTGATTCAAAGCTTGAAACTTGACATGAGTGATCTTTGGGGTCCATAATGATCCATGAAAACCATATGATGCATTGGAAGTTCAAAAATCCTTGTGCAAACTCAAACCCTAATTTTGGTCATCAGTGCTTAAGGAGGTGTCTTGAGCTGATCAAACCCTAGTGCAGTCTTGAACCCAAGGAGATCTTGTGAGTAAATTCTTGATAAGTGAGAGGGAAAATTTTGGGGTACAACACCGGGGCAGGGTAGATGTTCAGTTAATCTGATCGAGCATTCAAACTTCAGAAGGAGTGTCCTATCTGAGGATCACCATATTTTATGCCTCGCGTTATGAGGACAGGAAAAGATCAAAACCACGATGGTTATTTCCTCACAAAATCCTGAGGTCGAGACTGAATCGATACAATAATGGTTATCCCTCGCCGACCAAGGAATGAGGCAGTCACTTTCCTTCAAAAATTTTAAAGACTTAGGGTCACACGAATTGTTCAAAATGGAAAGTATGAATAAGAAAGAAGCAAAAAAAACCCCACTAAGTCGAAACTTGAAAACAAGTCGCTTAGGTAAAAATTAGGGCATCCCGTTGGACTTCCAAATTGAAACTCAAGAATTGGTCCTGGAAAAAATCATGGAAAGTGAAAAGGAATTTGAAAATCCCGAAAGGCAGAAAAGGATTATCCAATAAAAATCCTCATCAAAAGAAAATGTGTGTGATCGAACACCCAAAAACCAAAGGTTAAGTGACTGTCATGTCCAAGAAATCGTTGTGGTTCCTCAACCATCATAAACTCTTTTAAGAGATGAGTGCTCGTATCGAGTTAGCTGAATTTAGGACTGGAGAAAATCATGGAGAATGGGTGGGCACCAAAAGTTTTGAGCCTTAAAAACCTTTTTTTTCTAAAAACCATGAACCAGGCCAAGTTACAACCCTTAAAAGTCCTAACTGGAACATGGGTTAATTCTAAAGCAAAACTGTTACGAGAGTACGATAACCTGAATCCTAAGAGACTTGCTAAAAACATTTTGAGTTGGTATCACTCCCTCTTTTATTTTCTTTGTATAGAAAATTTTTCTATGTTTCGGCATCTTTTCAATAAAAGTTTTCTAACTTCAAGACAAGCATATGATTTGCATTAGATTTATCATTCTTAGGATAAAAAATTCCTTGCATGTGAAAAAGTTCTTAAACATCAAGCGAGCTTGCATAATGAGCATCAGATGAAGAGTTTGATCATCCTAAGGGAGGAATTACTTTAGGAATCTGTTGAAAAGAATGATCTTAATTTGGGGTATGCTTTCTAGCTGCTCCTTTGAATTGAAGAAGACAAGTTTGAGATATTGATCAAGAACTCTTTGTTTGATGATTGTGCAGAAATTTTGTCCGCCCCTAAATCTCTGTTTGAACAATGGTGTATCGAGTTGAAAAGCATGATTGTGTACTAGCTTATTTTGAAGACGTAAGCCAATCATCCTGAGGAGGTGTTGTCTTCCAAGCTCCTTAAACTTCTCATTCCTCTATGAGCATGAGGTAAGAAAATGGTTTTCTAAGATTCCGCTAATCTGGGGGAAATCAAGTTAAGATCCATTGACTCTCGAAGTTTCGTTAATCTAGGACAGTTATGTCGAGATTCGACAAATCTCTCAAAGTGTCGAGTGATCAGGGTCCGTTACCCAAGGTTTATTGAAGCCACTTCTAATTTTGATTAGTCATAAGTCGTGCTTCAAAGTTTGTAAAACTGGGGTGTTGTACACTAATTTTTTCCCCTAAGATCCCTTCATCATACCATGTTGATTCCATTACAATAAGATCACACTAGGATTCTTGGTTCCCCTTCCTATATTTAGCTTTGCACTTTGAGGAATCACCAAGCACTTTGACTTGTGTTCTTTTATGATCATGAATATTTTTTTGTCTTGATTTCTTATTTTAATTAATAAAATACAATGTTGGTTTGTCTTGTTTTTTATCCATGTAGGTAAAGGCAATGAGATTTAATAAGTTTCCCCATGGGTTCATGAGTTTATTTCCATGCCCTAGTCAATAAAGCTTGAGAAGTTCAAGCCTCACCATTGAAGTTGTTTTGGATGAAATTGCATGGCAAGCTTATTTTGGTTCACCATATTTCAAGTTTATCAAATTTGATCCAAAAAGTACAAGGGGTTGATTGAAAAAATAGTCATGTTGGGACAAGATTTTATTCCTTTTGGTTACAAGTGCATGTTCCTCTCAATTATCAAGATATGGAAGTGGTTGTAGTTGTTATGATTTCTCATTGTCATCCTCAACAACTTATATTTACAAAGCATTTGTTTTGGTACAAGAATTTTGTTCAAAATTGTCAAAGTTCCTCAAGGCATGTTCCTTAATCTAGGAGATACGGGTTTGAACTTCAAAGGAGTATATCTTGCTCATATTTTGGTATTTTTGAGTGATTACAAAGACATAATTACCTTTAAAGGGTTATTAATAAATCACTTCAAAATTTCCAAGGAGTTTTCATGTGGAAGAAACTTGATGAGGAAGAAAGATTACAAGTCCTCTAGATGAATCCCTAATTTTCCATGTGTGACTTCAAATGATCATAACTTGGTCAACTTTTATCACATTGAGCCCATTCTTTTTCCATAATTATCTTGAAGATGTGAACTTTATTCCTTCTTTTATGTGCAAAGTGAGAAAATGGATGGAAGTTGCCTTAAGGATAGAAAAGATTATAGGTCATTTTATGAAATTTTTCCAACTTCAACAAGTCATAACTATCTAAATTTTTGGAGGTTTTGAATGATTCAAGTTTCAAAATGTCATTCTAGAGATATAATTCATGCCATATGTTTTGGTCAAGATCAAATTCCAAGTGGAAGGCCATGTTTGGATGCAAGACATTATAGGTCACTTTTGAAGAAAAAATTGAAATATTTCTAAGTATGGAAAGTCAACCTTTTTTCCTCAACTTTGACTCAATGCAACTTTCAGCTTAAGCATCCATTTAACTCCATTCTTTTTCCATTGAAAATCTTGTAACCTCATTTTTCTAAAGCATCAAGAATCATGCCTTAAGACCCCTTGAGTTGAAAATGCCATTGTTTTGAAATTGGTAACTTGGAACTGAATTTCTCACCAAGTCAGAATTTTGAAATCCATAATGTGGCCTCTAATCACAAGATTTATACGCGTTTTTTGATTTAAACTTGATTAACAGGCTTAACAGAAGCGTTTAGCACCTCAAAACGCAAGGATTGGATGAGTTTTGGTGAAAATAAGATCACACTTCACTCGTGCATCAGGTTTGCACGAATTCCCTCCAAAATACATCATTCACTCTTCCTTTTGATCCCATTTTCTTCTCCTATAAATACATGAACTATCCCATTCATTTTCTCAAGCTTGGATAGCCAGAATCACCCTGCCAAACTTGTTCCACAACTCAGAATTCAACAACTTTGAAATCCTTACACAATCCAATTTTTCATCAATTCACCTTCTTTGATCTTCCCTGAAGCTAACCATATAATTACATTCAAGAATCGTTCCCTATATTTCTCCATAGAAGTCCAGTTTCAGAGCTCTACAACTCAACATCATTAGGTAGATTCCTTCATCAATTCTTCAAAATTTTGATATCATTGTGATGCTCTCATTGCCCTGGTTCTAGTCGTAACACTTGCTTTTTACTGGAAACACATTTTGACCATGAAATTTCGAATCCCTTTTCAAAACTTTCCTTCCAAATTGCTTGAGCTACGGTTTATATAAATTTGGCGCGAGGGTGTGGTTGTCTTCGTCTGGAAGAGACGAAGCGAATGGCATAGGTCTGAGCTTCTGATTTTACAGTTTGGGTGACCTGTAATTCAGGTTGGCTGGAGGTTGAAGATGACCAACGTGTCATCTTCCAACCAATGATGGCGTGCCACTTGTTATTTTTGAATTCTGATTTAATAATCGATTCAGTGCTTTATTCACTAATGACCATGATATGCACAGCGTGCCAGATCCCTTGGATTTGATTACTAACGCGTTTTGACTCTCATCCAATGGTCCACATTTTTTGACTTTTATTTTCTTTTCTGATTTTTATATTTAATTGTTTTAAACTTCAAAAAATCATAGGAAATTCGTTTTAAGTCCAAAAAATATGAAAATATTATGAAAATATTTTTTATTATTCTCTTTCTGATTTTTATTTTTTCACAATTTAATTTTGTGTTTTGGTATTTTTTATAAATTTACACTTTATTTGAATTGTTTTAAATGTTTAAAAAATACTTTTATGCATTTTTAAATTCTAAAAAAATTATGGAATGATCCAATGATATTGTGACAAATATTGGGGACCTTATTTTATTTTTGTTTTTGAATTTGTTATTTTTTATCATTTTTGGTTTATTTTACCCCTTTATTTTAATTTTAAAAATAGTTTCTGACTTTAAAAAATTACCAAAAAATTTATAAAATCATTTGAGTCCTTTTCTGATTTTTCTATGGTCTTAATTTTTATTTCTTGATTAATTTGAGTATAGTTGATATTTTTCTCTTTTATTTCTATTTTTAAACATTATTTTTAAACCTTTTTGTATATATATTAAAATGTAATATCATTTTGTGACTATTTTCTGGCTGATCTTGGGTTAAATTTTTTATCATAAATTTTATTAACATCATTGGATCCATGGTGTTAAGTCTAACTCCACAAAAATGGGTGAATGATTTTAATAATAGTTTGATTAAATTTAATCCAAAAGTGGTTTGTATATTCTCTCTCACCCCTCTTCATCTCATCCCCTTCTTATTGCACTAAATGTTGTTGGAGCATGATCTCTATATCATGTCTCAAAATAAATGGTGCATAGATTACTATTGACCGGCTTCAAAATGGGTGCAATTTCTATATAAGTCCACTTACGATTGCTTAACATAGCGCTAAATTTTGTCCCGATTCGAATAAATGATCAATCGTGGCCCAAACCTATGTTTGCAAGCCCAAGTATGTTAATTTGATCTCTTTTATCCAATAACCTTGAGATTCATTGTCTAGAGGCATTGGTTCTACCAATCCTCTAATGGGTCTACAACACTTTTGGTCAACGCGGATCACTTAAACATCGTTGATCATTAAATGATACTCATAAGGATTCCAAATGGATGATATACTTGACAAAAAGCAAATGCAACTTGTTGTGTGGAGGCTTTGGTTCTACTAATCCTCTAATGAGTTATAAATACAAGTTTCAAGATGATCATCCAACTAACCACTAATCACTAATAATTGACTTTATCCTTTATTCTTTTATTATATGCCCCTTTTATTTTTATGCACTATTTACTTTTAGCATTTACATTTCATGCCATTTTCATCTTTGCTCATTTGAGTATTTACTTTCTTGTCATTTTTATTTTTGCTCACTTGAGCTTTACTTTTCTTTTTAAAACACCTAATACTCAACACAAACCCTAAAAATCTTTAATGATACTTGGACTATTTGGTTACTATCCTTGGCATTATGGAGCATTCGACTTTTTGGACTTAGGATTAGAAACCTTGGCCTATGATTGGAGACCTTGTGATCTTATCTGATTATTTTGTCTGGAGCTCTTGAGGTTTACCTTAAGACATTGGGTTGTCTGTTTATTTTGTATGCAGGTTATTATGATTACACCCTTTATTTGTAATCTGGAATTCACTCATATACAGCCGTTACTCTACCCAATTTTTATGAAGACTTAATACACTTGAACTATTGGCTTCTTGTTGATTAGATGGTTATTATCCCTAGCTTTTACCTTATGCTTTAGGATATCCTCTTCTTCTTCACCCATCTTTTTTAATTTCAAAAATCTTCTCCCTCCTTTTGAAAACTCTTCTTGTTTTAAACTTGAACCACTTTCATAATAAACTTGGACTTAGGTCCATGCATTTTCAAACATTTTCATAAATAAACTTCAATAAACTTAATAATACTTTGACATTTTTGTGAGAAAACTAAAAGTCAAACAATCTCATTTCAAACCATTTTGCCACTTTGGCTTTTATCTTTAAACTTTTCTCAAAAGATTGAACTCTTGTCAATCCTCGTAGTTATGCAAACAACTATACTTCTAACAATATGTAGTGAAGAGATATGTTTTCCACTTGGGTGTTGAGTGAGGCATTGTTGATTTTAAAATCCAAGCCATATCCTCCACTTTGAGATGATGCAAATTCTCCTTTCTCATGATTGTGGGTAGTAGGTATGTTTTCCACACGGACAATGACGATGATGTTTTATCTCATAAAATTAACCAACACATTTGTGTTTCAAAATTTTTAAAAAGAGGAAATACATGTACCCTGATCCCCTATTGCACGAAAAGGCGGTACGTATGTGTGATGCAGTGGGAGAACTGACTTTGGATGTTTTGCGTTTTATCACAAATGTTACGGTTAGCAAGAGTCGCCACCGACTTTTCTTTTATCCAAAAGGAAAGGTGAAAAAGCACAGGAAAGACCTTTGAGATTGTTTCTTGAGTTAGGGGGGTAGATTATGAAAAGGGAAGGTATTAACACCCTTTTCATCCATGGTTTTCCATGGGCTCTTAGTTACTTTCTAGATCACTTGCTTTTGTTTGAAAAATGTGCTTTGCGTGGTTTTTTGAAAGTATTTTGAAAAGGCGCCATCGTTTAGGAAAACTTTGTAATGATTTTCGTTCGTAAGAATGTATACAAAGTGTTGATCTTTTGCAAATATTTTCAAGTTTGAAAGGTGTTTTGAAAGTGTTTGGTGTTTGTTTTAAAAATAGAAAGGATGTTTTATTTTGAAAGTGAGCAAGTAACTAGGAGCATTCTACCTACTCAAAAGTCTTTCATGTTTATTTCCTTTCTCCTTTGACATTGTTATCTTACCATTAATTTGGTAAGTAACCCTATCTTTGGATGTAAACGGGGTGGGCGTGGGTCATCATATAACCATGATTAGCAATGCTGCAAGGTATCTTAGCATCTTTCTTTAGGGACTAAGATCATTTTGAAAGGCAACTTTTGATAGCGTCATCGAGGGACTATGATCTTGTATTTTGCTTGTTTTTTCTAAGATACCTCACATGCATAACATGGCCATTTTTGTAAGGCAACCAAGTAGATTTTACCATAGGGGTGCTTGTGTACAAGTGTATTGATTTTCATGCTTGATTTGTCTTTGATTAGGGTTTGTTAATTGATTGGTTTTAGTCTTTCCATACAAACCCGAATTACTAGCATTTATATAAAGCGATAAATTGCGAAAAGTAAAATTACTACGCTATTACATCATTAGGGGAGGGGGTGTACAAATTTACAAATGGGGATTGCAAGAAAATTAAACCTAATTATCTATTACAACCATGTTGAATATTGTACAAAATTGAAAATAAAATGCAAGAATATAAATGGAAAAGAAATGGTTTTTGTTGTTTTTATGAAAAGGTTTTTGTCTTGACCTAATTAAAGAAAATGATTAATTAAAATTAAATAAAATTAACTTAAACTATTTAAGAAAAGGAATTAATTTGAAAAGGGTTTTTTTAGGGTTTTTTATGAAAAGGTTTTAAATTAATGAAAATGAAGAAAAAATAAATAAAAATAAAAATATAAAGAAAAAGTCAGGGGGTTAATCAGTAAGGTAAGAGGTATTGTGAGAAAAAAAACTAAGCCCACATGAAGAGCCCAAGTGCTGCCAAAAAAACACAAAAAAAAGTCAGAAATTTGTGAAAAAAGGCAAAAGGTCATGCTGGGGCTTGAACCCATGACCTAAGGGTGAACAGGCGTGCGCTTTACCACTGGGGTGGCTATACATCCGTTAATATAACTGAAACAATAAATACATAACACAAAATGCGCCCTGATAACACTTCATCTTTAACTTCCAGTCAAAGGACATGTATCTTCTTCATCTCTCAACAAAAATGAAAAGTTCAAACATGAAAGTTGTGGCATTTCTTCCCACGAATCCAACCATATAAATAACTTAACCTAAAAATTTTAGAAAACTTCAACTTTAAAATTCTGTAAACTCAGGCCATATAAATGCAAACTATGGATATGTACAGCTTCGTGGCAATGGTATCTACATTTTATCTTCACAAATCAAAGCTTAACAATGCCTAAATATGAATATAAAAGTTCAAGAAAAATACCTCAAAACTGGAAATCGTGAAATGGATTTGAGCTTGTTTCAGGCAGTGGTGATGATCAGGTTAGCTTCCTTGGACCTCTAGGAAGCTAATGCAATGGCTGACTTGAGTTGAGGGTGGCTGAAATGGCCTAGAGAAGTCCAACTGCAATGCTCTATTTTTTACTATGGAGGTTGATGAAGATGAGGTTATAGTTTGCAAACAGGGACATGGATGGTTTGTATTTGGTATGAGGAAGCTTTTGAAACAAAAAGGCCAAGAAATGCACGAGTGGTTTTGAAGATTGAAGTTCAAAATCAAAAATGACACAAAGATGGAGGTTTTGTGCAATCTGAGTTTTCAGGGAGTTTGGGAGCTTGTTCAATCGTGTGTTATGTTGCAATACACTTGTATAATTATATGGAAAAGGTTGGTGCACTTGGAGAGGTCAGAAAAAAAGATATAGACTTATGGCTATGTTACTTGATTTTTAAGAAAAGTGACAAAATAAGTTTCAATGTGTAGTACAAGCATGGCCTCAGTTTATGGGAGGCTCTAGACATGTTGATTTTGCGTTTGACATTGATTTTGATCAGAAGGAACAAGTTAGGAGCTCTATGCATTGACTTTGTGATTAAAGCTTCTTTATAAGAATGGAATGGTTACTTTGTGCGATAAATGAAAATTTTACTTGGACAAAGCTTGAATCAAGTGGATAATAGCTCAAAAGCAAGTGTAATCTTCTTATTATGGAGAGATCTTGAGGTTTAGAGGCCTGTAAAGCAAGATTGTGCAGCATAGGTTTGAAATTGAATTCTTGTTCATCACAAAATGACTTGTAATTTTAGTGTGAAAACCCTAACTTCATCTCTTCGATTCTACCTACTCAAGAATGATCTCAAGGAGTTCTTTGACATCTTAGAAATCTTGTAATATGCTCTACAACCTCTATTTTAATCAATTTTGAAAATTCCCCTTGGAACTATATGAAAAAGTGCCATGAAGTTAGGTCAAAATCCTGACCAAAACTAGGGCAAAATTTCACTAAGTGTTCAATTTCATGACCATAACTTTATGAATCCATAACTTGAGATCCAAGTATTTTTAGAAGAAGTTGTGTAAATATATGTTGTATATGTCATGGAGATATACAAATTTCATGTTGAAAGTTTCTTTTGAATCTTCTTGCATCATGGTGAAAAATTGGCTCAAATTTATGAAAAAACATGAAGTTTTAAACACTTAGAAAATTTTCTAAGTTAGAAAACTTTGACTTTTCAAAATGAAATCTTGACTTTTTGATTTCTTGATGAATAAATTTCATATTTTGACATGCTTTAATGAATTGTGATCTTTGACATTGAATTTTGACCAAAAAGTCAAAGTTTGACTTTTCAGTGTACAGTTGACTTTTGATCAGTTGATTGAAAATTCACTATTAATCCAATTGATCTTGAGCAATGTTTTAGGTCATTCCATTAGGAAAAAATGATGCAATTTAACTCTTGATATCATTCTTCAAACCAATTTATTATTTGCTAGTTCAAAAATCAGAAATTGCCCTTTCTCAGTAAAAACCCTAATTTTGACCATTTTGCCCTTTTGATGATTTGATCAAATTTCTTGAGGAACTATGGTCCAAACTTGATCAAATGATGAATATGAGTTTATAATGTTGATGTGGATCAAAAATTATGAAGTTTGACTGTAAATTGGCCATAGTTGACTTTTTTCCCAATACAACTGATTTTTACGTCAACTGCTCCATTGACTGAGCAAAAGTATGATCCAGGGCTTGAAACTTGACATGAGTAATCTTGGGGGTTCATAATGATCCATGAAAGACATATGAAGAATTGAAAGTTCAATCATTCTTGTGAAATCTCAAACCCTAATTTTGGTCATCAGTGCTTGAGGAGGTGTGTTGAGCTGATCAACCCTAGTGAAGTCTTGAACCAAGAGAGATCTTTGTGAGAATTTTTTTTATAAATGAGAGGGAAACTTTTGGGGTATAACAACTGCCATTTTTCAATCTTCTTGAACCCGGAGAGTTAGATTGGAGGATCTGACATTCGTGACTTGAAGGTGAAAGATGATTGAACACTAGAGTGCCCAGAAATTTGCACTCGAAGATGGATGGTGAATGGGCTTATAGATTCCATTTGGATGAATGTTGGCAAATACTGGAAGAAGTATCAGCACAAATCTCTTGTTGATTTATACTAAAACTCAATGTTTTACCTGTGAGAAAAAGAGTTAGTAAAATGCAGATGCCTGCATGATGTTCACCAGATGTGGTATTATGTTAAATGCATATGGTATGTACATGCTATGATGTATGAACGTGAGATGTATGTTTTTGTCCTGGAAAATAAATCCCTGACTGCTGTTGAGGAAATTATGGGAGGTTGAATCCCTGATTGCCATTGGGAATGAAGAATATGCATATCTTCAAACTTTATTGAAAGGATGCTTTCACTGGAGAATATCTCTTGAATGTCAGCTGTTATCTGGTCGGATCCAGGATTCACAATTTGCTGAGGATGAAGCAGTCAACTACTATCTGGGCAGATCTAAGCTTCATGGAAATTTACTAGGGGAAGAGATGAATTAAATGTTATCTGGTCGGATTCCAGGCTTTGCAGAAAATTTTCTTGAAATTGGATAGTTATCTGGTCGGATCCAGGCTTCACAACAACTTGCTGGGGATATGGAAGTTACCTGTTATCTGGTCGAATCCAGGCTTCCCAGTAACTTGAAGTGGTAACTACTATCTGGTCGGGTCCAGATTTCATGGTTTTTTTGGAAATTTGTACTATTATCTGGTCGAGTCCAGGCTTCATAGTGTTTCTCTAGGAATCATAGTTAATTGTTATCTGGTCGGGATCCAGGTTTCACAATAAACTGTTTGAAAAACTGTTATCTGGTCGGATCCAGACTTTGCAGGTTTCTGAGGTTGATGAGGTCAATTGTTATCTGGTCGGGTCTAGGTTTCACAATAAACTGTTTGGGGATTTAGTTGTTATTTGGTCGGTTTCCAGGTTTCACAATGAATCTTCGAGGGTGATTGCTATTGGTAGGATCCAGGCTTCACAACAACTTGCTTGAAAAGATGAAGTTGAAAACAGTTATCTGGTCGAATCCAGGTTTCACAATAATTTGTTGAGGCAGAGGCAAACTCTACTGGGGAAAAGAAGTTAAACCTTGGTCTAATTGAGTCCAAGTTCTTCTATATCTTTGAATAGTTAGATTATTATCTGGTCGGGTCCAGGTTTTATAGTATCTTGAAATTGAGATCAATTGTTATCTGGTCGGGTCCAGGTTTCAGATACTCAAACTAATATCTGGTCGGGTCCAGATTTCAGTAATTGAAGAAGTCAAACTATTATCTGGTCGGGTCCAGGCTTTAGTAATAACTTGGAGGTTGTGCTAATATTTGGTCGATTCCAGGCTTCATAGTATCTTTTTGGAAATAGTAAAGGCTTTGCTGACGGCTTTACTGAGGATCAGGGGTTGTGGCCCTATGATTTGCAATAATCTGAAAGTAAAATTCAAACTGGAGAGTGTAGACTCAGTAGGAAAGACTCAGCTTGGGGAGGATACACTCAGTTGGGGAGGATAAACTTTTTTTGGGGATAACAACCTTGGTTGGGGAAGATATACTCAGTTGGGGAAGACAAGCTCGGCTGGGGAACTTTGTGGTATCTTGATTGTTGTATGTTGGGAAAATTTGAACTTGGTCGGGGAGTTTTGTGATTCCCTGATGATTGTTAGGAAAATAAAACCTGTTAGGGAAATAAACCCTGTTTGAGAAGGTGAATTTCTTTTAGGAAGAGATCCAAGAGACTTCAACTTGTAAAAATTGACTTAGCTAGAGAGATAGCTGCCAAGAGATTGAGACTCTAGTTGGGGATTATCCTATGCAAAGAGACTTTGTGGGCAATTCCGTTGGGGAAAGGTTTATTGTAGCCGTCCTTGTGGGGATAATGATAATGAGATAACTCTGTGGGGATATTTCATGTACATTAAAGATATACTCGCCGCTTCTTAGCAGGACACATGTGCCAAATAGTTTTAATTATATTCATATGCATATGTTCATTCAATTTTAGTCATTGGAAAAATTTGCATTCAAAACAAAGACAAAAAATTTGCACTTTAAAGTATATTTATATTGATATTTTTCCCATGAATAGGCATTTTTGTACAGAGAGACGGAGATCCTAGTAAGAGGAAATCGTCGAAAGGAAAACAAAATTGAGAATGAAAACAAATAGCCATGTGAAATGATCTCATTTCCTTCCAACTCTACTATTGCCCCAATGTATTCGAATGTCCCTTGCCGTTGATAGAAGTCGATTGGATTAATCTCTGACCGTTTGAACTTGGACCTTGGTGATAAAATTGATTGTGTTGATTCCCCGGGACATAGTCATACGCTTTTAATCCTTAACTTTTGCCTAGGCCACCCTTTCGGGTTTTCAACCCACCAGGATACCCTTTTTGCCCAAGTAGCCCTTTCGAATTTTCAACTTGCCGAGTGTACAATCTTTTGCATATATCCCTAATTTTTTCCCAAACCTTTTGGTTTGCCGGGATACCCTTATTTTGCTTAGGTATGTCAACCTAGCGGGTCTCTTATGCATAGTATTTTTTAACTATGTCCGCGTTTTTAGGATGTGGGAAATCTTCACCATCCATGGTAGTCAGCATCATGGCACCGCCAGAGAAAACTCTCTTGACAACAAATGGCCCTTCATAGGTGGGAGTCCATTTGCCTCTGGGGTCGCCTTGTGGTAGAATGATGCGTTTTATCACAAAGGCACCAACTTGATATACTCAAGGCTTGATCTTTTTGTTGAAAGCCTTGATCATCCATTTTTGGTACGTCTGACCATGGCAAATAGCAGCTAACCATTTTTCGTCAATCAAGTTCAGTTGATCCAATATCGTTTGAATCCACTCGTCTTCTCCTAGGCCTGCCTCATTCATAATTCTCAGTGAGGGAATTTGAACTTTCATTGGCAAAACAGCTTCCATGCCATAGACTAGAGAAAAGGGAGTTTCCCCAGTTGATGTTCTAGCTGAAGCACGGTAGCCATGTAGAGCAAACAGAAACATCTCATGCCAATCCTTATAGATTACTACCATTTTTTTGCACAATCTTCTTGATATTTTTGTTGGCCGCATCGACTGCGCCATTCATTTTTGGTCTATGCTCAGAAGAATTGTGATGCTTGATCTTAAACTGAGTGCAAAGCTCAGTGATCATCACATTGCTGAGGTTAGTCCCATTGTCGGTGATGATCCTTTCGGGGATACCATAACGGTAGATGAGGTTGTGTCTGATGAATCTGGCTACCACATTCTTGGTGACTGAGGAAAATGAGGCGGCTTTGACCCATTTGGTAAAATAGTCTATAGCAACAAGAATGAAGCAATGTCCGTTGGAAGTTGTGGGCTTGATCTCTCCAATCATGTCAATGCCCCACATTGCAAATGGCCACGAATCAGTCATGACATTCAGAGGGATAGGAGGCACATGGACCTTGTCAGCGTAGATTTGGCATTTGTGACAAGTTCTTGAATGTTGATGGCAATCAGTCTCCATCGTTGACCAATAGTAACCTGCTCTTAAGATTTTCTTAACCATCGTATGCCCACTTGAGTGAGTACCGAAGAGACCATCGTGCATGTCTTCCATGATTTCCTCTACCTCCTTCTTATCCACACATAGGAGTAGAGTTGAATCATGGTTGCGCTTGTACAATATCCCATTACTTAGGAAGAACTTGGCTGCAAATCTCTGCAAGAACTTTCTGCCATTGATAGATGCCCCCTCTGGACACTCTTGTGCTTCAAGGTATCTCATCACCTCGTGGAACCATGGCTTTTCCGCATCGGTGTCAAGCTCATAGCAATGTGCAGGTTCATCAAATCTTTCAATTGTTATCATAGGGGCCTCGTTGTCCCATCTGACCTTGAACATTGAAGACTTGGTTGCCAAAGCGTCAGCCAACTGGTTTTCTTCCCTAGGGAAGTGCTCAAAAGTGATCTCTTTGAAGTGATGAATTAGGGATAGCACAAGTTCCTTGTAAGGGATGAGATTAGGGTGTTTAGTGTCCCAATCTCCTTTTACTTGGCTGATCACTAGGGCGGAATCCCCAAACACATTTAAATGCTTGATCCTTAAGTCAATAGCAGCTTTCAGACCTAAGATGCATGCTTCATACTCGGCCATATTGTTTGTGCAATCGAAGCATAGTTTGGCACTGAAAGGAGTGTGGCAACCTTCAGGAGAGATGGTCGCAGCACCAATTCTGTTACCTAAGGCGTTGGAAGCCCCATCAAAGACCATAGTCCATCAGGATCCTTATTCAGGTCCATCATACGGTCTAGGTTTCGCACAGTCGGTTACCAGCATGATGTTCTCATCAGGGAAGTCGAAGTTCATTGACCAATAATCATCCATAGCTTAATGGGCTAAATGATCTGCTAGTACACTTCCTATGATATATTTGTGAGTCGTGTATTGAATGTATTACTCATTCAAGATCATTTTCCATCTGGCTATTCATTGGGAAAGGGTAGGTTTCTCGAAGATGTACTTGATTGGGTCCATCTTAGAAATCAACAGAGTGGTATGAGTAAACATATATTGTCTTAGCCAGTGAGTAGCCCATGCCAGAGCGCAGCAAGTTTTCTCGAGTAGTGAATATCTAGTTTCATAGTCGGTAAACTTTTTGCTCAGGTAATAAATAGCATGCTCTTTTCGGCCCGACTCATCATGTTGGCCCAAAACACACCCCATAGAGTTCTCTAATACCGTCAAGTACATGATCAAGGGTCTTCCTTCAACTGGAGGCATGAGAATAGGAGGTTCTTGTAGGTATTATTTGATTTTGTCAAAGGCAATCTGGCACTCATCATTCCATCTGACTACCTGATTTTTCTTCAGGAGTTTGAAGAGTGGCTCACAAGTAGTAGTCAAGTGATATATGAAACGGGAAATGTAATTGAGATGACCCAAGAATCCTCTGACTTATTTTTCAGAATGAGGGACTGGAATATCTTGGATGGCCTTTACCTTGGCGGGATCAACTTCAATTCCTTTGTTGCTGACGACAAAACCTAGAAGCTTTCCAGATCGTACTCCAAACGTGCACTTGTTAGGGTTTAACATCAACTTGTACTTCTTCAGCCTCTCGAATAATTTGTACAGGTGATCGAGATGTTCTTCTTCGATTTATGATCTAGAAATCATATCATCCACATATACCTCTATCTCATGATGAATCATATCATGAAATAAAGCTACCATATTCCTTTGATATGTTGCCCCTACATTCTTTAATCCGAACGGCATGACCTTGTAGCAGAAGGTGCCCCATTGTGTAACGAAAGTAGTCTTCTCCATGTCTTCGGGAGCCATCCTTATTTGATTATAGCCTGAGAAGCCATCCATGAAAGAGAAGACTTTATGTTGAGCAGTATTATCAACTAAGACGTCAATGTATGGTAGAGGGAAGTCATCTTTGGGGCTTGCCCTATTCAGATCCCTATAGTCTACGCACATGCGAACTTTCCCGTCTTTCTTTAGCACCGGTACCACATTGGCAACCCATTGAGGATAGGATGTTACATCTAGGAACCCTGTATCAAATTGTTTCATCACCTTAGCTTTGATCTTTTCAGACATATCAGGCCTCGTGCGACGAACCTTTTGTTTAACAGGAGGGCAGTCTTCTCTTGTCGGCAGACGATGAACTATGATGTCGGTATCCAACCCAGGCATATCTTCATAAGACCAAGCAAATACTTCCATATAGTCATGCAACATCTGAACCAACCTGCTCTTGACACCGCTTTCCAAATTAGCGTCGATCCTAATTTCCTTCTTATCTGACTCAGTACCCAGGTTGATAACTTCAATTGACTCTTCATGCAGTTGAATAGATTTTTCCTCTTGTAATAGAAGTCTGGCTATTTCTCCCGGTATGTCACAATCTTCCTATCCTTCGTCTTCACCTTGGTTGATAGGACATTCCAAGTTATAGTCGGCAATAGTAGAGTCATTGGCAATAGGTTCCAGAGTGGATGTGGACCTGCAAGAGTGTGTGTGTGTGTGTGTGTGCATGTAAGATACATGGCTATTTTTTTGAAAAATGTATTTGAAAGAAAGGAAATACAATGAACACAAATATTTGAATGCAAAAGAGTCCAATGTACTGAATGGTCATATGACTAGATGAACATAAATAAAAACCCTTGACAAATGGACCAAAATGCCCCGGGCCAGGCACATGGCTGAAAAGTCATTGTTAAAATATTACAGACAACAAGTTCTTGAATTGAAAGAAAATCAATAACAAGTAGATTACTCCTCAATGAATGAGATGGGCACAAAGTCCTTTGCATTCCAATTCTTCAGATCTGTTGTAGTTGGATACACCCATTCTTCAAATGAAACTCCTTCTTCAGAATCGCCCATGGTGTTGACTTTGTGGCTTCCAATGCGGAGAGATGGCTTTCCAGCACGAGCACGCCTTTCTTCCTTCTGAGATTTGACTGTGAAGCCCAAACCAAACTTGTCCTCTTTAAATGGGATATCAAGTAGTTTCCCCCAAGTATCGTAGTTTCCTTCTTCAATTGCCGCGCGGGCATCCTTGACTGAAACCATCTTTGGTGTGGCCTTAACAGCTTTAGACTCGTCAGAAGAGAATTTAGTAGCAACAATCATCGGTGGTACAACCTCAAAGGCTTGACATGGGGTTTCAATGAATTCTCTGTCCATCTCCACGTACTTGAAAGAGTTAAGGTGGCTCACCATAAACTCTTCTTCTCCATATACGGTGACTATTCTTCCCTTGACTGGATATTTGAGTTTCTGGTGGAGGGTTGAGGTTACTTCCCCAGCTTTATGGATCCACGGGTGACCTAACAGACAAGAATATGCGAGACGAATATCCATAATACAGAAGGTGGAGTTGAATATTTGGTAACCCACTTTGATTTGAAGATCTACATCCCCGTGAAGAGTCCTCTTTGATTCGTCAAACGCCCTTACAATTATATCACTTGGCTTCAAGACTAAATCCTTATAGTCAAGATGGTCTAACACCCCCTTGGGTAATACATTCAGAGAAGAACCAGTGTCGACTAGCACATATGCTAAGGTAGTCCCTTTGCACTCGATAGAAACGTGTAAAGCTTTATTGTGATTCTTCCCATGAGGTGTTAAGTCAGCATCTGAAAATCCCAAGCCATTATCAGCTCTCAGGCTAGCCACGCAATTCTCAATTTGGTCTGTTGTTGTCTCATAAGGCACATGAGCCTTCTTCAGGAACTTGATTAATGTTCGAGCATGGGCATCGGAGCAAAGCAGCAATGACAACATTGAAATCTTAGAAGGGGTTTGCCCCAACTGTTCTACAATCTTGAAGTCACTTATTTTTATGATCTTCAAGATCTCGACCATCTCGCGGGCGGAGGTTTCTTCATCAACTACGTCCTTGTAGGGTACTTCAATCACATCAGGCTCAACAACCTTCCCCTTCCCTCTGGTATCGGTACTTGTCTTGGCAACAGTAATGCGGATGGGCGTCTTTGTAACCACTGGTGGTGAGATATTGGGTGAAAATATTCTCCCAGTTCTAGTTACTTTGCTTGAACCAGCTATGTTACCAACATTGTCGTATTTTTCTTCTTTGATCCAGCCATCTTGTTTAATCCCATGATAGAACACTTCAGCACCACAATTCCATGGTACCGCTTTGTTTGAAGAGTAGGGAATTGGTCCAGGATTGGTAATTATTAAGGGAGAAATAGTGGGTTCATTTGAAATCCTAATAGGACCTTTGGAGGTGATCATAAGAGGTTTGTTTGAGATGGTAATAATGGAAAGGTCTTCACACTTGTTAATCAAGCTCTTGGCGAGTGGAGTTTTATCGAATAGAATTTTGTGGCTATCCATCATTCGTTGAATGCCTTTCTTTCGCCCTTCACATCCATTGAGTTATCTTGTACAGCACACACAATCTTTTTCACAGCCAGGGAAGATCCCAGCTTTCAACAGATTGTTCTTGATTACATTCATCGGAGTAGTTAATTCTTCAACAGAGGCAACAAACATTGTATCTTCGACAACATTAACACCTTTGTCATGCTTTGGCATTGGAGCGGTAATTACATTCGGCATTGGAGGAGGATCAAACTCAATAGTCTTGTTGTCAATTAAATCCTGGATCTTGTTCTTCAAGGCCCAACACTGGTCAGTCTCATACCCGGGACTGCTTGAATGGTAAGTACACTTGGCGTTCGGATTATACTTTGGTGACGAGGTGTTAGGGTTGGCGGGAGGATCGCGCAATGTCACTAAATTAGCCTTGAGAAAATGTTGAATGGCTTGAGACAGTGAGATGCATAACCTTGTAAATTGTCTTCTTGGAGTTTCAAAACATTGATGATTTGTAGATGGTCTTGGAGTAGGAGTTGGATTGGAGATTCGGACAGCATTGACAGACGGGTGATCATTCTTCTTGGTATGGGCCCTTGCCCCATACACAACATTGACTTCCTTCTTTGCAGCAAAAGGTTTCTTGATAGGATTGGGAGTGGAGGTAGATGCCGCAGATATCTTCCCACTTTTAATGCCACTTTCAACTCTTTCACCGGTTAAGATCAATTCGGTAAAAAAATAGAAGAAGAGCAGCCAACCAACAGATTAAAGAAAGGGCCATATAAAGTGCCCATGAACATGTCGATGTGCTCCCTATCAGTCAAGGGAGGTTGGACCCTACTAGCAAGGTCTCTCCACTTTTGCGCATATTCCTTAAATCCTTCGTTCTTCCCCATGGTCATATCTTGCAACTGAACCCTCGTTGGCGCCAAGTCGGCATTGTACTGATACTGATGGTAGAAGGCATTAGCTAGATCTTCCCAAGTATTGATACGAGAACCATATAACTGATAAAACCATTCAAGTTGTGTTCCATCCAAGCTCTCTTGGAAAAAGTGAACCCAGAGCTTCTTATCAGCAGTGTGCGGCTTTATCTTGCGCACATAAGATTTCAAATGGAGTTTTGGACAAGAAACCCCATCGTACTTTCCAAAGATTGGTATTTTGAATTTGTGGGGAATGACTACCCCAGAGATCAAACCCAAATCATCAAAATCTAAACCGGGGACGGCTTGGATTTCAACAACTTTCAATCTGTCTTCTAACTGCTTGTATTTGATATCAGCAGGTGGATACTGCTCATTGAAATAATCATCATCAGATTCTTGACCATTATCACATTTAGCTTGAGTACTCTTGACCTCACCAACCTGGTTCTCGTCTTCTTAAGATGAGTCTCCTCCTACTGGGATTTGACGGATTGTCTCCTTGAACCTTCTACCCATGTTGAGTAGAGCTTTCTTCTTTGGCTTCTTCTTAACGGCCAACAAGGCCATCGTGTCTTGCTTCCCCTTGGCTAGGGCTAGTAGAGCTTCCTGAAACTGAGAATTCTGGGCTTGGAGATCTATCACATATTTCTCTAGATCCATCTTTCTGAAATAAACAGCAGAAAGATAAGGAAACATGTTATGCGAAAACCTGTCATGTTATGGTGCATGGAATATGTACATGTAAATGATTTCAAGGATTAATGAAATTTAAATTTGTATAGACAAAAGAATGAACAAATGTTAATTCTCATTAGACAAAACAAGAAAGATTACATCATGCCACTTGGGCTTACAAAATAACTTTCTAAGATAAAAATATTGAACGCATCCTCTTTGGCGCAAGATAAGAGTTCACACTTTGCTCTTCTTGTAGCTACTTCGTAAGCTCCAAGACCCTCTTTTCACTAGCATAGAATTGAGCCTCGAAAGTATCCTGTTCTTCCTTAAGCTGAATCCAACCCTTTTACAAGTCTTCGTGAGAGGTAGGCATGTCGGGATGGAGTATAGTGTAGGGAACATCTCCTTCGACCACTGGCTCCCAGATGACTGGTAAGATGGAGGGATAAGGCATCACAAGTTTCTAAGCATGAGCTCGCACCCATTTGAGGTAAGGCTCGAGGGGAATGGAACTCTTGTTCCCTAGTGTCTTGCTATCCATCATGTTTAACATCCTCCAAGCTTGCATAAATATCTGGCGGTAACCTTGATCGTCACTCTCGTAGTCAAATACCAAACCTTGAATAAGCATCTCGTGGGAACCATCCCTCTGGGCATAACCAAACTGTCGTAGGGCTAAGCAGGGGTTGTAAGTGATACCTCCTCTAATTCCAAGCAAAGGGACATTAGGGAATTCTCCACAACAATCAATGATAGTAACATTCTCCAAAGAGCGGGAACACCAATGAATATCTGAATGTCTGAGCGTCACCAACCTATGGGACCATCTTGAACCTTGCTCATTTTTCAACACATATTGGGGAAGATGTGAAATAAACCATATTGCCAAGAGAGGAGTGCAACACATGAGGATACCTCTCTTCCTCAAAGTGCGAGAGTGAAAAGAATGTACGATGTCTCCTAACAAAGTAGGTACCGGGTTACGAGACATGAATATTTTGACGTGTTCACATCTATTAGTTGGTCAGGATTTGGAAACAAAACCATCCCATAGATGAGGAGAGCCACAATTTCCTCAAAGGCTTGCAAATCTAAAGAGTTCCAACAGTTTTGGGCTTTCTCAAACAAGAACTTTGCTAGGAAACCTTTCACACCACTCCTTGTTTCCCAATTAGTTGTGATATCAGATGGTTGCAAGTGTAGAGCTTGAGCAACCTCTTCTGGATTTGGATATCTTTCCGTACCGTTGAAACATAGTTGATTGAGAATGGTAATGCACAAGAATTGGGAGAATTCTTCCAAAGTTGACACAATTTGATAATCGGGAAATGTGAAGCAATGGTGTAGAGGATCAAAGAACTGAAAGAGCACCTTCATCATGTCTTCATCAGTGTTGGAGGTGACCAAGTTTAGTAGGCGACCATATTTTTAGGTAAATGGAGAATTCTCAGGAATCCTTGATGCTAACTCCTTGAGTTGAGGAGGGATCCTTACGATATTGACTTGAATGGTTTTCTTGCGAATAGAATTCATGTCCTATAAAATAGAACAAAGATAAATCCCAAAAATCCTTGAAATGGTTAGTGAGTATGAGTACAATGTTATGATGTTTATGATGTTATATATAAGTAAATATATACAAACAAAGCAAACAAGTCCTTAGGTTTAGGCTTGCATGGAGTCTCATAGGTAAGTACCCTCTTGAAGTTTAGTTGGCTCAAACCTGTCCTAGTAATAGTAACTGGGTTCTGAGGAGCTCAATATCACTGGTTTGTTTCCTTGGGCATTGTTTCAGCGCAAGCCTCTTTAATGGCGACCGAAATATTCCAAAAAAACAAACCTCAATGAGTGTAGTATCGAGTATCTACCAACTTCGGACTGCACCAAAGTCAGTCATCTCACTACGTCCTAATGGCCAAGTTGGTCAAGTAAAGGTTCTAAAAGTTCATTAGTGCTTCATGACATCACTCAGCGGCCTTGTATTCTCCTTGACTACTCAAGGGATACCGGTACCCACAAATATGTCGCACTAACATAGCTATTGCTTAGACTGTGTCGGTATACCTCGCACAGTTTCCATAATGTATTGCTACTTACCTATAAGGTATCCCAAATCCGGGTAGAGGATTCAAACCCAAATAAAGAACCATAATGTAAAGCACACAAGTCAAACAATGAAAGCAAGTAAATGTGATCTAGCCCTAAGGTATCCTTACTTTTAGAATTATCCCCAGCAGAGTCACCAGTTCTGTGATGCGGTGGGAGAACTGACTTGGGATGTTTTGCGTTTTATCGCAAATGTTGCGGTTAGCAAGAGTCGCCATCGACTTTTCTTTTATCCAAAAGGAAAGGTGAAAAAGCACAGGAAAAACCTTTGAGATTGTTTCTTGAGTTTTGGGGGTAGATGATGAAAAGGGAAGGTATTAGCACCCTTTTCATCCATGGTTTTCCATGGGCTCTTAGTTACTTGCTAGATCACTTGCTTTTGTTTGAAAAATGTGCTTTGTGTGGTTTTTTGAAAGTATTTTGAAAAGGCGCCATCGTTTGGGCAAACTTTGTAATGATTCTCGTTCGTAAGAATGTATACAAAGTGTTGATCTTTTGCAAATGTTTTCAAGTTTGAAAGGTGTTTCAAAAGTGTTTGGCGTTTGTTTTGAAAATAGAAAGGATGTTTTGTTTTTAAAGTGAGCAAGTAACTAGGATCATTCTACCTACTCAAAAGTCTTTCATGTTTATTTCCGTTCTCCTTTGACATTATTATCTTACCATTGATTTGGTAAGTAATCCTATATTTGGATGTAAATGGGACGGACGTGGGTCATCGTATAACCATGATTAGCAATGTTGCAAGGTATCTTAGCATCTTTCTTTAGGGACTAAGATCATTTTGAAAGGCAACTTTTGATAGCGTCATCGAGGGACTATGATCTTGTATTTTACTTGTTTTTGCTAAGATACCTCACATGCATAACATGACCATTTTTGTAAGGCAACCAAGTGGATTTTACCCTAGGGGTGCTTGTGTACAAGTGTATTGATTTTCATGCTTGATTTATCTTTGATTAGGGTTTGCTAATTGATTGGTTTTAGTCTTTCCATACAAACCATAATTACTAGCATTTATATAAAGCGATAAATTGCAAAAAGTAAAATTACTACGCTATTACATCATTAGGGGAGGGGGTGTACAAATTTACAAATGGGGATTGCAAGAAAATTAAACCTAATTATCTATTACAACCATGTTGAATATTGTACAAAATTGAAAATAAAATGCAAGAATATAAATGGAAAAGAAATGGTTTTTGTTGTTTTTATGAAAAGGTTTTTGTCTTGACCTAATTAAAGAAAATGATTAATTAAAATTAAATAAAATTAACTTAAACTATTTAAGAAAAGGAATTAATTTGAAAAGGGTTTTTTTAGGGTTTTTTATGAAAAGGTTTTAAATTAATGAAAATAAAAATGAAAATTAATTAATCAAAATAACCTAAGTTCTAAATTAATTTTAACTAAGAAAATAATATATTAATTTAACCTAAGTCTAAAAAATAATTATGTAAGAAAAAGAAAAGAAATTTATTTATTTTAAGAAAATGTTTTTTTATCTTTTTATTTTATGAAAAATAAAATACATGAGTATAAAAAATAGATAAAAATAAATTTGGATTTTTTATGATTTTATGAAAATAATAATAATAATAATAATAATAATAATAATAATAATAATAATAATAATAATAATAATAATAATAATAATAATAATAATAATAACAATAAAAATATTAATAATAATAATAATAATGAAGAAAAAATAAATATAAAGAAAAAGTCAAGGGGGTTAATCAGTAAAGCAAGAGGTATTGTGAGAAAAAAAACTAATCCCACATGAAGAGCCCAAGTGCTGCCAAAAAAACACAAAAAAAGTCAAAAATTTGTGAAAAATGAAGAGCCCAAGTGCTGCCAAAAAAACACAAAAAAAGTCAAAAATTTGTGAAAAATAGCAAAAGGTCATGCTGGGGCTTGAACCCAGGACCTAAGGGTGAATAGGCGCGCGTTTTACCACTGGGGTGGCTATACATCCGTTAATATAACTTAAACAATAAATACATAACACAAAACGCGCCCTAATTACCCTTCATCTTCAACCTCCAGCCAAAGGACTTGTATCTTCTTCATCTCTCAGCAAAAATGAAAAGTTCAAACATGAAAGTTATGGCATTTCTTCCAGCGAATCCAACCGTATAAATAACTTAAGCTAACAGTCAAAGATGAATGAGAATTTTTCTGGCCCTAATTTAAAACCTAAAAATTTCAGAAAACTTCAACTCTAAAATTCTATAAACTCAGACCATATAAATGCAAACTATGGATATGTACAGCTTTGTGGTAATGGTGTCTACATTTTATCTTGACAAATCAAAGCTTAACAATGCCTAAATATGAAGATAGAAGTTCAAGAAAAATACCTCAAAATTGGAAATCGTGAAATGGATTTTAGCTTGTTTCAGGCAGTATGATCAAGTTAGCTTCCTTGGACCTCTAGGAAGCTAATGCAATGGCTGGCTTGAGCTGAGGGTGGCTGAAATGGCCTGGAAAAGTCCAACTGCAATGCTCTATTTTTGGCTATGGAGGTTGATGAAGACGAGGTTACAGTTTGCAAACAGGGACAAGGATGGTTTGTATTTGGTATGAGGAAGCTTTTGAAACAAAAAGGCCAAGAAATGACACAAAGATGGAGGTTTTGTGCAATATGAGTTTTCATGGAGTTTGGGAGCTTGTTCAATTGTGTTTTATGTTACAATACACTTGTATAATTATATGGAAAAGGTTGGTGCACTTGAGGAGGTCAGAAAAACAAGATATAGACTTATGGCTATGTTACTTAATTTTGAAGAAAAGTGACAAAACAAGTTTCGATGTGTAGTACAAGCATGGCCTGAGTTTATGGGAGGCTCTAGACATGTTGCTTTTGCCTTTGACATTGCTTGTGATCGGAAAGAACAAGTTAGGAGCTCTATGCATTGACTTTGTGATTAAAGCTTCTTTACAAGAATGGAATGGTTACTTTGTGCCATAAATGGAAAATTTACTTGGACAAAGCTTGAATCAAGTGGATAATAGCTCAAAAGCAAGTGTAATCTTCTTATTATGAAGATATGTTGAGGTTTAGAGGCCTGCAAAGCAAGATTTTCCAGCATAGGTTTGAAATTGAATTCTTGTTCATCATAAAGTGACTTGTAATTTTAGTGTGAAAATTCTAACTTCATCTCATTGATTCTCCCTACTCAAGAATGATTTCAAGGACTTATTGGATATTTTGGAAAGATTATAATGTTCTCTACAACCCCTCTTTTAATCACTTTTGATAATTCCCCTTGAAACTATATGAAAAAGTGCCATGAAGTTAGGTCAAAATCCTTACCAAAACTAGCGCAAAATTACACTAAGTGTTCAATTTCATGACCATGACTTTATGAATCCATAACTTGATATCCAAGTATTTTTAGAAGAAGTTGTGTAAAGAAATTTTGTATATATCATAGAGATATACAACTTTCAAGTTTAAAGTTTCTTTTGAATCTTCTTGCATCATGGTGAAAAATTGGCTCAAAGTTATGAAAAAACATGAAGTTTTAAACAATTAGAAAAATTTCTAAGTTAGAAAACTTTGACTTTTCAAAATGAAATCTTGAATTTTTTATTTCTTTATGAATAAGTTTCATATTTTAACATTTTTTGATGAATTGTGATCTTTGACATTGAATTTTGGCCAAAAAGTCAAAGTTTGAGTTTTCAGTGTACATTTGACTTTTGATCAGTTGACTGAAAATTCACTATCAATCCAATTGATCTTGAGAAATGTTTTAGGTCATGCCATTAGGTCAAAATGATGCAATTTAAATCTTGATATCATTCTTCATACCAATTATTTATTTTCTAGGTCAAAAATCAGAAATTGCCCTTTCTCAGTCAAAACCCTAATTTTGACCATTTTGCCCTTTTGATGATTTGATCAAATTTCTTGAGGAATTATGGTCCAAACTTGATAAAATGATAAATATGAGTTTATAATGTTCATGTGGATCAAAAATTATGAAGTTTGACTGTAAATTGGCCATAGTTGACTTTTTCCCCAATACAGTTGATTTTTAGGTCAACTGCTCCATTGACTGAGCAAAAGTGTGATCCAAGGCTTGAAACATGACATGAGTAATATTGGGGGTCCATAATGATCCATGAAAGCCATGTGAAGCATTGAAAGTTCAATCATCCTTGTGCAATCTCAAACCCTAATTTTGGTCATCAGTGCTTGAGGAGTTGTCTTGAGCTGATCAACCCTAGTGCAGTCTTGAACCAAGAGAGATCTTTGTGAGAAAAATTTTGATAAATGAGAGAGAAAATTTTGGGGTACAACAGTAGGAACTAAAGGTTCGCAACCGCGGCGTGTGCAAAAATCATAAAATAAATATATTTCTTTTCTCACCTCCACCATCCATTTTTTATACAATATTTTTTATAGCCACAATATACAGATTTTTCAAAGAGGTTCCTACGGAGTACCATAGATGTTTAGGGTGCTAATACCTTCCCTTTGAATAACCAACCCTCTTACCTTGAATCTTTCCCCCTCTTTTTCGGTTATTCTCTCTTTTCCCATTCCTTTGGAAACAATAAAGTGCGGTGGCGATTTTTATTTTGATTTGTATAAGTCTAGTCAATCCAATGGCTTAGTATTAAACATTTATACCGCTATAGAAAAATGGAGACTTCACTGGGGAAAGGTTGACCTCTTGATGGTCCATCCTTAAGTGGGTTGAGCCTATCTTTGTTTATATCTGTATATGTGTTATTATTGTTTTTGTGTATATGTTGTATATATGTTTGTCTGGATTTTCCTGGTTTTTAGGGTGCTTCGTGATTACTCATAAGTCCTATACCTGGACTTGGGAAAGCTTTAAGATAGGAAGGGCGGTATAGTCATGTTAACTTTGAGGGAGTAATCCCGAAAAAGGAGGCATGAGATCCCCCACTCAGTGGAGGCCCCTTTGACTGTAGTTTCGTTTACCGAGTAATCGGGAAGACATACTGCTTTCGATCTGAGAGCCTGCTGAAACCGAGGACCGTAGAATACCAAACCCATCTTGGCCTTTTAGGTGTAGTGCGGAAGCTATGACGGAGTAATCCGGAAATAGTTGTCACGCGATACTACGCTTGGACGAGTTTTTCTTGAGAGTATTACTAATTACCAAGTTAATCGGGAAGTTGGTAATATCCGAAGGAAGGATGTAGACTCTGGGAACCTCTAGAACCTTGTTCGGCAGGTGATAACTTTTAGATTAACACCTTATGGGTAGTAACTTCGACCTCATGCTCGTGACGTTGAACCTATGAACCCTATATGTGTGATCTTGTGTGTGATTGCTGCATCATGCATCCATGCACTCATAAGCATCTTTTGGAGAGATCATATTTCAAGGGATTTAAAGGTTGACCATTTGTGAATATCTCAGGTACTTTTTAACCGTGGATTTTGGGAAAAGAAAGACCGGGAAGTACAGTATCAAGGATCCTAAGATAGATGAGTTGATCAGTCTAATTCCCGAGATCGAGTGTTCTGCATATTTTCAGAAGAAGTATGGATCCATTATTCCTCTCATGAAGCTGAAGATGAAGGAGGGTATTCTCTCGACCTTGGTCCAGTTCTATGATCCGATGTATCATTTCTTTACTTTTCCCGACTATCAGTTGACGCCTACACTAGAAGAGTATTCTTATCTATTGGATTTACCTATTACCGATCGTGTTCGTTTTACTGGTTTGGAGGGTGAGCCAAAACCACATGAGAATGCTGCTTTGATTCATCTGGGGAAGTCTGAGGTTGAAGCCCATATGACTACTAAAGGAGGGATTAGAGGATTACCAGCTCATTTCTTATTGGAGAAAGCTCGTTACTTTTCCAGGATGAAGAGTACAGTCGCTTTTGAGGCTATCTTTTCTCTACTTGCTTACGGGTTGTTCTTATTTCCTAATGTGGACAAGTTTGTTGACATTAATGCTATCAGGCTCTTCATGATTGGAAACCCAGTTCCTACCTTGTTGGGTGATGCTTATTACTATATTCATCTTCGAAATTCTTATCATGGAGGGATGATTATTTGTTGCACGCCTCTGTTGTACCGGTGGATTATCTCTCATATGCCTTAGTCTGATGCTTTTTGGGATGTCAAAAGGAGCCTCGTTGGGCTCCTAAGATCATGGCACTCACTCACTCGGATATTGATTGGTATCATCGAGCTTACCAGGATATAGATATTATTGACAGTTGTGGTAGTTTCCTCAATGTACCTCTTCTTGGTACAAAGGGAGGAATTAACTATAACCCTATTCTTGCACGACGGCAGCTTGGTTATCCGATGAGGGATAAACCAAATTGTATTCATTTGAGTAGTTTCTTTCTAAAGGAGGGAGAAGACCATAGGGAATCTAGGGAGCATATTATAAAGGCCTGGCGTCACATTCATAAGAAGAGTATGAAGGATTTGGGACCTAAGGGTGTTGTTTCTTTGGAGCCATATCTTCAGTGGGTCCAAACGAGAGCTATTCAGTTGAAGATGTCGTATTCCCGAGAAACACTTATGCCTGATCTATTTGTGAAGACCACTCCTCCCTTATTGGATGATCTAGAAGAGTTGCAACTTGCTTTGGTTAGGATGCAACAGGAAAAGGATGCTTGGAAGAACAAGTTCGAAACTTTAGAGATTTCCTATAGAGAAGACTTGAATGAGAAAGGAGACTTGATTGAGATCCTTGAGAGTCGAGCGGTAGAGTCTACGGAGAGGCAAGGGGATTTATTTTCTCCTAAGCCTCAATTAGGTGTTGATTACTCACTTCCTGATTCAGGTAATTAGAAGGAGGTTGCCCTCAGACATGCGGAAGAAAACCAGAGGTTGAAAGCTCAAATTTCCAGGCTCACGGGGACGCGCCAGCGTATAGAGTGATCTCCATCAGTTTTACTTCTCAGGGTTTTAGATTTTATTTTCATCTTGTACTTGGGATCATTGAAACTTGTAATCCATTTTGGAGTTGTTATAATAAAAAATTTCAGTATTTCAAATGCGTTATTACTTTGATATTTCCAATATGTCCATAAATTTTAAATCCCTTGAAATATTAAATAAAATAAAAACATGTGCATTGCATATCATGCATCATATTGAACTTATTTCTTGCATTTGTTATGCATATTCAGGTGTCTCGCCAAGCTTCTTTACTTTGCTCAGCAAGCTGACTCACCACTACAACACTCGGGCTAATTTCAGAAAGAAGATGGACAACTTAGAACAAGAGAATCGCGAGCTGCATGAGGAAGTTTCTGCTTTGAAGGCCGGCATGGCCAATCTGACTGCTCTGATGGAAGCTCTGGTGGCTGCTCAAAATTAGCCACCGAGTGTCCAACCTCAACCAACAAGGGAAACTACTGAAGCTCCAACTATTCCGGTATCTGCTACTCCAGATGTTATTCAGAATCGCATGCCTCAAGGTTATCCATGGGGAATGCCAGAGAATTTTGCACCTGAAGATTTCAATCTTGGTCCTCAAGATACTCCGATTGTTCAGACTATTGTTACTCTGGCACCTCCTGTGGTGCATGTTACTCCTGTTGCGCCTCCTTTGGTGAATATGGTTCTGTTTGTTAATGATGATGTGTGTCATCCTTTCCCTCCACCGAGTGAAGACTTGGGTCTTTATGACAGAATGGATGATTTTCAAGAGCAGTTTGACAAGATGCAAAGAGAGATGAAGGCCCTCATGGGAAAAGAGCTATTTAGGCAGAATGTGAATGAGTTATGCTTGGTCCCGAATGTTAAGATACCTGCTAAGTTTAAGGTCCTGGAGTTTGATAAGTACAAGGGAAACACTCACCCTCGTTCTCATATGGTGATGTACGTGAGAAGAATGTCTACCCATACTGATGATCAACATCTGCTGATTCACTTTTTTCATGATAGTTTGACCGGTGTTGTGCTGAAGTGGTATATGAGTTTGGAAAGCGCTAATATCCATACTTTCAATGATTTGGGAGAAGCATTCATCAAACAATACAAGTACAACATGGACATTGCACCTGACCGTGATCAACTCAGGGCCATGGTTAAGAAAGATAGGGAATCGTTCAAAGAATATGCACAGAGATGGCGTGAGGTAGCCGCCCAAGTGATTCCTCCCATGGAAGAGAAGGAGATGACTAAGATTTTCTTGAAAACGCTGGGTGCTTTCTACTACGAGAGGATGGTAGCAAGTGCGCCAAGTGACTTTACTGAAATGGTAGGAATAGGTATCCACTTAGAAGAGGTTGTAAGATAGGGCCGTTTAACGAAGAGTGAAAGTTCTGGAGGTGTAAAGAAACCATATTATGGGTTTACCAAGAAGAAGTAAGGGGATGCAAATGTTTTTATGTAAGAGAGTAGGGTTAATACTCCTAGAAGGAATTATCAGCGTCATCAGCAAGTCGCCTCAGTTACTCCAGTTGTGGGTGCAGCTCCAACTACCGTAGCTTATCAGAGACCGTCCCAGCAAGGGAATCAAGGGTATAATCAAAGAAGGGAGAGTTATGACCCTATTCCTATGAGATATACATAGTTACTACCGGCATTGATTCAGAAGAAGTTAGTTCAGACCCGACCACATCTCGTCGTACCATCACCATTGCCTTGGTATTACAAGGCAGACCAAACATGTGACTTTCATCAGGGAGCACCAGGGCATAATGTTGAGAATTGTTATCCCTTGAAGACTGAGGTACAGAAGTTGGTAAAGTCTGGTGTTCTATCTTTCAAGGATGTGGGACCTAATGTGAAAGACAATCCTCTACCCAAGCATGGGGGAGTAAATGTTGTGAATATGGTGGCCGGTTGTCCAGGTGACTTCCGGATTTTTGATATTAATTTGGTTAGAGGTGATTTGGTGAAAATGCATGCAGACCTTTGTGAATTTAGCTATTATACGCATGACCATGCCAGTTGTGCTATTTGCAGTACAGACATACAGGGTTGCGATAAGATAAAGGTTGATTTATAAGAGATGATAGATGAGGGACTAATCCATATAATCGGGCCTAAGGCAGAGTATGAAGAGGAGTTGAATATGGTTTCTGGATGTCCTGGAGAATTCAGAATTTTTGATGTAGAGTATATGAATGAGGACCTTGTGCAATTGCATGCTACCTTCTGCCATATGGTTGGTCAGGTGGAACATCAATATGGATCTTACCGAGTTTGCTGTCGAGATTCCCGAGGATGTTCAATCGTGAAGAAGGGTGTTCAGTTATTGTTAGATAATGGAATTATCAAGGTTACAAGTCAAAGGTATGATTACCATGAAGTTGATATGGTTGAGGTTTGTTTGACGGAAGAAGAGTTGGATGAAGAGTATGTCTCCGCAGATGAGTATTTCTCCTCAGATGAGGATTTGTTTTCCAGAAATGACTCAATAATGATTGATTGTGTTGAAGAAGGGGTAAATGTCATTGTACCTTGTTTTGGGGCACCCGCCCATCTTGAAGTTGAATATTATGGCAGGCCAGTTGTTACCCCATTGGTGATTAGTTTGCCAGGTCTTATCCCCTACAAGTCAGATAAGGTTGTGCCTTACAAATACAACGCTACAATCTTAGAGGATGGAGTGGAAGTTCCCATCTAGCCAATGCTTGATGTTGGGAATATTGCTGAAAATAGCAGGGTGGCCCGCAGCGGTCGTATGTTTGCACCAGTTGTTCGAGGAGATGTTAGTGCTGAAAAGAAAATTGCTGAGAACGTTAAACCCAAGAAGGCTACGAGTGAGACTAGTGGGGATGTGTTAGAGAAATAAGTGGATGATATTTTGAAGATAATCAAGATGAGCGACTACAGAATTGTAGATCAGCTACTGCAGTCTCCTTCAAAAATATCTATCTTGGCGTTATTGATGAACTCCTATGCTCACAAAGAATCCTTGATGAGGGTACTGGACCAAGCTTTTATGGAGAGTGATATGCCAATAGACCAATTCAGCAGTGTAATAGGGAACATTATGTCATGTAATAACTTGATTTTCTGCGATGATGAATTACTAGATGAAGGAAGGAATCACAACTTTTCCCTCCACATCTCTATGAACTGCAAGAATGATTCACTATCTAATATGCTGATTGATAATAGATCCACATTGAATGTTATACCGAGGATTACGCTTATGAAGTTGAAATATCAAGGAACGCCTATGCGCCCGAGTGGCATCATTGTGAAAGCGTTTGATGGATCAAGGAAATCTGTTATTGGTGAAGTGGACTTGCCTATTCATATAGGACCACATTTGTTTCAGATAACCTTCCAGGTCATGGATATTGTACCCGCTTATAGTTGTTTGCTAGGAAGGTCGTGGATACATGAGGCAGGGGATGTCACTTCAACTTTACACCAAAAACTGAAGTTTGTACGTGAAGGGAAAGTAGTGATCATAAATGGGGAACAGGCATTATTGATATCTCATTTGTCCTCTTTCAGCATTGTGGAGGCGGATGAAGTTGCTGTTGGAACCCAGTTCCAAGCCTTATCCATTGACAATATAAGAGGAAATGAGAATTCCATGGTTTCACTTAAGGATGTGCAGCAGGTTGTGCGTAAGGGTCATAGTGAAGTGTTGGGACAGATTGTGGATCCACCTGTGAACAAGAACAGAGTTGGCTTGGGGTTCTCTTTGAAGAATGACAAAGGTAAGGGCATGAAGCCGAAGTCTGCTGCGAGCAAGTATCAAGACATCTTTTGTAGCGGGGGTTATCTTCATCCAACTGTTTCTGGGATTAATGCCATTGTAGAAGAAGAAGTAGAGTAGGAAAGGCCGAATTATGTGACACACGAAGTTAGGGTTCAGAACTGGATCACCATTGATGTTCCCTCTTGCATACATGTTTCAAAGTAATTTGTTTTGTTAATATTTTTGAAAAAAAGCTTTCACTCTGCCCAAGGTGGAAGTATTAATGTTGTAGGGCTTATCTGTTTGCTGTGACTTTTAAAATCAATAATAAAAGTTGTCTTTGTTTCCCAAATTGTGTCTTTATTTTCTGCTTTTTCTTGGAAAATGGTAAAAAAAACCTTTTAAAATAAATAATAACTGAAATTCAATCTGCGTGATCACTAGTTATATGTGTTAGTTTCTAAGAGCAATCACAAATCATATGTGCAGATTAAATAAAAAAACTCGTTGAATACAATGACCTTGCACCCTCTCCCAATTTTGAATGTCCTGTGTATGGGGCTAAAGAAGAAGATTATGATGAGATTCCAGAAGAGGTCTCACGGTTGCTTGAGCACGAGGAAAATACCATTCATCCATATAAAGAGCCATTGGAAGTGATCAATTTGGGTTCAGAAGAAGATCCGAAGGAAGTCAAGATTGGAGCATTGTTGCGTCCTGATATGAAGAGCAGGTTGATTGAACTATTGAAAGAGTATGTGGATATTTTTGCTTGGTCTTATCAAGATATGCCTGGTCTAGATACAGATATTGTAGAGCACCGTTTGTCATTGAAGCCAAAGTTTCCGCCAATTAAACAAAAGTTGAGAAGAACTCACCCAGATATGGCAGTGAAAATCAAAGAGGAGGTTCTAAAGTAGATTAATGCTGGTTTTTTGTGACGTCAGTGTATCCTCAATGGATTTCCAATATTGTCCCAGTATCGAAAAAAGATGGAAAAGTCTGCATGTGCGTAGATTACAGAGATCTAAATAAAGCTAGTCCAAAAGATGATTTTCCATTGCCACACATTGATATGTTAGTGGATAGCACAACAAAATTCAAAGTATTCTCGTTCATGAACGGATTTTCTGGGTATAATCAAATAAGAATGGCTCTGGAGGACATGGGAAAAACAACTTTTATCACACCCTGGGGAACATTCTGTTACAGAGTGATGCCTTTCGGGTTGAAGAACGCTGGTGCAATGTACCAGAGGGCTATGACAACCCTATTCCATGATCTGATGCACAGGGAAATTGAAGTATATATTGATGATATGATTGCCAAATCCCAGACTGAAGAAGGGCATGTAGAAGATTTGTTGAAGTTGTTTCAATGTTTGAGGAAGTATCGTCTCCGCTTGAATCCAAATAAATGTACCTCCGGTGTTCGATCAGGGAAATTGTTCGGTTTCATTGTTAGCCAGAAAGGAATTGAAGTTGACCCTGATAAATTCAAAGAAATTTAAGAGATGCCAGCGCCAAGAGCTGAAAAGTAAGTCAGAGGGTTCCTTGGGCGTTTGAATTATATTTCCATATTCATTTCCCACATGACTGCAACATGTGAACCGATCTTTAAGTTGTTAAATAAATATCAAGGTTGTGTATGGACGGATGACTGCCAAAGGGAATTTGAAAGTATTAAAGAATATCTGCTTGAACCTCCTATCTTGCTCCCTCCTGTCGAAGGAAGACCGTTGATTATGTATCTGACAATGTTATATAAATCCATGGGTTGTACTCTGGGACAACAGGATGAAACAGGGAAGAAGGAGTTCGCCATTTATTATCTCAGTAAAAAATTCACTGATTGTGAGTCGCGGTATTCCATGCTGGAAAAGACATGTTGTGCTTTAGCCTGGGCGGCAAAGCGTTTGCGGCAGTATATGTTGAATCACACTACTTGGTTGATCTCCAAAATGGATCCAATCAAGTACATTTTTGAAAAACCTGCTCTTACTGGGAGAACTGCCCGCTGGAAGATGTTGTTATCTGAATATGATATCGAATACCGCACTCAAAAATTTATTAAAAGCAGTGTGTTGGTATATTATCTTGCTCACCAACCAGTGGAGGATCACCGGTCTGTAGAATATGAATTCCCCGATGAGGATGTGATGTTCTTGAAAGTGAAAGATTATGATGAACCATTGCCTGATGAAGGTCCTGACCCTGAATCTCGTTGGAGTATGATATTTGATGGAGCTGTGAATGCTTATGGTAAAGGAATTGGTGTCGTGATTATCACTCCACTTGGATCACACATTCCTTTTACCGCAAGGTTAACATTTGATTATACTGATAATATGGCAGAATATGAGGCTTGCATCATGGGTCTTGAAGAAGCTATTGATCTCAGAATTAAAATTCTAGATGTGTATGGTGATTCAGCTTTGGTAATAAATCAGATTAAAGGAGAATGGGATACTCGTCACCCCGGCTTGATCCCTTACAAAGATTATGCTAGAAGATTGATACCCTTCTTTAACAAAGTTGAATTCCATCACATTCCTAGAGATGAAAATCAAATGGCGGACGCTTTGGAAACTTTGGATTCTATATATCAAGTAAATACTTAGAATGATATACCTCAAGTTATGGTTCGGCGACTAGATAGGCCCGCTCATGTGTTTACAACATAAAAGGTAGCAGATGAAAAACCTTGGTATCATGACATCGAGCATTTTCTTCAGACTCGGGAATACCCGATTGGTGCTTCGAAGAAAGATAGAAAGACATTGAGAAGATTGGCATGCAGTTTCTTCCTCAGTGAAAATGTGTTGTATAAGAGAAATTATGACATGGTCTTGCTCAGATGCGTGGATAGACATGAAGCAGACATGTTGATGCATGAGGTTCATGAAGGTTAATTTGGCACTCATGCCAATGGACATTCGATGGCTAAAAAGATGCTAAGGACAGGTTACTATTGGCTGACAATGGAATCTGATTGTTATAAATTTGCAAAGAAGTGTCATAAATGTCAGATTTATGCAGATAAGGTCCATGTGCCTCCGACACTTCTCAATGTGATCTCTTTCCCATGGCCTTTCTCTATGTGGGGTATTGACATGATTGGGATGATAGAACCCAAAGCTTCGAGTGGACACTATTTTATCTTGGTAGCAATTAATTACTTCACCAAGTGGGTGGAGGCTGTTTCATATACCAATGTTACTAAGAAGGTGGTTTTGCGTTTTATCAAGAATAATCTTATATGTCGGTATGGTGTGCCGAGCAAAATTATCACCGATAATGGCTCGAATTTGAACAATAAAATGATGACAGAAATGTCAAAGAATTCAAGATTGTTCATCATAATTCATCTCCATACAGGCCAAAGATGAATGGGGCTGTTGAAGCTGCTAATAAGAATATCAAGAGGATTATCCAGAAAATGGTCGTTACTTATAAGGATTGGCATGAAATGCTCCCTTTTGCTTTGCATGGATATCGAACGGCTGCCCGCACTTCAATAGGAGCAACTATGTTCTCCCTTGTGTATGGAATGGAAGTTGTGCTCCCAATCGAGGTTGAGATTCGCTCTTTGCATGTGATAATGGAAACCAAGTTGACAGAGGTTGAATGGGTCCAAAACCGGTTTGACCAATTGAATCTGATAGAAGAGAAGAGGATGACAGCTTTATGTCATGGACAGTTATATCAGAAAAGAATGGAGAAAGCTTTTGATAAAAAGGTTAAACCTTGTGAATTATGGGAAGGCAACCTCGTGCTCAGGAAGATCATGTCTTTCAACACTGATTCTAGGGGCAAGTGGACTCCCAACTTTAAAGGCCCATATGTTGTCAAGAAAGCCTTCTCTAGAGGTGCATTAATTCTTCAAACTATGGATAGCGAGGAGTTCCCACGTCCCATGAATGTTGATGCAGTCAAGAAATACTTTGCCTAAATAAATAAAAGAACAACTCGCTAAGTTGAAAACCCGAAAGGGCGGCTTAGGCAAAAAAGAGCGTCGGTAGGCCGAAAACCCGATAGGGCGGTCTAGGCAAAAGTTAGAGACATAAACAGAATAAATTTCCCGCTAAGTTGAAAACCCGCAAGGGCAGCTTAGGCAAAAGTTAGGGACTTTCTTGGCAAGTAATTACATCAGACAAGACTTGATCATGGAAGCAACAATCTTCTCGAATCCTCATCATACTTCAACGAAAGATACGGCTCAGAATTTCAAAAATTGTTAGAGGGGATAGTGGTCATTGTATCTCAATGTATCTTTTCCATTATATATTACCATTTTCCAAACTTTGTAATCATCTACGGAGTCTCACCATTCGCAGACTACCATCCTATTAATGAAATTTGAGCTTTTACCCAATTCTTTGTATTTCTTATTTTATTCAGCTTGCAAAGACTCCATTTATTATTGATAATAACTTTCAAAGCAATAATATTAAATAACAAAATCGATTTTTTAAAAGGAATTTACAATTTGCTTTTACTTTGGGATTTGTGATGAAATGATGACAACAAAAATGGTGATCCCAGGAATGGACAAACTCTAGTTTGTTTTAAGAAGTTTTTGTTCCCCTCGGGAAGGTTTACTCAGGATGATTCTCCGTATTGGGTTTGTGACTCCGATATCCTCGGTCAAGTTTGGATTCATTTCTCCTCTTTTCTGAGTTTTCATGATGTGAAGTATCAATCCGAGATTTCTTCAGTGAAGTTTTTGTTAGGTCTAATGAAAGTTCTTTTTCCCGAGAAGTTGGTACCATAATCACCCTTGAAGAACACATGTCCCTGGTTTCTCTAGTGAAGAATGTATTGTGGTTTTTCCTTTGTGAATGTTGTGTTAACCTCCCCAATGAAGTGGGCCTAAATTCCTCAGTGAATGTTTTGATGAGTTGGTGTCCATCTACTTTGCTTGAAATTGGTTTTGCAATCCCCAGTAGAAATGTTACTTTTGAAAACATTTGTTTCCCTGGTGAAGCCTAGAGAAGGAAGTTCAATCGATGTATCTGTACTATTCTATCACTTTGTTTTGTTTACTTCTGGATTGTGTTTCTCCCCAGTAAAGCTAAAGCAGGCAGTAGGTTTTGTTTCCTTAGTTGGAATTTACTTTTTTTTGGAATAATCATCTTGGATGTGGTTTAGCCGAGTGTTGTTTGTGCCCGAGGTGGTTTTTCCTGGTTACTCCCAGTGTTGTATATTTGTTTTGTCAGCATACGTATGATAACACTCATACATTCATACATACATCATGCATAGCTAAAATTGGCAAATCATTGTTCATTGACATTTGTTAATATTTTTGTTGACATATCACCCTGTTTTGCAGAGTTACGTTGTCCTCTCTTCAACAGAGTGTTGGCCTTAAGCAGAAAGCATATATTCTTTCAATTTCCCAACTTAGTTGTCCCTCGTGGAAGATTTTTGCTTTAGCCTTCCTGTACAGCTCCTTGTTTGGATGGACTTGGTTTTCCATCTTGAGTTTATTTCTCAAAGGATGTATTTTGGTTGACTGTTTCATTCCAGTTTATTTCTGGTTTGAATCTGTGGTTCCACAACAATATTATTTACTTTGGATTTCTGAAAACTTCGAGTTTTAGTTTGTGCATTTTTTTTGCACGAGAAGACTTTATCTCCTTAGCAGGAATATCGTGGCATTTCCCCAGGAAATCATATTTCTTTCCCCTGGAAGCCATATTTCTATCCCCAGAAAGTCATTTCTTTTTGCAATCCTCCATGACAACAAGTAGCAGATCTCTTTATTTGAGCAAATTATGCTACCTTGTAAAAGTCGACGTAACTTTTTTTGCTATCTCCTCTATGAGAGGATAGTTTGCAGTCCGTCGTCAGTTTACGCAAGTGGATGGTAAGACTTTCAAATTCGCAGAAACAGCTCGTTGTGAAATATTTACAAGTGGAAGTCTCTTTATTTGAGACAGCTTACATATTACCCTTTCCAGGAAAAGTGCCTCGGTTAAAGAAGAAGTTGAGACCCGTTCTAGGAGAAATGCCAAAACTTTAGGGAAACTTGTTATCTTTTTGCTACCCTCAGTGAACGTTGGTAGTTCATCGTTAGTGAACGAAGGTGCTATAATATATTCTCTTTCTACCTTCAGTGAAATTTGGTAGGTCATTGGCAGTGAACATCGATGACTGTTATCTTTTTGTTGCCCTCAGTGAATGTTGTTAGTTCATCGTTAGTGAACGGCGGTGCTATGATATATTCTCTTTCTACCTTCAGTGAAAGTTGGTAGATCACCATCAGTGAAAGTTGGTGTTTGTTATCTTTTTGCTACCCTCAGTGAACGTTGGTAGTTCATCGTCAGTGAACGGCGGTGCTATAATATATTCTCTTTCTACCTTCAGTGAAAGTTAGTAGATCACCATCAGTGAAAGTTGGTGTTTGTTATCTTTTTGCTACCCTCAGTGAATGTTGGTAGTTTATCGTCAGTGAACGGCGGTGCTATGATATATTCTCTTTCTACCTTCAATGAAAGTTGGTAGGTCATTGGCAGTGAACATTGATGATTGTTATCTTTTTGCTACCCTCGGTGAATGTTGGTAGTTCATTATCAGTGAACGGCGGTGCTATGATATATTCTCTTTCTACCTTCAGTGAAAGTTGGTAGATCACCATCAGTGAAAGTTGGTGTTTGTTATCTTTTTGCTACCCTCAGTGAACATTGGCAGTTCATCGTCAGTGAATGGCGGTGCTATGATATATTATCTTTCTACCTTCAGTGAAAGTTGGTAGGTCATTGGCAGTGAACGTCGATGATTGTTATCTTTTTGCTACCCTTAGTGAACGTTGGTAGTTCATCGTCAGTGAACGGAGATGCTATGATATATTCTCTTTCTACCTTCAGTGAAAGTTGGTAGATCACCATCAGTGAAAGTTGGTGTTTATTATCTTTTTGCTACCGTCAGTGAACGTTGGTATTTCATCGTCAGTGAACGGCGGTACTATGATATATTCTATTTCTACCTTTAGTGAAAGTTGGTAGGTCATTGGCAGTGAACGTCAATGATTGTTATCTTTTTGCTACCCTCAGTGAACGTTGGTAGTTCATCGTTAGTGAATGGAGATGCTATGATATTTATTTTCCTTCTACCTTCAGTGAACGTTGGTAGCTCACCGTCAGTGAACATCAGTGTTGTTATTTCTTTCCTCTTTCTACCTTAAGTGAACGTTGGTAGCTTTACCTCTAGTAGGAGTTGGTGTATCCTTTAACCATTTTACCATCCTCTCTGAGTCGGGTCTTTTGATCCACCAGTGATTTATTTTCCTAGTCGGGTCGCTCCCTTCTTTCTTTATTACTGTTACATCCCCAATGGTGTTTTGCGTCTCTTTGGTCTTGTTCATATGCATTCATGATCATAAACATTTGCATGGCATCTTAGGGCCAAAAATAGGGTTTGTTTTATATTTAAGTATCTTCGATCGTGTCGACACGAAGATTTTTAACCTTCGTATCTCCGGATAGAAGAAACTTAAGTAAGGGCAGCTGTTGTACCCCAATTTTTTCCCCTAAGATCCCTTCACCATACCATGTTGATTCCATTACAATAAGATCACACTAGGATTCTTGGTTCCCCTCCCTATATTTAGCTTTGCACTTTGAGGAATGATCGCAAAAACTTGATCGCAAGACTTTATCGTCTGTTAATCGGGAGACTGCAAGTGCACAGTCCTATCGCATAGTTTTAAAAGATATCGAACCCACAGAGACTATAAATCGATCTATTGTTATCCTAAGTTACGGTACACAGCTAAGGCGAATAGTTCTTTTAGAATATTGGTTAAGGAATATAAATATAAATAAAACGGATATCGGTACGTAGAGTAGTGAACCTAAGCGGCTTAAATTGAACTTAAGCGTATAAAGATGGTTAACTTAATTGTTCTGTAGAATTTATTAGTTTAAATATCCTCGACTCACACTTTCATGGTCTTATCTCGGATTATACGTCTAAAGCCCTATACCTGCTTTCGCTAGCCTATAAGTGTTTAGAAGTATTTTTTGGAAACTTAATTAATTCTAATTTGGTTTAAAGCGCTTTCACTGTATTTAAATCAAATGCCTAACTTTAGCTATCCGGTTAAAAACCTCACACTTTCGTGGTCTCGATCTAACCTATTTACTTTCCTTACTTTCGTAACAAAAAGCGTAGTTTTAATTATAAAAAGTCATAACCAGAAATTAAGTTAATTAGTATTTTAACTTATGAACAATTTAATTCCTACTCTTACTACTATTACTTACCGATACCTAAACGATTTAGCCGGACATATTTATTAATTCGGACATGCATAAATAATAAGGTTCAATATATTTAAACATTCCCATAATCAAATAAATAAACACCAAGCAACAATACTTAACTAAAATAAAATAATTATATTAAGAACCTGGAAATAATAATAATGCTTGAAGAATCTTGTTCTTCGAAATAAACGAGCATTCCCCCACAAGTTGGTTGGATCTGCTCGGAGACTTCTTGAATTGAAAAGAAAAATTATGACAAGAAATAAAAAGCACTAGGTCTAACGTAAGGTTAGATCAGTGAAAATTATAGAAACTTAAACTAAAATAAAAACTAAAGAAAGAAACTGAACTAGAAAAGTATGGTAGAAATACAAAACTGAAAAGTAAATACGAAAACAGAAAAATAAAGAAAGACTAAATAACGGTTGTTCGGTAAAAATTGCCGACCCTTGCTCTGAAGGTTGAACTTGTATTTATAGGCTTCATTTGTAACTTCCCGTTTCCATGTTGTACGAAGGCTAGTGGAGATCATGGGAATAACTACCAGAATCATGGGAGAACATGGGAATAACCACCAGAATCATGGGAGAACATGGGAATAACTACCAGAATCATGGGAGAACATGGGACACGTCTCCATGACGTGAGGAAGTTGAAATATAGCGCGTTACAGTCGTCACAAGGCTGTTACGGTCGTCACAAGGCTATTAGCGTGTTACGGTCGTCACAAGGCTGTTACGGTCGTAACACCTTGTGGACTGAACTTCTGATGGGCTTTTGCTCTTCTGGGCTTAGTCTTTTTCTTTGTATAATTATTTCTTTCTTCTTAACTCCTCCTTTTTGCTATATCACCCCTTTTGCTTCATTTCTTTGGCTTTTTAATCCGATTTTACCTCAATTTATCTTCTTTGCTCAATTGATCTTTTATTTAATACAAATACCTGAAACAAAAGAAATACCAACGTAATACAAAAATAAAATAGAATAAATGAATAAAAATACTAATATTATCTATGAAAATTAAGCCAAATATGTTATATAAATTCGTGTTATCAACACCCCTATACTTAAACCTTTGCTTGTCCTCAAGCAAAAATTAAAAATGAAAAATTACTTAAGCATAAGTCAAACGTAGATATAGAACACAATTCAATTCGTATTTGGTTGCAGGTCAATTCTTTTGTTTGGATAACTCAAGTTCAGACTTCGACACCCAAATTACCGTAATGACACTAGATACCCTTATTTATGCAGACCAAATTAAGTCATGAATTATAACTCGACCTAATACTTTCGTTTCGTTTCACCCGTTTTCATTCTGGTGCAATCACATTAAGCCATTTACCTTACGCGCACATAGTGGAGTAACCGGTTAGTGACTTTGATCTTTATAATCTAGCTTGGAGTTCTGGTAGTTATATTTGGTACTCCTTTATCCAATTACAAATTGTGGGGGATCGGACCGTCGTCCGCCCTACCAAGTTCAGCACCAGAGACCACTGAACCAATTCATAATGGTTGTTTGCATAAATATTTTATAGTTTCTGTAACCGTTGAATTAAATGATCGGGTAAGGATCACCTAACTTAATAAGTGCATCTTCTAATAAAAATTTCTCTTTAAAAATCTTGATCAAACACCTATATTCATCGATTCTCCATGTAGTTTGTCGTTCAAGGCGGTGCTGACTGCTTTTATAAACTACTCGGGATTACTTTAAACTAAGTCTTAAGGTGTTGGTATAATAAGTACTTAAATCAATCTAACACGTTGGGGTATTGAAGTGTTATGATGATAATAATTTTGCTTTAGTCGCGCTCAAGTTCTTATTTATAAAAATAAGCAACCTTAATACTAGTTGAATATGTTAATATAACGTTTAAATTTTTTCGTTATGGCTCAAGAATATGGAGGAATTCGAATAAGCACGAGAATTTTACATAAAAGGCTAAAATTTCATAAACATGTATTTTATTAAATGGAAATTTCGCAGTACATAGAAGAAAAAAAAGGAAACTAAAAGGGAATACTAAATAGAGCAAAGATAATAAAAACGAAGTAAGAAATGTTCTGACTCCCCTAAACTTAAAGTAAGCATTGTCCTCAATGCGATAGTACCAGGAGAAATCAGAAAAGAGAAGGGTGATCACTCGTCGCTTGGAGAATTTTGTCCTCTTGCTCCTCTATTTTTATTTCGTTGTCTTCTACGTCTATCAGAGTCGTAATCATGCAATCCATCGATTATAAGGTTTAAGGCATGTATGGACTCGTTGAAATCCTCCATTTGATTTGATATCGCTTCGTAATTGCAGTTATTCCAATGTGCGTAGTCATGTTGGTCGCGTTGCATTTCTCGAACTAGGCGCAATGTTTCATTTTGAACGACTTCCATTGCTTGGAAACGTTGATCCTGTTGTAGAATCATAGCATACATTGCTTCTAGAGTAGCCGGAGGATGATCATTATCTGGTTGTGCAGCCGACTTGACTGGTGCATTCAAATTGAAACGCTAATTTTGAAAATTTTGCACATTAATCTGATTTGGACATGGAAGTATTATATTGGGAATCAGATGTGAATCGCGGCAGTACATAACATCTAGCGTCTGGGCCGGCATCATATATTGTCCCAAGGACAAAAGCTCGTTGAAAAGGCCTAAAGCATATGCTAAAGATGTGATGATTCCACCGAAGACAAATGGGTTGGTACCGGCCGCATTTATGCATGTGTGAAAGTGGCTAAGCATGAAGGGAACGGCGTTGACAGCTTGACTGTTGAGGGCACAGAAAATAAGAAACATCTCATTTTGGTTGACCTTGTGATTATTGGTCCTCCCAAAAATGATGTTTGCGAGAATTCGATGAAAGTACCTCAGAGCGGGATTTTGAATATGCGAAGCGCAGAGATCTCGCCAACTTTCCGTGGGTTGACCGGTTAGATCATCCCAAAGGGAAAAACCAACTTTATCCCAAGAAATGTCGCCTTCGGGGTCGAAAGGTTTGCAATGAACAGTCGGACCTCTACTGAATTCTAAAAGTTCAGCGACTCTTTCTTGATCAATTGAATATTCTTGATTAAACATGCGGAAGTTCGCGGTACCGGTTGTGAATGGATCGTCGGGAGGCGTATTGTATGAGAATGAACTGAGGAACTCAAGCACGAGCGGTTCGAAGGTCGGAGAAGGATTTAAACAGAGATTTAACAAACTCGTATTCGTAAGCATAAAAGTGATGCTTTCCGCCCTACCCAAGGCGTCCAAACAATCGGTGTCCATATTTAGTGGGGACAACCGAACAGGAATAGAATTTCATGTACTTTCCTCTTTGTTGGCCATCATCGTCTTCTCAGAATATAATCATGGATAGGTCGGGTGGTGGTCGGTCTGGCCTCACTTGACGTTGAGTGTTTCGTGGATCCATGGAAGAGTATGAAATGAAGGATAGAATGGTAGAAAATGAAATGGATGAGAGAAAGTATATGAGAATTAGATGGAAGGGACGTGAAATGAGAAGAAATGTAGAAGAGTGTTTATAGAGGGTTAAGATTGAAGAGGAATTATTATAATAATAATGTGTTGGGAAATGAAGAGGGAAAGTTTGAATAAGAATTATGGTGGAAGATGAATAAGAAGAATATTTTGATGGAAGAGTAAATAAGAGTTGAATGGGAGTAATGTGGGAAAATGAAAAGAAGAAAAGGACGAAACAAACAGTCAGTCAAGGGAGCAGAAAAGACAACATGCATCTGGAGAAGCACGAGTTGAGGCGGGGGTTATGGACGTAGTGGGACGGTTATGGAGGTAGTGGAAGAAGAAGAGTGGGAGGTTGAAGAAGAAGAAGAGATTCTGTCTGCTATAGGGGTTACTGATATACCCCGTGTTACGGTCGTAACACGGGCATGACGGTCGTAACACGCTAAAAGGCGTGTGACAGTCGTAAGGGATTTGTTACGGTCGTAACAGCTACAAATTTTGTAACTTTTAGCAGAACAAAGCTGTTTCTGTTCTGTGACATTTCTTTCTTACTACAGATACATTACAAAGCATTATTGCGTCCAGTATTTATTTTCAAACTAGTGCAGATATATTCCAGAGCATGGTGTGGGGACTTGAGGCGACCGGAATAAGGAACAAGGAATTGTATTTCAGCTCACATGCATACATACTACATACTATATATATATATGTGTGTGTATAATAGATAAATCTAGAATTTTAATTAATAGTATATATATAATACTAGTATATAATGCATTATGATTAATACTGTAAATATTGGGAAGTATTAGTTCAGTATATTAATACGAGACGGGGAGATACGATAATTAAAATAATACTCAATTATAATTATAAATATTAACGTGAATTATTTAATTGAGTATAATTATCGGTATTACGGGGAAATAGTTCAAACGCATCAGATGAAAGGGTGCAACCGATAATCGACTTAAATATAAAATTTAACATAAAATAGAAAAAATGAAAATATGGAAGAGAAAATTTAAAATTAGAAACCAGGACGACTACTGGTTGATTTTCCATGGCCACTTATCAAGCCATCTCACATATCCCTCACCTTTTCTTTTCTTTCTTCTGTAGGGTGGTTTATTCTTTCGAAATTGTGGTAGTGGTTCTGGATCTATCATAAGTATAAGTTTTTCAAATTTGGGCTTAGTGATTTCATCCATCGCCTCATAAGTTAACCTCACCCTTTTAACAGCAATTATACCATTAATTTTATGGTCCTCTAATTTTCGCTTTTTAGGCAAGACTTCAAATAGTGGTACATTAATGTGGATATTTTTTAATACCTCAACATACATTTTAAATTGGGAGTCTACCGGAGTTTCCATAAAAAATTTCGGGAAAGAAATTAGTGGGATGTAGTGATTTGGGATTACAATTTGCGCTTCCTTCTCTACCTCGTTTACAACCTCCTTTTCGAACAGCGTTGGTGAATCTATCTCAACCTCCTTTCTCGTCAGAACTTTCCTTGGCCGCAATATCGCTCTCTTCAAACTCATCATCACTCTCTAGATTTTCAAATAGTTTTTCTATAATGGTTGTTTCAACATCCACATCTTCTTTGGGGAATGGTCCTAGAAGGTTTTGTTCAAGTTGGGAGTTTTGAGTTTCTAAGGCCAAGTTGTGAGTCGTGAGGGACTCAACCACAACGGTTAGTTGGCTAAGGTTTTCATTATTTTGAAGACTTTGTTTTCTTACCTCTTCATTTTGGACAGTTTGTGTTTCTACAAAATGCTCAATCATAGACTCTAACCTAGTGTTGGTTATCATCTCATCAGAATCCTCTATTGGTATTTCGAAGTTAAAATCTTGCGATTCTTCAGAGTCTTGGAAGTAAGTTAAAGTCTCCTTTTGTGTTTCCCCTAAGTGTTTTATCATCCTAGATGTTTCATTAAAATTTTCCATTAATATTTCGAGATCAGATTTATATGGTTCAGGTGATTCTTCAAAATATTGGGTGTGGTAATTATAGAGAGAATTGGGTTGAGGAAAAGTTTGGTTGAAATTATAAGTTTCTTGTGGTTCCTCAAAATGTGGGGATTGGTAGTTTTGGAGGTAATTTGGGTAAGAGTAGGTTTGTGAAGCATTGAAATCTTCCATCAGTATTTCAAGGTTGGATCTATGATATTCTTGTGGTTCCTCAAAATACTGATAATGGGCGTAGGAAAAATTGGGTTATACATAGTAAAATAAAGTAAAGGTGCCTTAGTCTATACGGTGTAACACCAGAGTTACAATATCGACTTAAATAGTCCCCGGCAACGGCGCCAAAAACTTGATCGCAAAAACTTGATCGCAAGACTTTATCGTATGTTAATCGGGAGACTGCAAGTGCACAGTCCTATCGCGTAGTTTTAAAAGATATCGAACCCACAGAGACTATAAATCGATCTATTGTTATCCTAAGTTACGGTACACAGCTAAGGCGAATAGTTCTTTTAGAATATTGGTTAAGGAATATAAATATAAATAAAACGGATATCGGTACGTAGAGTAGTGAACCTAAGCGGCTTAAATTGAACTTAAGCGTATAAAGATGGTTAACTTAATTGTTCTGTAGAATTTATTAGTTTAAATATCCTCGACTCACACTTTCATGGTCTTATCTCGGATTATACGTCTAAAGCCATATACCTGCTTTCGCTAGCCTATAAGTGTTTAGAAGTATTTTTTGGAAACTTAATTAATTCTAATTTGGTTTAAAGCGCTTTCACTGTATTTAAATCAAATGCCTAACTTTAGCTATCCGGTTAAAAACCTCACACTTTCGTGGTCTCGATCTAACCTATTTACTCTCCTTACTTTCGTAACAAAAAGCGTAGTTTTAATTATAAAAAGTCATAACCAGAAATTAAGTTAATTAGTATTTTAACTTATGAACAATTTAATTCCTACTCTTACTACTATTACTTACCGATACCTAAACGATTTAGCCGGACATATTTATTAATTCGGACATGCATAAATAATAAGGTTCAATATATTTAAACATTCCCATAATCAAATAAATAAACACCAAGCAACAATACTTAACTAAAATAAAATAATTATATTAAGAACCTGGAAATAATAGTAATGCTTGAATAATCTTGTTCTTCGAAATAAACGAGCATTCCCCCACAAGTTGGTTGGATCTGCTCGGAGACTTCTTGAATTGAAAAGAAAAATTATGACAAGAAATAAAAAGCACTAGGTCTAACGTAAGGTTAGATCAGTGAAAATTATAGAAACTTAAACTAAAATAAAAACTAAAGAAAGAAACTGAACTAGAAAAGTATGGTAGAAATACAAAACTGAAAAGTAAATACGAAAACAGAAAAATAAAGAAAGACTAAATAACGGTTGTTCGGTAAAAATTGCCGACCCTTGCTCTGAAGGTTGAACTTGTATTTATAGGCTTCATTTGTAACTTCCCGTTTCCATGTTGTACGAAGGCTAGTGGAGATCATGGGAATAACTACCAGAATCATGGGAGAACATGGGAATAACCACCAGAATCATGGGAGAACATGGGAATAACTACCAGAATCATGGGAGAACATGGGACACGTCTCCGTGACGTGAGGAAGTTGAAATATAGCGTGTTACGGTCGTCACAAGGCTGTTATGGTCGTCACAAGGCTATTAGCGTGTTACGGTCGTCACAAGGCTGTTACGGTCGTAACACCTTGTGGACTGAACTTCTGCTGGGCTTTTGCTCTTCTGGGCTTAGTCTTTTTCTTTGTATAATTATTTCTTTCTTCTTAACTCCTCCTTTTTGCTATATCACCTCTTTTGCTTCATTTCTTTGGCTTTTTAATCCGATTTTCCCTCAATTTATCTTCTTTGCTCAATTGATCTTTTATTTAATACAAATACCTGAAACAAAAGAAATACCAACGTAATACAAAAATAAAATAGAATAAATAAATAAAAATACTAATATTATCTATGAAAATTAAGCCAAATATGTTATATAAATTCGTGTTATCAAGGAATCACCAAGTACTTTGACTTTTGTTCTTTTGTGATCATGAATATTTTTTTGTCTTGATTTCTTCTTTTAATTAATAAAATGCAATTATGTTTTGTCTTGTTTGTTATCCATGTAGGTAAAGGCAATGAGATTTAACAAGTTTCCCCATGGGTTCATGAGTTTATTTCCATGCCCTAGTCAATAAAGCTTGAGAAGTTCAAGCCTCACCATTGAAGTTGTTTTGGAGGAAATGGCATGGAAAGCTTATTTTGGTTCACCATATTTTAAGATTATCAAATTTGATCCAAAAAGTACAAGGGGTTGATTGAAAAAATAGTCATGTTGGGACAAGATTTTATTCCTTTTGGTCACAAGTGCATGTTCCTCTCAATTCTCAAGATATGGAAGTGTTTGTGGTTTCTATGAGTTCTCATTATCATCCTCAACAACTTATATTTACAAAGCATTTGTTTTGGTACAAGAAGTTTTTCAAAATTGTCAAAGTTCCTCAAGGCATATTCCTTAATCTAGGAGCTAGGGTTTTGAACTTCAAAGGAGTATATCTTGCTCATCTTTTGGTATTTTTGAGTGATTCCAAAGACATCATTCTCTTCAAAGGATTATTAACAAATAACTTCAAAATTTCCAATGAGTTTTAATGTGGAAGAAACTTGATGAGGAAGAAAGATTACAAGTCCTCCAGATGAATCCCCAATTTTCTATGTGTGACTTCAAATGATCATAACTTGGTTAATTTTTATCATCTTGAGCCTATTATTTTTCCATAATGATCTTGAAGATGTTAACTTTATGCCTTCTTTTATGTGCAAAGTGAGAACATGGATGGAAGTTGCCTTAAGGATACAAAAGATTATAGGTCAATTTATGAAATTTTCCAACTTTAACAAGTCATAACTTTCTCAATTTTTGGAGGTTTTGAATGATTCAAGTTTCAAAATGTCATTCAAGAGAACTATTTCATGCCATCTTTTTTGGTCAAGATCAAATTCCAAGTGGAAAGCCATGTTTTGATGCTAGACATTATAGGTCACTTTTGAAAAGAAAAAAAAAATATTTATAAGTATGGAAAGTCAACCCTTTTTCCTCAACTTTGACTCAATGAAACTTTCAGCTCAAGCATCCATTTAACTCCATTCTTTTTCCATTGCAAAGCTTGTAACCTCATCTTTTTAAAGCATCAAGAATCATGCCCTAAGACCCCTTGAGTTGAAAATGCCATTGTTTTGAAATTGGTAACTTGGAACTGAATTTCTCACCAAGTCAGAATTTTGAAATCCATAATGTGGCCTCTAATCACAAGATTTATACGCATTTTTTGATTTAAACTTGATTAACAAACTTGCCAGAAGCATTTAGAACCTCAAAACGCAAGGATTGGATGAGTTTTTGGTGAAAATAAGATCACACTTCACTCGTGCATCAGGTTTGCACGAATTCCCTCCAAAATGCATAATTCACTCTTCCTTTTGATCCCATTTGCTTCTCCTATAAATACATGAACTATCTCATTCATTTTCTCAAGCTTTGATAGCTAGAATCACCCTGCCAAACTTGTTCCACAACTCAGAATTCAACAACTTTGAAATCCATGCACAAGCCTTTTTCAATCCAATTTTTTCATCAATTCACCTTCCTTGATCTTCCATGAAGCTAACCATATAATTACATTCAAGAAGCGTGCCCTATATTGCTACATAGAAGTCCAGTTTCAGAGCTCTACAACTCAACTTCAATAGGTAGATTCCTTCATCAATTCTTCAAAACTTTGATATCATTGTGATGCTCTCATTGTCAAGGTTCTAGTTGCAACACTTGCTTTTTACTGGAAACACGTTTTGACCATGAAATTTCAAATCTCTTTTCAAAAATTTCCTTCCAAATTGCTTGAGCTACAGTTTATATAAATTTGGCGCGAGGGTGTGGTTGTCTTCGTCTTGAAAAGACGAAGCGAATGGCATAGGTCTGAGCTTTTGATTTTACAGTTTAAGTGACTTGTAATTCACGTTGGCTGGAGGTTGAAGATGACCAATGTGTCATCTTCCAACCAATGATGGTGTGCCACTCGTTATTTTTGAATTCTTATTTAATAATTGATTCAGTGTTTAATTCAATAATGACCATGATATGCACAGCGCGCCATATCCCTTGGATTTGATTACTAACGCGTTTTGACTCTCATCCAATGGTCCACATATTTTTTACTTTTATTTTTCTTTTCTAATTTTTATATTTAATTGTTTTAAACTTCAAAAAATCATAGGAAATTCATTTTAAGTCCAAAAAATCTGAAAAAATTATGAAAAATATTTTTGATTATTCTCTTTCTAATTTTCATTTTTTCACAATTTAATTTTGTGTTTTGGTATTTTTTATAAATTTACACTTTATTTGAATTGTTTTAAATGTTTAAAAATACTTTTATGCATTTTTAAATTCTAAAAAAATTATGGAATGATCCAATGATATTGCGACAAATATTGGTGACCTTATTTTATTTTTGTTTTTGACTTTGTTATTTTTTACCATTTTTGGTTTATTTTACCCCTTTTTTTTTTAATTTTAAAAATAGTTTCAGACTTTAAAAAATTACCAAAAAACTTATAAAATTATTTGAGTCCTTTTCTGATTTTTCTATGGTCTTACTTTTTATTTCTTGATTAATTTGAACATAGTTGGTATTTTTCTCTTTTATTTCTATTTTTAAACATTATTTTTAAACCTTTTTGTATATATATTAAAATATAATATTATTTTGTGACTATTTTCTGTCTGATCTTGGGTTAAATTTTTTATCATGAACTTTATTAATATCATTGGATCCATGGTGTTGAGTCTAACTCTATAAAACTGGGTGAATGATTTTAATAATAGTTTGATTAAATTTAATCCAAAAGTGGTTTATATATTCTCTCCCACCCCTCTTCATCTCATCCCCTTCTTATTGCACTAAATATTGTTGGAGCATGATCTCTATATCATGTCTCAAAACAAATGGTGCATAGATTGCTATTGACCGGCCTCAAAATAGGTGTGACTTCTATATAAGTCCACTTACGATTGCTTAACATAGCGTTAAATTTTGTCCCGATTCGAATAAATGATCATCTGTGGCCCAAACCTATATTTGCAAGCCCAAGTATGTTAATTTGATCTATTTGATCCAATAACCTTGAGATTCATTGTGTGGAGGCTTTGGTTCTACCAATCCTCTAATGGATCTACAACACTTTTGGTCAACGCGGATCACTTAAACATTGTTGATCATTAAATAATACTCATAAGGATTCCAAATGGATGATATACTTGACAAAAAGCAAATGCAACTTGTTGTGTGGAGGCTTTGGTTCTACCAGTCCTCTAATGAGTTCCAAATGCAAGTTTCAAGATGATCATCCAACTAACCACTAATCACTAATAATCGAATTTATCCTTTATTCTTTTATTATATGCCCTTTTTATTTTTATGCATTATTTAATTTTAGCATTTACATTTCATGCCATTTTCATCTTTGCTCATTTGAGTATTTACTTTCTTGTAATTTTAGTTTTTGCTCGCCTGAGTTTTACTTTTCTTTTTAAAATACCTAATAATCAACACAAACCCTAAAAATCTTTAATGATACTTGGACTATTTGGTTACTATCCTTGGCATTATGGAGCATTGGACTTTTTGGACTTAGTATTATAAACCTTGGCCTATGATTGGAGACCTTGTGATCTTATCTGATTATTTTGTCTGGAGCTCTTGAGGTTTACCTCAAGACATTGGTTTGTCTGTTTGTTTTATGTGCAGGTTATTGTGATTACACCCTTTGTTTGTAACCTGGAATTCACCCGTATACAACCGTTACTATGCCCAATTTTTGTGAAGACTTAATACACTTGAAGTTTGGTTCTCTCAAGAGGTCTAGTATTTCTCCTTGTTTGGTTTCAATCCAAAGAATTGGAATTCTATCTTGGCTCATAGTGTCAACTATTGGCTTCTTGTTGGTTAGATGGTTCTTATCCCTAGCTTTTACCTTATGCTTTAGGATAGCCTCTTCTTCTCCTCCCATCTTCTTTAATTTCAAAAATATTCTCCCTCCTTTTGAAAACTCTTCTAGTTTTAAACTTGGACCACTTTCATAATAAACTTGGACTTAGGTCCATGCATTTTCAAACATTTTCATAAATAGACTTCAATAAACTTAATAATACTTTGACATTTTTGTGAGAAAACTAAAAGCTAATCAATCTCATTTCAAACCATTTTTCCACTTTGCTTTTATATTTAAAATTTTCTCAAAAGATTGAACTCTTGTCAATCCTCATAGTGATGCAAACAACTATACTTCTAACAATATGTAGTGAAGAGAGATATTTTCCACTTGGGTGTTGAGTGAGGAATTGTTGATTTTAAAATCCAAGCCATATCCTCCACTTTGAGATGATGCAAATTCTCCTTTCTCATGATTGTGGGTAGTAGGTATGTTTTCCACACAGACAATGACGATGATGTTTTATCTCATAAAACTAACCAACACATTTGTGTTTTAAAAATTTTAAAAAGAGGAACTACGTGTACCCTGATCCCCTATTGCACGAAAAGGTGGTACATAGTCACTAAAGGTTTACAACCGCGGCGGGTGCAAAAATCATAAAATAAATATATTTCTTTTCTCACCTCCACCATCCATTTTTATACAACATTTTTTATAGCCAAAATATACAGATTTTTCAAAGAGGTTCCTGTGGAGTACCGTAGATGTTTAGGGTGCTAATACCTTCCCTTTGCATAACCAAACCCCTTACCTTGAATCTTTCCCCCTCTTTTTGGGTTATTCGCTCTTTTCCCATTCTTTTGGAAACAATAAAGCGTGATGGCGATTTTTATTTTGATTTGTATAAGTCTAGTCAATCCAATGGCTTAGTCTTAAACATTTCTTCCGCTACATGGGGTAGTTTATCTGGATGATACAGATCTCATGAAGTCCTCACGAGGTAGTTTTTCTTCAAAGGTCCTGCGGACTAGGGCGAGGAATTACGCAAGGGCATCTCTCCACCTCAGAATTGATCAGATTAAGTCTAGTCACATGCTAAACAACTTGTGAATTTAAAGAGCATGACAAGAAGTCAGGATTGTCATCCCCAGCTCATCAAAATTTTAAGTCCCGATATTGTTGTTCCTTCATCAGTAGTTGAGATCTTTATCTCCAACTAAAGTCAGGAGTGCTATTCTCATCACAAATATCAGGAGGTCCTCTCGGGGAGAATTTCTTCTAAGGTTAGTCAACCTGAAACAGATATGTCGAAATTCGACGAATCTCTCCATGGACTTGTTGTGTCATAGAATTATCCAGAGCTCGAATAATCTGGGGCAGATTATCTCAAGTTAAAAGGAACTTTTCCATCAAAGTTGTCACACTATATGGGGCACATTTAGTGGTATGTTTCATAGAAGTTATCATTTTCTTTACTTATCTGCATAATTCTCCATTACCAGAGACACACCCCTCAAGATGATTAAAGTAACCCTAACCTGTATCATTTCCTCCGAAGCAACACTGAAATTTCTACTTCTCCCAAGTAAGTCTTCCCAAATGAGAAATTTTAAGAATGACCAACTGGAATTCCGGATTAAAAGAGTCTCGTTCTATGGATGCATAAAGCTTTGTCTCCCAATATCACCTAGCAGAAATTATTTTGACTAAAAGTTATGATCTTTTGATTTGGAATTACCATTTCCCAGCAAACCTAACATGTTTGTGTTCGTAAGAGAATATCTATTCCTCGGAGTAGAGAATCATTACCCTGATTGAAGATTTGGTTGAATATCTTCTTATTCCCCGATGAAGTCACTTCAAGAAGAACAAATCTAATTGATATTAGTCATGGGTTTCTACAGAGATCTGAACTTTCTACTTCTCCCCAGTGAATCTCCCGAAACAGAGAAATTTTAAAGATTGACTAATAGGATTTTTGGATTAAGATAGTCTTATTCTCCAAGTGCTTGAAGTTTTGTCTCCCCGACATCACCTAGCAAAAGAATGTCTATTCCATGAAGTGGAGTGTTCTCATCCCCAATTTAAGTCTAGAGTTCCTTCTGTAATTTCTCCTGTTCCCCGGTGAGGTCACTTCATAAAGATTTCTTGTTCAAGAATTTTCTAATTTCCATAGCAGAAGCGTGGTTTGAAGTTCGTTATGCTGAGAATATTTTATTATCCCTAGTAAAGACTGCTCAAGTCTGTTTTATTTCTTAGTGAAGCCATGTGAGCATCATCTCCCTTCCTCATAAGTGGCTGTTTATGAGGATATCTTGTCCAAAATTTCTCCTTTCCCCAATGGATCTTCCTTATTGGAGATCTCACTCTCAGGAATCTTCATTCCCCCAGTTGATTTGTGTTGAGGTTTATTTCATCTCTCTGGTAAAGACCACTGTTTGAGATCTCTTATGCAAAATTTCTCCTTTCTCCAGCGGAGCTGCCTTCGGAAATCTCTTACTCAGAAATCCCTATCTCCCCTATGAAGTTTCCTTATTAAGAAATCTCCTATTCAGGAACTCTCATTTCTCCAATGGAGTCGATTCATCGAAAGCACTTATTCACATAATTATCTCTTTTCCTAGTAGATCTCAATCCTGGATGTTGATAAGTGTTGCTTCCCCAAAAGAGTATACTATTGTGGTTGCTAGCCCCAGGATAAAGCATCATAGCAGAACTTCGCTCTGGTTGAACATATCCTTATTCCCTAGTGGAGCCGAAGATTCTCGTATTTCCAGCAGTAGTATATTTTGTTGAGTTTCTCATACGAAGAATATCTCATTCTCGACAAGATTTATTTTTGTAAGGTCGCTTACCCCATCATGGATCTTCATATCCTTGGCAGTATAAGGGTTCTTTATCCCTAGTGATAGAGTAGTACTGAAATATTTCCTCAGGCGAGTTCTAAACCTCAAGCTTATGGTTCAAAGATACCCTCATTTTCCCCAAGTGAAGATTGTTACTCCCCAGCGGTAGTATCCCCGGGGTGGTCTGGTTAGAATTCTTCTTTTTAAGAATTTATACAGTTCCCCAGTCAAAGTCACTTTCATAAAAGACTTACATCAGAAATTCCCAATTTTCAGCAAGGTTCTCTTTATCCGTGGAAGGAGATATTGGATCTTTTCCCAGAAGGTTAAGAGGTGGAACATAGGTCAATATTTCTTCTGCACTGCAATTTATTTTTTGCAGTATTCTCCCCAGGAAGTTATCCCCGGTGAGAAATTGACAAGTTATCAAACAAAAGTCAGGTGAATTGTAATTTCCCACAGACCCCATTTTATTAATGTTCTCTCCAGCAACATCAAGTATCCATTTGGTGTTTCTTCGTAGATGTTACAGTTTTGATCTGATATTCTCTAGCAGAATCTACAATTTATTTTTGCAAGTTTTATCAGGATTAGGCCTGTGGTTTTTTTTTGTTTCGCCAATCTGGTGCAGTCAAGTTGAGGATCAATATCTCAAAGTTCCACTACTCTGGGGCAGCATATTAATGATGGTACGAATCCCATGAAGTCATCTCAAGGAATTTTCATTCACTCTGTAAGTTGCAGCTTGTCAGCACCCATGCAAGAGTCTTACCTCTAACTTTTAAACGCTGGAACATGGAATTCCCCGTAGAGTTAGTTCTCCTCAGCATTGTCATGTGAGGGATTCTCGAGTCGGATAAGGTTTTTGGATACTTTGATTCCCTAACCAAGTCTGGATGAGCATTATCTCGTTTCTCAATAAAGACTATTCACAACAGAGTTTACATTCCGATCTGAACTTTCTTTGAAGTTTGCATTCAGAAATTCTCATTTTTCCATCTGAGTTGTTTATTAGGGTATTCAATATTAAGGGAATCTTTTATCATCCTTATTAGGGTTGATGATGGCTGAGATTTCCATTTCCCCAGTAAAGTCGATGTTGTTTGACTATCTTCACGGTCTATTTTATGACTGCGTATCCAAGGTTCATTTTGATCCATGGCGGTCGGGTCCTTTGTGAATAAATCCATGGCAGAAGCATTCCCGACAGGGGTTGCCGCTTGTATAGTTTGGTATCTCTTATCCCCAGTAAAATACTCCCTGATAGAGTTTGGTATCCTCGGTGGAGTTTTGTTTCCTTAACAGGGTTTTATTTCCCATAAATCTTTTTCAAGAGAAAGGCTTCATTCTAAGATTTCAAGTTTGAAGACGTCTCATGTCTCAAGTGGAGTTTCTTAGATAAGAATCCACAGTCTGAAGAAGTTTCAATTCCCTAGCAGAGTTGCCAATTAGAGATTCCTCGTCATGATCTCTCCTTTCTCAGTTAACTTGCTACTTGGGGCATCCTTATTTAAGGATCTTTCCTTATCCCCAGTATAGTTGATGTTGGTCGATTAATTGAGATTTTTTAGCCTTCGGTAAACGGTAAAGGACTTTTTCGATGAAAGTTTCCCCAGCGAGGGCTTTAATTCCCACATCTGATCTTTTATTTTGGTGTCATTCTCAACACGACGGCACACCAACTTTTCCATGAGATTACAGTCTTGCTCTAATCTTCTCCAGTAATAGCTGATTTCTATTTGGAATTCTCCTTTAGAAGCTACAGTCTCTCCCTGATCTTCTCCCACAATGCCCAATCTTCATTTGGCATTCCTTCTTGCAGTTGATTAGTTTCAACCCGATCTTCTCCAGCATATTTTTCATTTTTGCAAGTCTTTTCAGATCCTGACTTCTTGGTTGTTGGCCTCTGGGCTGGCCATTCCCTGGTGAAACATTTAACATGCATCATTATGTTGCATCTACCAAAACGCGTAGCATTTCCATTATATGGAGCATTATGCTATAAAAAAATTCAAACATGCATCGGAACATAAGCCATTACTGTTTCTGTTTCCCCCTGTGAATTTGATAATACTTCGAATTATATCACCAGCGAGGTCTTCATCCTCATTATCTTAGTTTCACCCCATATAAATATCGTTTTGATGTTAACCATTTGAGTGGTTGAGTGTCTACTCTTGATTATAGTTCAGTTTTTCCCTGGCGCAATTTTCTCGGGTTTAGTCTTCACTACCCTCGCCGGTTCATTCAAATGTCTATTGATGTACCTTTTGAATACTAGTTTCGTCTTGATATTTGCTTTCAGCAGGTTTTTAGTAGTACGCCCTAATCACCTTACTTTGGGTTGAGTTTTGAGTTTCGTCTCCTCACCCGCGCATGAAATCCAGTTTTCGTACTGGTACTCATCTAGTTTAGTTTCGTCTAACTAGTTATAATGAGTCGAGTTTCATTTTGTTTTGTTTCTTACTCCTGGGATTCTTTCAGTTCCTTCATACTGTCTATCTTGGGTTGAAACACGTCTCTTTTATAACCTTTGGGATCTTTCAGTTCCATCTCACTGCCTTCCCTTGGTTAGAGACCAGCAAGTGCTCTGAGAAACATGCGCTCTCAAAACTTTGCTTTAGTTCGAGTCTCGACCTCGTCGCATGTGCATGAAATCCAGTTTTCACACTGGTACTCATCCAGTTTAGTGTCGTCTAACTAGTTATATTGAGTCGAGTTTTGTCTCGTTTTGTTTCTTACTCCTAGGATTCTTTCAGTTCCTTCACACTGTCTATCTTGGATTGAAACGTGTCTCTTTTATAACTTTTGGGATCTTTCAGTTCCATCTCATTGTCTTCCCTTGGTTAGAGACCAGCAGGTTATTTGAGAAATATGCACTCTCATCACTTTTCTATGGGTCGAGTTTTGACTCGTTACTCGCGCGTGAAATCCAGTTTTTGTGTTGGTACTCATCTAGTTTAGTTTCGTCTGACTAGTTATAATGAGTCGAGTTTCATCTCGTTTTTGTTTCTTACTCCTGGAATTCTTTTAGTTCCTTCATATTGTCTATCTTGGGTTGAAACGTGTCTCTTTTACAATCTTTGGGGTCTTTCAGTTCCATCTCACTGTCTTTCTTTGGTTTGAGACTAGCAGGTGCTCCTAGAATCACGCACTCTGACCACTCTGCCCCGCGTACTTTTCTAGAGTTTAGTTTCGCCTATTCTTTGTGGTTTGAGTCTTATCTCACCCCTTTTGTGGTCCGGTTTTATCCTGACACATTTATTCTGAATTTTAGTTTCATCTATTCTTCTAAGTTTGAGTTTTGTCTCAACTTTGTTAAAATCAGCGTTACAGCTTCATTCTGATGCATGTCTTGGGAGGTCCAATTTTCATTAAACCCTTTGTTTGATAAATCCAATTTCATTTGGAATCTTCTTAATCCCGCGTCTGTTGGCATTATTTGTCTTTGGGGGGTTCTGCTTCTTTTTCAAGAGTGTAAATTTTTGGGTTCTTTTGTATTCAATCATCTTCAACTCCAAACGCTCGAAAGTTGTCACTTTTCTCACTTATCATGTTAAAGATAATTGAATAGGGGCAGCTGTTTCACCCCAAAATTTACCCTCTTGATTTCAGAATTTTTATTTGGCTTATATTTCATCTGCATATGCATACATACATTGGTTCTGTTGCTATAAGATCAAGGTGTGCCAGTAAAGCATTGACTATTTATCAGAAGTGTCAAAGGCTTTGTGCAGGCAATTCAATCAGCTGAGGAACAGACTATCACCATGTTCGATTCTCGTGTATTTTCTCATGTCTTGGGCAATATAAGGGAACCAGAGGTTTTGATGATTCAGAACTGTTCGGGTTAAAAATCTGTTTCGATGCGTCAACTTCATAATTTTCTAACTGCGAGCCAGAGTACTATTTTGGGCTGAAATTTGATCACCAAGTCCGTGTTGATATTATCTTCATTTTTCGTGTTTGGTTTGGGAGCCAATTATATGCAGAGGGCGGTCAAATAATTTTATTATTGAGTTTTCAGGTTACCGACCAACGGTGTTTCGGGAGTTCATAAATCTCTAACTCCAATTTGATATACTGTATCGAGGTGGTTCTTTCACCATCAAATCCGCCTTGATATTCTCTCAAACTTACATGTTCGGGCCTAAAGCTAACTCTCGAAGGAAGATCTCCGAATTCGCAAATCAGACAAAGTTGAATAGTGGAAAATACTGATAAATAGTTGGTTGAATCGTGTTTTGCGCGCACTAAAAATTCATAACTCGAAGCATGTGGATCTTTTTGAACCCGTTCTGTTGGCCAAAATTTTGTCTCGACGTCATTTACATTTTCATCTGTCACGGTCAGAATCTAATTCTGCTTAGAAAGGCCCCAAAAATGTGGATTTATCAAGTATTTTTACATAGGAAAATTGTGGCAAATGTTTATCTACACCACATCCAAAAAATCATAACTCGGTCGATTTTTATCGTATCGAGCCCTCTCTGGTGGAATTGTCTCACAAATTGAGTTAGCTAAATTTTGGTTTCCATTTTTAAGAGCCAACGGTACCCTGAAGGCTTCTGTTTTTGGCCTGACACATGTGCAACTCACTGAAAATTCTGAAGCTGGGAATTAAAGTTGTCTGAGGCGAAATTTCAAAAATTCATAACTAAATCACCTTTTATCCGATTTAGCCCATTTTTGGACAGGAGTTCGTTCACAATGTCGGTTAAATTTTGGTTTCACATTTCAATTTCAAAACTCGCACCGAGATTCCTACGAATTTTCCCGGAACGTGTCGCACTCAAGTTAATTAAAATTATGCATTAGTGTTTATGGATATTTGAGACTCATTAACCAAATCCACTCACATAAGCCCATACTATATATTCTTTTTACTCCAATTTCTCTCATAACTCACCAATCTCCACAAACAATTTAAACTTTTCTCTCAATTCTCTCAAAGATCAAATCAAGGTTCTACACCTTTTTCATCAAGAATACAACAACAACTTCATCAAGATCCAAAAGTTAAGATCAAGAGAAATTCTTCTTCGATTGTTGATATGTTCGTTGTGATCTCTATACCTAAGCATCCTCTTCATTTCTATCAGTGAGTTTTATTGAATTAAGCGCATTTAGAAATAAGTGATTTTTTGGAATAAGTGTTTTTTCTTGGTTTTGTTGTTGATTGAGGTTTTAATTGTATAATTGAGGCTTAATTGTTGAGAATTGATTTGAGTTGAGGATTTAATACCATTTTGTTGAATTTCTTATTGAAATAAGTGATTAATTGAACTTGAGAAGTTGATTTTGGTTGTAATTTGAAATTGACATAGTATTGTTGTGTTGATTTTTAACCCTATGTGTAGTTACACTAGTGTTTATGTTGAATTAGCTATAGAAAACTAGTTAGCACTAACACTAGTTTGAGATTTTGAACTCTTGATTAGATTAACACTAGTTCCTAATTATTGATGTAGAATTTGTTAATAGTTTAGGTTAGATAGATTCTAACACTAGCTTTGATTTAGGTGTTGTACCATAAACTAACAATTAGTTTAGTTTAGGTCTAATATTTGATTTTCAAGCTTTACTGCATGTTTTTAATTATTTTTGGTTGATGATCATTGACATTTTTGTACATTTGAAATGCATTTTTGCATATGATCTCAAGTTACCAATTCTTGATATAAACTAATCTTTTTATCAATTGTTGATTGATTGTTTGTTGCTTGATATTTTAATGAGTTTAGATAATTTTTAGTGGACTCAAATATCATTGCAAAACAAATTTGAAACAAATTTGATTGAGTTTGATAGAAAATATCTCAATATTTAGTAAATTGGCAAAGTTTGACATAATTGGTGTTTTTCCTCTAACTCTTGATCCGTTTTGAGTTTTTCCGACTTTCTTTAATGAAAACCGACTTTCTCGAGCCATCTGAGGCTCTCCACACGAACGGGATCTCGATTCGGATATGCTTCGATCAAATCTGGGAGCTGCTGACTTGTAGGCGAAAATCAAATTTTTGAATGAAATTTAACTGAATCGTCCGCATTTTTAGACGTATGCGTGTGCATAGCTTCCGATAATTTTGATAAATCATTTCGGTTGATTGTTAAGCTTGTGCATTGTATATCGATTCACTTTTTCAACTTGTCCATAATTGTGATTCTTGACCTAAATGTGACTTTTTTGTCTTTATTCCTTATTTTTCATAGTTTGTGATTGTGCCAATTATGTGATACTTGTAGCATTTATTTGTTTGCTAACATTAGTCTAGTTTAGGCCTAATTTTTTGATTGCTTAAAATTATTGAAATCGAAATGTTAAAGAAGCTTGACATTGGTTGATAATTCATGAGATTATGTGTAAATTGTGGAGTTTACAACTTGATTGAAAAATGTTGTTAAATTATCTCATGAGTTGGAAATTGATGTTGAGAGTTTTCTTTAATGTCTTGATATCAATAATATCAATTGTTTCTAACCATTTGGTTGTTGATCATTATGTTTTTTTTTGTGTGCATTTGAAATACATTTTTGGTATATAATTTTAAGTTGTTTGATCTTTGACATAAACTACTTTTTGCCAATTTGTTGATTGGTACTTGTTGTTTGTCATTTATATGTGTTGAGATAAATTCTAATAGACTCAAATGACATCATAAAACACATTGGAAATAAGTTTGATTGAGTTTGATGGAAAATACCTCAACACTTGAACATTGACAAATTCTTGACATAATTGTTGTTTTTGCTCTAACTTTTGATCTGTTTTGAGTTTTTGTAACTTTCTTTAATGAAAATCATGTTTCTCAAGCCATCCGAAGCTCCCTACGTGTATAGTTTTTTGATTCAGACACTTTTCACTCTACTTTTACTGTTGCTGACTTGTTGCGAAAATTATATTTCCAAGTGAAATTTGGCCGAATCAATTGCATTTTTGTGATCCGTTTGCATGAATATAAATTCCATTAATTTTACAATTCATTCTGAACAATTTTCAAGAGGTTACCGTTTGTTTCGGATGCGCTTTTTGATTTATGTACATATTATACCGTTACTTGAAAAAAAATACCATTTTGCACTAGTTTCGGTTTGTGATACAATTCACTCCTAGTTTGTAAATATACTAACTTGTAGCATACCAAATAACTTGGTAGCTTGTATAATGGATGTTGACATTCAAGATATTACCGTTTTATGTAAATACAGCATTTTGTTGATACCGTTAACTTGTACATGTGCGTTTTTACCGCTTTTTGAGTTTAATTACTTGAATATGGTGTGACTGTCCGGAGTATTACTATTAGCGTCTAAATATGGTTCACTTTTTACCATGTGATCATTCATGTTCATAATTATATTTGATATCATTTCTTCCGCTTCCATGCTAATTTTGATACTCTTTCCGATACTAATACAATGCTGTCCCGAAATGCCATACTGTGTTCAAGCAACTTGCTCATTTTGTATCATACATAAGCATGCTTACTTTTAATCATTGTTGCTTACTTACAAATTGTATTTCAATTGTGTTGTTATTTCCTAACCATTTTGGTGAGTCGTGCATGCCTTGAGAAGCAACTTCGGACATTGACCACTTTGGTAACGGATGCGCTTGCTTGCACTTGTTGTACTATATTTCTTACACTTTCTCTTGTCGATGCTAGCTTTTGAAGCTTTTGTGGAAGATTTTGGATATTTGTTGTAGAGTTTGTTGTATACGGATTTGTTTTATCCATTTGGTACACATTCAGATCATTGTTATTGTAAATATTGTAAATAGTGTATTACCACTTTCTAGAGATCATGTATAGTAGGGACGTTTATTACTTTCTAGAAATCATGTGAAGTAGGAAGCAGGAAATAAAGAGTGTGCGCTCGAAGTTGTTGTTTAAAGTCTTGTAGCAGGCACCGTTTTCTGTACGCTAATTGTGTCTGTTTAAAATCCTACCTTAGAAGTATGTATTATGCACGTGTGTTTATATTTGTGCCCGCATTATGTTACAGGTGATAAGTCCTCAAAAGAAGGCGAGCAGGGAGGGTCCGTAATCGATCCCCACACATTCTAGTCTGTGTCATCCTTAGCTCACGTGATATGTCGATGCTTTGGAGTTATGTCGATCTTGTACATCGAGTCCGTCAAGTGGGGAAGAGTTTTGCAATCAAACCCCCGCGCTTTGTCAGGAGTTCGCATTGGCCGATGCTGACACTTCGTGATCGTTCATATTTTCTTCTTTCGCCTACCTCGATCTTCTATATCTTTGTTAGGTACTCAGTCGCTTTGGACGTCACTTTTTTCTTATTTCATCTATCTCCCGCTTGTTTGCTTCGGGTGATCCGCTCCCCTTGGCTAAAGCATTTCTCTTTATTCCCCTCATCCCTTTGAGTCAATATATGATACTCATGGTTGTGTGCTTTTGCAAAAGCACTTGTTTGCTTATTTGTTTGCTATACTATGATCCCTTAGGGTTGCTCGTGTAGGATTAATCCTCAAGCTAGACATTAGGATAGATATCCATGCATGCTAACATAGGTTAGAAACTTTCCTCTTTCATCCTCAACCTTAGGGTCAATCAGTGTATGATAATATTAGAGGTAGTGCTAGGCTAGTCTCCTTTAGTTATTTTTCCTTTCTTTGCATATTGCATCTTAAAACTAAAACTTCTTCTTGGCAAATCATAAAAACATCTCTAATGAACTTAAATCCTTCTTCAAGGTAAAAAAAATACAAATAAATCTTAATTGTTTGTGTGCCTTTTGGCTTTATTTTAAACCTAGTCAAATTGATGTTTTGTCATCCTTGCCATGATATTTTGTTATCTTTTCGTCGATGTTTCGCCATCGCATGTGTTTGTTATCCTATTTTGATCATCGATATCATTTTTAGGTGTGATATTTTATCATCTAAATTGTGGATGCCTTGCCATCTTTTCCATGTTACCATGTTATCTTTGTAGCCGATGTTTCGCCATCGCATATGTTTTTCGCCGATGTTTCCCCATCACATATGCTTTTCGCTGATGTTTCACCATCACATATGTTTTTCACCGATGTTTCGCCATCGCATATGTTTTTAGCCGATGTTTTGCCATTGCATATGTTTACAGCTGATGTTTCGCCATCGCATATGTTTTTCGCTGATGTTTCACCATTGCATATATTTTTAGCCGGTGTTTCGCCATTGCATATGTTTTTCGCTGATGTTTCTTCATCGCATATGTCTGTTTCCGATGTTTCACCATCGCGTATGTTTGTCATCCTACTTTAATTTTCGATATTATTATTAGGTGTAATGTTTCATCGTCTTGTCTGGTATTGTGATATCATGCTGACGTGTTATCATCTTATATGAGTTTGTGTTTCCATGTGATGTCTTGTTATCCTCTTTTGTTGCTTTATCATCGTTGTTGATGTTTTATCGTTTTATCTGATGTTTTGCCATCTCGATTGTCTCTTTTGTCTTCTTAACTAAAAAACACAAACCAACCAAAATATATGAGCCCAACTACGGCTACTCTGATTTCTTAAAAGGGATACATAGGCAGAGGCTTTTATGGATCCTAATCGAGCATATCTTTGTAAATATTCCTTTCTTTTCCCCACACTTTATTTTTCTTTTTCTTTGTATGCATTCCCTTTACAACTTTAAGCCTTGGATATAGATTTTATACACCCGTAGATTAGAACAACAAGAGTGGATATCATAGAGTACTACGGGCGTGTGGGGTGCTAATACCTTCCCCTCGCGTAACAGACTCCCTTACCCGATCTCTCGGTCGCAATACTATGATTTCACCCTTCTCAGGTTTTCTCGATGTTTACCTTTACCTCTCGGTGGGATAAAAGAAGTTCGATGGCGACTTCATTGATTTCATTATCAGATGACGGTTCGGACTGTTGTTTCAAGGTACATAAAGAAAAGCGACTACAAGATTATTGATTAGCTGAGTCAGACGCCCTCAAAAATCTCAATTTTTGCTCTGCTCAGAGATTTTGAATCACATAGTGTTGAAGCTATTGGGGACTTATTTTGTTCCTCAAGAGATCTCAGTAAATCAATTTGAAGGGATTGTGAATAGTATTTCTGCAAGTAATGAACTCGGCTTTACAGATTTCGATCTAACCCCTGAGGGGAGGAAACACAATAAAGCATTGCACATCTCCATAGATATTGCGAAGACCACTTTATCCCGTGTGTTGGTTGATACAGGATTCTCTCTCAATATGCTGCCTAAGTCTGCTCTTTTGAAGCTTGACTGTGAAGGGGTCGTGCTAAGACCAAGTGATCTGATTGTCAAAGCGTTTGATGGGTCAAAAAGGACTGTGTTCGGGGAGGTTGATTTGTCTATTAAAGTAGGTCCCCAAATTTTCAATGCAACATTATTCATTATGGACATTAATCCTTCTTATTATCGTCTGCTTGGCCGTCCATGGATTCATGGGGTTGGTGTTGTCACTTCTATCCTACATCAAAAGTTGAAGTTCTTGTTAAATGGAAAGGTGGTCACCATTTATGGTGAGGAAGATTATATTATCAGTCATTTGAGCACCTTTCGTTATGTTGAAGTGGAGGGAGAAATCCATGAGACTCCACGCCAAGCATTTGAAACTGTGCAAGTTGTCAGAACTTCTCGCCAAGAGGTTAAGAAGCCAAAAACCTCCATGTCATCTTACCGTCAAGCACAAGCAGTTGTTCAGTCTGGTCATCCTGAAGGCTGGGGCAGAGTGCTGAAGCTCCCCACACATAAAGACAGTAAAGGCTTAGGCTTCGTGGCTAGACAAGATGTGCTGACTGCCGCTCCTATTAAGGTTCAAGGTATCCCTTCGCCAACTCAGTTTTTCAGTGGTGGTGTTATCCATGAGGGGGTTCATACTATGGCCGAGGAAGGTGATAGTGATTGCGAAATGGACAAGTGGGTTCGTCCTACTGTTCCGGGTGAAGAGCTTGCTAATTGGTTTGCTGAAGACGTCATCGAAGTCACCCGTTATGAAGAGTAATTTTCTTTTATTTTTTATCATGCAATAATTCATATATTCTGCCCAAGACGTAGTGAACGTGTTGTAGGGCCACAATGTTTTTTATTTAAAATTTATCATTAATAAAGGACGTCTTTTTGCATTCAAATATTTCGTTCTTTATCTTTATTTTTTAAATTTTTGGCAATGGGATTTCTTTTGTTTTCCTTTTTTTAACCTAAAACTAAAATAAATAAATAAACATCATGCAGATTTTATCCCCCGTAAATCTCGGATTATGTCGGAAATGATTTTGTTATGGCTCATTATGACTTTAATAATACGATCTACCAAGCCGAAGAAGAAGGTGAGGAAGATTGTGAACTCCCAGAAGAGTTGGAAAAGTTATTAGAGCAATAAGAAAAGGTTATTCATCCGCACCAAGAGATTGTTGAAGTGATTAAATTGGGTACCGAAGAGGTCCGAAGAGAAGTCAATACTGGGGCTGCTTTAGAAGACAATGTCAAGAGGAGATTGACTGAAATGCTCCAGAAATATATGGATATCTTTGCTTGGTCTTCTGAATACATGATTGGGCTGGATACATATATGGTTGTACATAAATTACCTCTTAGAGAAGAGTGTCCTCCTATTAAACAAAATCTTAGAAGAACTCATCCTGAAATGTCTAAGAAGATCAAAGAGGAGGTTCAGAAACAATTTGATGCGGGTTTTTTGAAAGTAAATTCTTACCCGTCATGGATCGCGAACATTGTGCCAGTACCTAAGAAGGATGGTAAAGTCAGAATGTGCATGGACTATAGAGACTTGAACAGGTCAATTCCTAAAGACGATTTTCTGCTCCCACACATTGATATTCTGGTTGACAATACTGCTCAAGCTAAAGTGTCTTCATTTATGGATGGTTTTTCTGGCTAAAATCAGATTAAAATGGCGCCAAAATACATGGAAAAGACAACTTTCATTACACCTTGGGGAAATTTTTTCTATAAAGTGATGCTCTTTGGTTTGAAAAACGCAGGGGGAACGTATCAGCGTGCAATGGTCACTCTCTTTCATGATATGATGCATAAGAAGATAGAAGTATAAGTTGATGATATAATTGCCAAATCCCAGATAGAAGAGGAGCATCTTGTCCACTTATTAAAATTGTTTGAAAGGTTAAGGAAGTACAGACTGAGGCTGAATCCAAACTAGTGCACCTTCAGGGTAAGGTCGGGGAAATTGTTGGGGTTCGTTGTAAGCGAAAAAGGAATTGAGGTTGATCCTAGTAAAATAAAAGATATACAATAAATGAATGAGCCAAGAACGGAAAAGGAGGTTCGTGGTTTTCTCGGGAGGTTGAACTATATTTCTATATTCATCTCTCATCTTACAGCCACTTGTGAACCAATATTCAAGTTGTTGAAAAAATATCAGACAGTCAGGTGGAATGACAATTGTCAAGCACCATTTGACAAAATAAAAGAGTATTTGTCGGAACCTCCAATTTTGTCGCCTCCGATGGAAGGCAAGCCCTTGATAATGTATTTGACTATGTTGGAAAACTCCATGGGTTGTGTACTCGGTCAATATGACGAAACTGGTAGGAAGGAGTGTGTCATTTACTACCAAAGTAAGAAATTTACTGATTGTGAGTCAAGATATTCATTACTGGAAAAGACTTGTTATGCACTCGTGTGGGTAGCAAAGCGTCTCAGACAGTACATGATGACTCATACTACTATCTTGATATCCAAAATGGATCCAATCAAGTGCATTTTTGAAAATATAGCTCTCACGGGAAGAATAACCAGTATACTACCCAGAAAGCTATCCAGTATACTAACAGAATATAGCTCTGTTGGCAGATGATTCTAACAGAATATGATATCCAGTATACTACCCAAAAAGCTATCAAAGGTAGTATATTGGCGGATCATCTTGCTCACTAACCTATGGCAAATGACCATCAGCCGATGAAGTTTGAGTTTCCAGACGAAGACATCATGTACATACGGGATTATAATATTCTCGGCCCAGGAGAAGGACCCAAACCAGGATCGCGATGGACGATGGTGTTCAATGGTGCATCCAATGCCTTGGGTAATGGTGTTGGTGTTGTGATTACTTCTCCTGAAAATTTCCACACTCCTTTCACTTCCAGAATTTGCTTTGATTACACCAACAATATGGCCGAGTATGAAGCATGCATATTTGGGTTAGAAGCTACTATTTATTTGTGAATCAAGATCTTAGAAGTATATGGGGACTCTGCTCTTGTAATTAGTCAGATCAACAAAGATTGGGAGACTAGTCACCCCAATTTGATTACATATCGTGAGCACGTTTTGAAGTTGATCCCATATTTTGATGAAATTACTTTCACTCATATTCCAAGAGAAGAGAACAAATTGGAAAATGCCTTGGCTACCCTGTCATCTAGGTTTAAAGTCATATGGGCAAATGAAGCCCCCTCTATCACCATTTTGAGGTTGGATGAGCCATCATTCTATTCTGAAATAGAAGAAGATTCTACTGATGAGAAAATGTGGTTTTATGATATCAAAAGGTATCTTGAAATGAAAGAATGTCCATAAGATGCCTCTGTCACTGATGAGAAGACATTGCGGAAGTATGCAGTCGAGTTCTTCCTCAATGGGGATGTTTTGTACAAGAGAAACTATGACTATGTTTTGCTCAGATGCGTGAATAGACACGAAGCAAACAAGATCATAAAAGAGATTCACGTAGGTTCCTTCGGGACGCATTCTAGGGGACATAAAATGGCCAAGAAAATCTTGAGATCAGGTTATTATTGGTCTACAATGGAAAATGATTGCTATAATAACTCTAGAATTTGTTACAAATGTCAGATCTATACCGACAAAATGCATGTGCCACCCAACCCTCTGAATGTCTTGACTTCTCCTTTGCCCTTCACAATGTGGGGTATTGACATGATTGGCCGGATTGAACCGACTACTTCTAACGGGCGCCGCTTCATTCTAGTGGCCATTGACTACTTCACTAAGTGGGTCGAAGCAGCATCGTGTGCCAATGTCACTAAACAGATGGTTTCTTGTTTCATCAAGCATAATATCATTTGTCGATACGGGGTTCCCGAGAAGATTATTATCGACAACGGGTCGAATCTCAACAATAAGATGATGAAAGAGTTGTGCGAAAGTTTCAAGATAAAATATCATAATTCTTCTCCTTACCGTCCTAAGATGAATGGCGCGGTTGAGGCAGCCAACAAGAATATTAAGAAGATTGTGCAGAAAGTGGTTGTCACCTATAAGGATTGGCATGAGATGTTGCCATTTGCTTCACATGGTTATCGTACTTCAGTATGAACTTCGACTGGGGCGACCCCATTTTCTCTGGTATACAGCATGGAAGCAGTCCTACCCATAGAAGTGGAAATTCCTTCTCTAAGGATAATGACATATGTACAAATGGATGAGGCCGAGTGGGTTCATAATAGATATGATCAATTGAATCTCATCGACGAGAAGAGATTGACAGCTATTTCCCATGGGCAGTTATACTAGAGGAGGATGAAGAAAAATTTCGATAAGAAGGTACGTCCGTGGAATTTTCAAGCCGGTGACCTTGTGCTGAAGAGGATCTTACCTCCTAACAATACAGATGCTAGGGGTAAATGGGATCCTAATTATGAAGGACCATATGTTGTAAAGAAAGTTTTTTCAAGAGGATCTATGATGCTTACAACTATGAATCGAGAGGATTTCCCTTATCCCATCAACGCAGACGTAGTGAAAAAGTACTTTGCATAAGTGCTAAGCTGATTATCTCAGGAAAAAAGAGGGGAATCCCGGTGAACAAGGAGGAAATAAGAGGTTCGGACAAAAGTTAAGGATTAAGGATAATACTATGGTATATGTTGTATCCGTGATAGCACGCTATACTGCCTTTAGTTAGAGGCGTAAGGTCATAAAAATCGTAGCAGAATCAGGACCCGATATATCTGCACTCACATTGCCACTTTTGTTTTCTTTTCCATATGCTCTATATGCAATTACCTCTTTTAGGAATTTTTTATTGATGTAAATGCCTATTTACCGACCAGTCAATTAATAAAATTCTTCTTTTTTTCAAAATTATGTCGGTTTGTTTCATTTTTACTATTTTGTTTGCAAAAAGACATTCAACATTTTTTATAAACTTTGCATTTAAAATATTAAAGCTTTACAGCACATGATGTCAATAACTGAAATGGCCTACAGAGTCAAGTGTTCGAGATGATGGCTAAGGTAACCATCTCACACATGAGGCATGTTGTTATGATTTCCACTTTGGCAAGTATTGTTGACCTTTTATAAATGAGAAAGGTACCAGTGAATGGACAAAAAAAGGCTTGGGCGCGACCAACATGAACTTTACTATTGGAAATGGAATCCTGTACCCAGGGCCTAAAGACATGCTTAACGAAAACATGATGAGATCTTAAGATATCAGGTCCTTGGATATATGCCATTGTGTAGAAGAAAAATACCTCAAAAAAGATGGTCGGCATTTCTTCTGTGATAGAAGATACTTTGTAATATAGTTTGCTTGGTAAAGCATTCATCACATCCTTCGAAGGAATATCCTTTGTGATTACCATGTCGGGGAACTTGGCCATTCAACTGAAGGTTGTATCATTTGTCGATACGGGGTTCCCGAGAATATTATTACCGACAACGGGTCGAAGTTATTGAAGACTCCCTCTTTATTGAATCACACGTCAGAGATACCTTTGGGTGGGCCTTCGAGTTAACTCCTGGGTGGCACAATTCATAGGTGAGGACGCCCTGGTTTAGGACTTCCACAAATATTACACTTCATATTTCATATTGATAAAAGTTTGAATCAAACATGCTTTATTTTGCATGTTCTCGTACTCATAAAACTTTTTATATTTATTCCACATTTTATTTGCATCACTTTTAGCTTCAATGTGTACACTCAAGTCCAATCACTGTCTAATTATAGCAATTGTCTTTTGATTCATGTTCTTTCTGTCGACGCCAGACTAATCAATGATTTGCCTTTTCCTCTCAATATGATCATACAAGTCTTAGTTAAATAACATAGCTTCTAAGAAAGTCTTTCAAAGTGTATAATTAGTATAGTTGAGTTTAATCATATTGAACTCTTGATTTTTCTCCATTTGAAAAAAAAACACAATCAAGCCAACCAAGGCTCTAGATACCACTTTTTTGGGAAATAACTACTGAATAAAAAAATAAAAATTAAACAAAAAATAATTTAAGTTAACAATCATACAACTAACAAAATAAATTGTATAGCCCAATAATAATCATAGGAAAAATCAAATAACAATACAACAATTTTTTTACCGTGAAAAACATCTATCAAGATGAGATAATAATCATATGATATCCAATAAAAGCTTATAATAGAGGATAAAATAATGGGTACACAAAAATATTCACCTATAGGATAAAAAATTTCACTATAAAAATTAAACAAGAAGAAAATTCATAAAAGATAATTAACTAAGTGTGGTACGGTGGGAGAATTGACTTGGGTGTTTGTGTTTGATCACAAATGTTGCGGTTAGCAAGAGTTGCCACCGACTTTTCTTTTATCCAAAAGGAAAGGTGAAAAAGCACAGGAAAGACCTTTGAGATTGTTTCTTGATTTCGGGGGGTAGATTATGAAAAGGGAAGGTATTAGCACCCTTTTCATCCATGGTTTTCCATGGGCTCTTAGTTACTTGCTAGATCACTTGCTTTTGTTTGAAAAATGTGTTTTGTGTGGTTTTTTAAAAGTATTTTGAAAAGGCGCCATCGTTTAGGAAAACTTTGTAATGATTCTCGTTCGTAAGAATGTATACAAAGTGTTGATCTTTTGAAAATGTTTTCAAGTTTGAAAGGTGTTTTTTTTTAAAGTGTAGGTGATTATTTTTTAAAATAGCAAGGATGTTTATTTTGAAATGGAGCAAGTAATTAGGAGCAATCTACCTACTCAAATGTCTTTCTTGTTCATTTTCTTTTCCTTTGACATTGTTGTCTTACCATTGATTTGGTAAGCAACCCTATCTTTGGATATAAGCGGGACGGGCGTGGGTCATTGTATAGTCATGTTTAGCAATGTTGTAAGGTATCTTAGCATTCTTTTTTGAGGGACTAAGATCATTTGTAAGGCAACTTAGATAGCGTCATCGAGGGACTATGATCTTGTATTTGCTTGTTTTTTTACTAAGATACCTCGCATGCGCAATATGGCCGTTTTGTATAAGGCAACCAAGTGGAATAACCCTAGGGGTGCTTGTGTGCAAATGTGTTGTTTTCATGCTTTGCTTTTGTCTTGAATATGGGTTGTCTATTTGTTGTTTTTATCTCATCATGCACACCCTAATTACTAACAATACAAGAAAGCAATAAAAATACGGAAAAGTAAAGTCCTACGCTATTACAAACATTAGGGGGATGGGGTGTACAAATTCACAAACAGGGATCGCAAATTAAATTAAGTTCTAAGTTACTATTACAACCATATTGAATGGATAAGAATGTACAAGAAACGTAAAATCAACTTTGTTTTGTTTAAGAACAGAGATAAGTTTTGTTTAAGAAAATATTTTTGATCTTTTTGTTTTAAGAAATAAAGTAAGATATGTGAATATGAAATATTTTTTTATGTGTTTTTGATTAATAAGAAAAATGATGGCAAAAATAATAAGGGGAAAGAAAAACAGAATCAGCGCTTTGCTGAAATAAAAGAGGTCAGAAGTTCTGACTTTGGCATGCTGCACAAATTCAAATAACGTTAGTAGAAACAAGGAAGGTCAGAAATTCTGGGTCCACTGAGAACAAAGAAGATTTCAGAAGTTCTGATACCACTGGCAGAACTTCGTCTCCCTCTCGATGCTAATCAGAGCATCTGCAACTTTGTCACTTCTCAACAAAACAGAAGATGCGCATATAACAGTTATGGCAGGTTTCACAATGTTTGAGAAACAAAAGATATAAGAACTATAAATCAGAAGCAAGCATGCATTTGCTAATCCTAATTCTGAGTTCTAATTTCTTCAAGAAGTTCTAAACTGAAATTCTCTCTACTTAGGCAGGAAAGTATATGAAACCCCAGAATGTGTACAACATCATAATCAGGATGTCTACATTGTATTTTTGAACAAAGTTTCTTGGCAATGCCTAAGTAATATGATGAGAGTCAGAAGAAGCATACCTTGCAGCTGGAAAATATTCTATGAGCTGGAGTCTGGCTCTGACCGCTTGTGATATTCTGAACAGCTTCCTCTCGTGTTCAGCAGGCTGGAAACTTTCAACTTTGGTTGTGAGTGATTAGAAAATTCTGGAATAGCCAAAGAGAAAAGTTCAGACTTCTTTGAGGTGGATATTGATGGTTAATGTGTCACAGATTGACTACAAAAGTTAGGATGGCTTTTGAATGTATATCAAAAACTATATGGGTGGTTTTGGTCGAGAAACACTTAAGGAAAAATGGAATTTGAATGCAAGAATCAAAAGCTAACAGGTTTTGTATTTTGTGTTTGCAGTTTTTGGACTCTTGGAATTTTAGCAGGGGTTCGGGGCTTTTCTTTCTCAAATTTCTGACCCTTTTACAGTTGCCAATGGCTTTCAATTTATAGGCAAAGATCTTGTAGCTTGGACAGTGCAACCATCACATGCTAGGTTGTTGCCTTGCTGTTGAAGCAATTATTGTGGTTAGTAGCCTTAGCAACGCCTAAGCTGGAATTATAAGCAGGAATTAAGGAAAGGTAACTTCAAAAGCAAAAGCAACGCATGGGCCCAACACACTTTTGTACAAGAGTTTGCTTTTCCAAGACGGTAAAGGTACTTCTATGCCACACGTGGAGAAATCCTTTAAACAAAGACCCATAAGTGGTTGTGAGCATTAAATGATGATGAGATTGATCAAACCAGAAATCCTGCAACGTGATATTCTGCATCATTGCTTAGTTCTAGATCAGAAGTTCAGCTTCAACGTGACTTAGAATAGACATCCAACTTCTGATCTTTGTATCTCTTTGCTCCAGCATGTTCTGAAGGAGCTCTCAGACTTTCCAGGAAGCTTGCAGCATGCTTTGTAACCTTCTTTGAATTACCCTTTCAAACTCTGACTGAACCTTTGTGAAAACTGGCCCAGAAGTTCTGACCAAAATCTGTTTTGAAAGTGTCCAGAATTTGTTGAGTGCTTTAGTTTCATGGACGTGTCTTTGAGGAGTTATAACTTGAAATCCCAGCATTTCTAGGAGAAGTTATGTTCTGTAATGTTTTAGATCTCATTGAAATCTATAACTATTGTATCAGAAGTTCTTCTAGAATCAGCTTGCATCATGGTGAAAATCTGATCAGAAGTTCTGAGCCTGTCATATTTCTTAAACACTCAAAAAATTCTAAGTATTTAGAAATTTGACTTTTCCAAAGTAACTTTTGATTTTTGAATTTCTAGATGAAACAAAATTCATATCTCAAACATGTCTTGATGAAATATGACTCTTGAAACTTGATTTTGATCAAAAGTTAAAGTTTGACTTTTCAATGCACAAATGACCATTTTACCCTTGTGAATGACTTTCTTGAAAAATCTGTAATTCGAGACTTCGAATTGGATGGAAGAAAACTTGAGGATTCAGGGCGATCCTTTGATAAATGAGAGGGAAAATTTTGGGGTACAACAGCTGCCCCTGTTCAATCTTCTTAAACCTGAAGAGTTAGATTGGTGAGTCTGCCATTCGTGACTTGAAGGTGAAAGATGATTGAACACTAGAGTGCCCAGAAATTTGAACTCGAAGATGGATGGTGAATGGGCTTATAGATTCCATTTTGAGGAAAGTTGATAAACATTAGAACAAATATCAGCAAAAATCTCTTGTTGATTTATACTAAAACTTGATGTTTTACCTGTGAGAAAAAGAGTTAGCAAAATGCAGATGCATGCATGATGTTCACCAGATGTGGTATTATGCTAAATGCATTGGGTATGTACATGCTATGATGTATGAATGTGAGATGTATGTTTCTGTCCGGGAAAATAAATCCCTGACTGCTGCTATGGAAATTCTGGGAGGTTGAATCCCTGATTGTTGTTGGGGATGAAGAATATACATATCTTCAAACTTTGTTGAAAGGATGCTTCCATTGGGGAATAACTCTTGAACATCAGTTGTTATGTGGTCAGATCCAGGCTTCACAACTTGCTGAGGATGAGACGAATTAACTGTTATCTGGTCAGATTCCATGCTTTGCAGAAAATTTCTTGAAATTAAATAGTTATCTGGTCGGATCCAGGCTTCACAATTTGCTGAGGATGAAATAGCCTACTGCTATCTGGTCGGATCCAGGCTTCATAATTTGATGAGGAAGAGACAAATTAACTGTTATCTGGTCAGATTCCAGGCTTTGCAGAAAATTTCTCGAAATTTAAGTTATCTGGTCGGATACAGGCTTCACAACAACTTGTTGGGGATACAGAGGTTAACTATTATCTGGTCGGATCCAGGCTTTGCAGTAACTTGAAGTGGTAACTACTATCTGGTCGGGTCTAGGTTTCATGATTTTTTGGAAAGTTGTACTATTATCTGGTCGAGTCCAGGCTTCATAGTGTCTCTCTGGGGATCATAGTTAATTGTTATCTGGTCGGGCTCCAGGTTTCACAAATAAGTTGTTTGAAAAACTGTCATCTGGTTGGGTCCAGGCTTTGCAGATTTCTTGAGGTTGATGAGGTCAATTGCTATCTGGCCGGGTCCAGGTTTCACAATAAACTATTTGGGGATTTAGTTGTTATCTCGTTAGATCCAGGCTTCACAATAACTTGCTTGAAAAGATGAAGTTGAGAACTATTATCTGGTCGGATCCAGGTTTCACAGTAATTTGTTGGGGCAGAGGCAAACTCTACAGGGGAAAAGAAGTTAAACCTTAGTCTGATTGAGTCTAGGTTCTTCTATATCTTTTAAGATTTAGGCTATTATCTAGTCGGGTTCAGGTTTCATCGCATCTTGAAATTGAGATCAATTGTTATCTGGTCGGGTCCAGGTTTCAGATACTCAAATTTTTATCTGGTCGAGTCCAGGTTTCAGCAACTTGAAGAAGTCAAACTATTATCTGGTCGGGTCCAGGCTTCAGTAATAACTTGAAAATTATGCTAATATCTGGTCGTATCCAGGCTTCATAGTATCTTTTTGGAAATTGTAAAGGCTTTGCTGACGGCTTTACTAGGGATTCGGGGTTGTGGCCTTAAGATTTGCAATAATTAGAAAGAGAATTCAAAATGGAGAGTGTAGACTCCGTCGGGTAGGACAGACTCAACTTGGGGAGGATACACTCAACTGGGGAGGATAAACTCCACTTGGGGATAATAGCCTTGGCCATGGAAGATATGCTCAGCTGGGGAAGATAGGCTCAGCTGGGGAAGATGGGCTTAGCTGGGGAACTTCACGGTGTCTTGATTGTTGTATGTTAAGGAAATTTGAAATCGGCTGGGGAGTTTTGTGGTTCCTCGATTATTGTTGGGAAGATAAAACCTGTTGGGGATAAGGTCTATTGCAGCCGTCCTCATGGGGATAATGATAATGAGATAACTTTGTGGGGATATTTCATATACATTAAAGAGATGCTTACGGTTGCTTAGCAGGACACATGTGCCAAATAGTTTTTAATTATGTTCATATGCATATGTTCATTCAATTTTAATCATTGGGAAAATTTGCATTCAAAATAAAGACAAAAATTTTGCACTTCAAAGTACATTTGTATTGATATTTTGCCCATGAGTAGGCATTTTTGTACAGAGAGACGGAGATCCTAGTAAGAGGAAATCATTGAAAGAAAAACAAAATTGAGAATGAAAAACAAATAGCCACGTGAAATGATCTCATTGCCTTCCAACTCTACTATTGCCCCAATGTCTTCGAATGTCCTTTGCCGTTGATCAAAGTTGATTGGATTGATCTTGGACTGTTTGAACTTGGACCTTGGTGATAAAATTGACTGTGTTGATTCCACAGGACATAGTCATACGCTTTTTATCCTTAATTTTGCCTGGACCTCCCTTTCGGGTTTTCAGCCCACCAGGATACCCTTTTTTGCCCAAGTCGCCCTTTCGCGTTTTCAACTTGCCGAGTGTACAATCTTTTCCATATATCCCTAATTTTTGCCCAAATCTTTTGGCTTGCCGGAATGCCCTTATTTTTCTTAGGTGTGTCAACCTAACGGGTCTCTTATGCGTAGTATTTTTTAACTATGTTCGCATTTATGGGATGTGAGAAATCCTCGCCATCCATGGTAGTCAACATCATGGCACCTCCAGAGAAAACTCTCTTGACAACAAATGGTCCTTCATAGGTGGGAGTCCATTTGCCTTTGGGGTATCCTTGTGGTAAAATGATGCGTTTTATTACCAAGTCACCAACTTGATATACTCGAGGCTTGACCTTTTTATTGAAAGTCTTGATCATCCGTTTTTGATACGTCTGACCATGGCAAACAGCAGCTAATCGTTTTTCGTCAATCAAGTTCAGCTGATCCAATCTTGTTTGAATCCACTTGTCTTCGCCTAGGCCTACCTCATTCATAATCCTTAGCGAGGGGATCTAAACTTCTACTGGAAAAACAACTTCCATGCCATAAAATAAGGAAAAGGGAGTTGCCCATGTTGATGTTCTAGCTGAAGTGAGGTAGCCATGTAGAGCAAACGGCAACATCTCATGCCAATCCTTATAGGTTACTACCATTTTCTGCACAATCTTCTTGATATTTTTGTTGGCCGCTTCGACTGCGCCATTCATTTTTGGTCTATATGGAGAAGAATTGTGATGCTTGATCTTAAACTGAGTGCAAAGCTCAGTAATCATAGCATTATTGAGGTTAGTCTCATTGTCGGTGATGATCCTTTCGGGGATACCATAACGGAAGATGAGGTTGTGTTTGATGAATCTGGCTACCGCATTATTGGTGACTGAGGCAAACAAGGCGGCTTTGACCCATTTGGTAAAATAGTCGATAGCAACAAGAATGAAGCGATGTCCATTAAAAGTTGTGGGCTTGATCTCTCCAATCATGTCAATGCCCCACATTGCAAATGGCCACGGAGCGGTCATGACATTCAGAGGGATAGGAGGCACATGGACCTTGTCAGTGTAGATTTGGCATTTGTGACAGGTTCTTGAATGTTGATGGAAATCAGTCTCCATCATTGACCAATAGTAACCTGCTCTTAAGATTTTCTTAGCCATCGTATGCCCACTTGAATGAGTACCTAAGAGACCACCGTGCATGTCTTCCATAATTTCCTCTGCCTCCTTCTTATCCACACATCGGAGTAGAGTCGAATCATGGTTGCGTTTGTACAATATCCCGTTACTTAGGAAGAATTTGGCAGCAAATCTTCGCAAGAACTTTCTGTCATTGATAGATGCCCCCTCTGGATACTCTTGTGCTTCAAGGTATCTCATCACCTCATGGTACCATGGATTTTCCGCATCGGTGTCAAGCTCATTGCAATGTGCATGTTCATCGAATCTTTCAATTGTTATCATAGGGGCTTTGTTGTCCCATCTGGCTTTGAACATTGAAGACATGTTTGCCAAAGCGTCAGCCAACTGGTTTTCTTCCCTAGGGAAGTTCTCGAACGTGATCTCTTCGAAGTAAGGAATTAGGGATAGCACAAGTTCCTTGTAAGGAATAAGATTAGGGTGTTTAGTGTCCCAATCTCCTTTTACTTGGCTGATCACCAAGGAGGAATCTCCAAACGCATCCAAATGCTTGATCCTTAAGTCAATAGCAGCTTTCAGACCTAAGATGCATGCTTCATACTCAGCCATATTGTTTGTGCAATCGAAGCATAGTCTGGAAGTGAAAGGAGTGTGGCAACCTTCAGGAGAGATGATCATAGCACCAATTTCATTACCTAAGGCGTTGGAAGCCCCATCGAATACCATAGTCCATCGGGATCCTTGTTCAGGTCCATCATATGGTCCAGGTTTCGCAAAGTCGGTTATCAGCATGACATTCTCATCAGGGAAGTCGAAGTTCATTGGCTGATAATCATCCACAGCCTGATGGGCCAAATGATCTGCTAGTACACTCCCTTTGATGGCTTTTTTAGTCGTGTATTGAATGTCGTACTCAGTCAAGATCATTTGCCATCTGGCTATCCGTACGGAAAGGGCAGGTTTCTCAAAGATGTACTTGATTGGGTCCATCTTAGAAATCAACGAAGTGGTATGAGTCAACATATATTATCTTAGCCGGCGAGCAGCCCATGCCAGAGCGCAGCAAGTTTTCTCGGGCAGTGAATATCTGGTTTCACAGTTGGTAAACTTTTTGCTCAGGTAATAAATAGCACGCTCTTTTCGGCCAGACTCGTCATGTTGGCCCAACACACACCCTATAGAGTTCTCTAGTACAATCAAGTACATGATCAAGGGTCTTCCTTCAACTGGAGGCATGAGAATAGGAGGTTCTTGTAAATATTCTTTGATTTTTTCAAAAACAATCTGGCATTCATCATTCCATCTGACTACCTGATCTTTCTTCAAGAGTTTGAAGAGTGGTTCACAAGTAGCAGTCAAGTGGGATATGAAATGGGCAATGTAATTGAGACGACCCAAGAATCCTATGACTTCTTTTTCAGAATGAGGGACTGGAATTTCTTGGATGACCTTTACCTTGGCAGGGTCAACTTCAATGCCTTTATTGCTGACAACAAAACCTAGAAGCTTTCCAGAGCGTACTCCAAACATGCACTTGTTAGGGTTTAACCTCAGCTTTTACTTCTTCAGCCTCTCGAACAATTTGTGCAGGTGATTGAGATGTTCTTCTTCGGTTTGTGATCTGGCAATCATATCATATACATATACCTCTATCTCATGATGAATCATGTCATGAAATAAAGCTACCATAGCTCTTTGATATGTTGCCCCTGCATTCTTTAATCTGAATGGTATGACCTTGTAGAAGAAGGTACCCCATTGCGTAACGAAAGTAGTCTTCTCCATGTCTTCGGGAGCCATCCTTATTTGATTATGGCCTGAGAAGCCATCTATGAAAGAGAAGACTTTATGTTGAGCAGTATTATCAACTAAGACGTCAATGTGTGGTAGAGGGAAATCATCCTTTGGGTTTGCCCTATTCAGATTCCTATAGTCTACGCACATGCGAACTTTCCCGTATTTCTTTGGCACTGGCACCACATTGGTAACCCATTGAGGATAGGATGTCACAGCTAGGAACCCTGCATCAAATTGTTTCATCACTTCAGCTTTGATCTTTTCAGACATATCAGGCCTCATGCGGCGAACCTTTTACTTGAGAGGCGGACAGTCTTCTTTTGTCAGCAGACGATGAACTACGATGTCGGTATCCAACCCAGGCATATATTCATAAGACCAAGCAAATACTTCCATATAAACATGCAACATCTGAATCAACCTTCTCTTGACACTGCTTTCCAGGTTAGCGCCGATCTTGATTTCCTTCTTATCTGACTCAGTACCCAGGTTGATAACTTCAACTGACTCTTCGTGCGGTTGAATAGCTTTTTCCTCTTGTAATAGAAGTATGTCTAGTTCTCCCGGTATGTCACAATCTTCCTCGCTTTCGTCTTTGGCTTGGTTAATAGGACATTCAAAGTCAGAGTCGGCAATAGTAGAGTTATTGGCAATAGGATCCAGAGTGGATGTGGACCTGCAAGAGTGTGTGTGCGTGTGCATGTAAGATACATGGCTATATTTTTTTTGAAAAATGTATTTGTAAGAAAAGAAAGACAATGAACACGAATATTTGAATGCAAAAGAGTCCAATGTACTGAATGATCATATGATTAGATGAACATAAATAAAACCCTTGACGAATGGACCAAAGTGCCCTGGGCCAGGCAAATGGCTGAAAAGTCATTGTTAAAATATTACAGACAATATGTTCTTGAATTGAAAGAAAAGCAATAACAAGTAGATTACTCCTCAATGAAGGAGATGGGCACAAAGCCCTTTTTATGCCAATTCCTCAGCTCCGTAGTAGTTGGATACACCCATTCCTCAAATGCGGCTTCTTCTTCAGAATCACCCACGGCGTTGACTCCATGGCTTCCAATGCGGAGAGGTGGCTTTCCAGCACGAGCACGCCTCATTTCCTTCTGAGCTTTGACGGTGAATCCCAAACCAAACTTGTCTTCTTTAAATGGGATATCGAGGAGTTTCCCCCAAGTATCACAGTTTCCTTCTTCTATTGCCGCACGGGCATCTTCGACTGAAACCATCTTTGGCGTGGCCTTAACAGCTTTAGACTCATAAGAAAAACATTTAGTAGCAGCAATCATCGGTGGTACAACCTCAAAGGCTTGACATGGGGTTTTAATGAATTCTCCGTCCATCTCCACGTACTTGAAAGAGTTAAGATGGCTCACCATAAACTCTTCTTCCCCACAGATGGTGACTATTCTGCCCTTGACTGGATATTTGAGTTTTTGATGGAGGGTTGAGGTTACTGCCCCAGCTTTATGAATCCACGGGCGACCTAACAGACAAGAATAGGCAGGGCGGATATCCATAATATAGAAGGTGGAGTTGAAGATTTGGGATCCCACTTTGATTGGAAGATCTACTTCCCCATGAACAATCCTCTTTGATCCATCAAACACCCTTATGATGATATCACTTGGCTTCAAGATTAAATATTCACAGTCAAGACGGTCTAATGCCCCCTTGGGTAACACACTCAGAGAAGAACCAGTGTCGACTAGCACATGTGCTAAGGTGGTCCCTTTGCACTCAATAGAAAGATGTAAAGATTTGTTGTGATTCTTCCTGAGAGGTGTTAAATCAGCATCTGAAAACCCCAAGCCATTATCAATTATTAGGCTAGCCATACAATTCTCAAATTGTTTTGTTGTTGTCTCATAGGGGACATGAGCTTTTTTCAGGAACTTGATTAGTGTTCGAGCATGGGCATCGGAGCAAAGCAGCAATGATAACATTGAAATCTTATAGGGGGTTTTCTCCCAAATGTTTTACAATCTTGAAGTCGCTTCTTTTTATGATCTTTAAAATCTCGTCCATCTCGTGAGCGGAGGGTTCTTCATTATTTACGTCCTTGGAGGTTACTTCAATCACATCAGTCTCAACAACCTTCCCTTTCCCTTTTGTTTCGGTACTTGGCTTGGCGGAAGTAATGTGGATGGGCGTCTTTGTAACTACTAAAGGTGAGATATTGGGTGAGAATATTCTCCCAATTCTAGTTACTTTGCTTGAGCCAGCTATGTTACCAACATTGTCATCTTTTTCTTCTCCGATCTAGGCATCTTGTTTAATCCCATGATAGAACACCTCAGCACCGTAATTCCATGGTACCGCTTTGTTTGAAGAGTAAGGAATCGGTCCGGGATTGGTAATGATTAAGGGAGAAACAGTGGGTTCATTTGAAATCCTAATAGGACCTTTGGAGGTGATCCTAACAGGTTTATTTGCGATGGTAATAATGGAGAGGTCTTCACATTTGTTAATCAGACTCTTAGCAAATGGAGTCTTTTCAAATAGAATTTTGTGGCTATCCATCAGGCATTGTATGCCTTTCTTCAGCCTTTCACAACCATTGTATTGTCTCGTACAGCATACACAGTCTTTTTCACAGCCAGGGAAAATCCCAGCTTTTAACAGATTGTTCTTGATTATATTCAGCGGAGTAGTCAAATCTTCAACAGAGGTAACAAAAATTGTATCTTCGACGGGATTGACACCTTTGTCATGCTTCGGCATTGTAGCGGTAATTACATTCGGCATTGGAGGAGGATCAAATTCAATAGTTTTGTTATCAATTAAATCATGGATTTTGTTCTTCAAGGCCCAGCATTGGTCAGTCTCGTGCCCGGGGCTGTTTGAATGGTAAGCACATTTAGCGTTTGGATTATACTTTGGTGACGAGGTGTCAGGGTTGACAGGAGTATCACACAACGTCACTAAATTAGCCTTGATCAAATGTTGAAGGGCTTGAGACAGTGACATGCCTAACCTCGTAAATTTTCTTCTTGGAGTTTCAAAATGTTGATGATTTGCAGATGGTCTTGGAGTAGGAGTTGGATTGGAGATTCGGACAGCATTCACAGACGGGCGATCATTCTTCTTGGTATGGGCCCTTGCCCCATACACAGCATTAACTTCCTTCTTTGCAGCAAAAGGTTTCTTGATAGGATTGATGGTGGAGGTAGATGCCACAGAGATCTTCCCACTTTTGATGCCACTTTCAACTCTTTCACCGGTTAAGATTAATTCGGTGAAACCAGAAGAAGAGAAGCCAGCCAACAGATTAAAGAAAGGACCAGATAAAATGCCCATGAACATGTCGATGTGCTCCCTATCAGTCAAGGGAGGTTGGACTCTACTAGCAAGGTCTCTCCACTTTTGCGCATATTCCTTAAATCCTTCATTCTTTCCCATGGTCATATCTTGTAACTGAACCCTTGTTGGCGCCAAGTCGGCATTGTATTGATACTGATGGTAGAAGGAAGTAGCTAGATCCTCCCAAGTGTTGATACAAGAACCATTTAACTGATAAAACCATTCAAGTTATGTTCCAGCCAAGCTCTCTTGGAAAAATTGAACCCAGAGTTTCTTATCAGTAGTGTGCGGCTGTATCTTGCGTACATAAGATTTCAAATGGAGTTTGGGACAAGAAACCCCATCGTACTTTGCAAAGATTGGTATTTTGAATTTGTGGAGAATGATTACCCCAGAGATCAAACCCAAATCATCAAAATCTAAACCGGGGACGGCTTGGATTTCAACAGCTTTCAATATGTCTTCTAACTGCTTGTATTTGATATCAGCGGGTGGATATTGCTCGTTGAAATAATCATCATCAGATTCTTGATCATTAGCATATTCAGCCTGAGTACTCTTGACCCCACCGACCTGGTTCTCGTCTGCTTCAGATGAGTCTCCTCTTACTGGGATTTGACGGATTGTCTCCTCGAACCTTCTACCCATGTTGAGCAGAGATTTCTTCTTTGGCTTCTTCTTAACGGCCAACAAAGCCATCATATCTTGCTTCCCCTTGGCTAGGGCTAGTAAAGCTTCCTGAAACTGAGAATTCTGGGCTTGGAGTTCTGTCAGAGTTTTCTCTAGATCCATCTTGCTGAAATAAACATCAGAAAGATAAGGAAACCTGTTATGCGAAAACCTGTCATGTTATGATGCATGGAATATGTATATGCAAATGACTTTAAGAATTAATGAAATTTAAATTTGTATAGACAAAAGAATGAACAAACATTAATTCTCATTAGACAAAACAAGAAAGATTACATCATGCCTCTTGGGCTTACAAAATAACTTTCTAAGATAAAAAGACCGAACGCATCCTCTTTGGCGCGAGATAAGCGTTCAAACTTTGCTCTTCTTGTAACTGCTTCGTAAGCTCCAAGACCCTCTTTTCACTAGCATAGAATTGAGCCTCGAAAGTATCTCGTTCTTCCTTCAGTTGGATCCAACCCTTTTGTAAGTCTTCGAGAGAGGTAGGCATATCAGGATGGAGGATGGTGTAGGGAAAATCTCCTTCAACCACAGGATCCACGATGACTGGTAAGATGGAGGGATAAGGCATCACAAGTTTTGAGCACGAGCTCGTACCCATTTAAGGTAAGGCTCGAGGGGAATGGAATTCTTGTGTCCTAGTGTGTTGCTATCCACCTTGTTCACCATCCTCCATGCTCGGATAAACTTCTGACGGTAACCTTGATTGTCATTCTCGTAGTCAAATACCAATCCTTGGATAAGCATCTCATGTGGACCATCCCTTTGGGCGTATCCAAACTGTCTTAAGGCTAAGCAAGGGTTGTAAGTGATACCTCCTCTAATTCCAAGCAAAGGGATATTAAGGAACTCTCCACAACGGTCGATGATAGTAACATTCTCCAAAGAGCGGGAACACCAATGAATATCTGAATGTATGAGTGTCATTAACCTATGGGACCACCTTGAACCCTGCTCGTTCACCAATACAGATTGGGGAAGATGCGAAATAAACCATCTTGCCAAGAGAGGAGTACAACATAAAAGGATACCTCTTTTCCTCAAAGTGCGAGTGTGAAAGGAATGTAGGATGTCCCCTAGCAAAGTAGGCACCGGGTTACGAGACATGAAGATTTTGACGGCGTTCACATCTATGAGTTGGTCAGGATTTGGAAAAAAACCATCCCATAGATGAGGAGAGCCACAATTTCCTCAAAGGCTTGCAAATCCAAAGAGTTCCAACAGTTTCGGGCTTTCTCAAACAAGAACCTTGCTAGGAAGCCTTTGACACCATTCCTTGTTTCCCAATTAGTTGTGATATCAGATGGTTGCAAGTGTAGAGCTTGAGCAATCTCTTCTAGCTTTAGATCTCTTTCCGTACCATTGAAAGGTAGTTGATTGAGAATGGGAATCCTCAAGAGTTGGGAGAATTCTTCCAAAGTTGGCACAAGTTAATAATCGGGAAAAGTGAAGTAATGGTGTAAGGGATCAAAGAACTGAAAGAGTACCTTCATCATGTCTTCATCATTGTTGGAGGTAACCAAGTTTAGTAGGCGACCATGTCTCTCGGTGAATGGAGAAATTTTAGGAATCCTTGAAGCTAGCTCCTTAAGTTAAGGAGGGATCCTTATAAGGTTGACTTGAATAGTTTTTCTGCAAAGAGAATCCATATCCTACAAAACAGAACAAAGATAAATCCCAAGATCCTTGAAATGGTTAGTGAGTATGAGTATGATGTTATGATGTTTATGATGTCATGTACAAGTAAATATATACAAACAAGGCAAATAAATCCTTAGGTTTAGGCTTGCATGGAGTCTCATAGGTAAGTACCCTCTTGAATTTTAGTTGGCTCGAACCTGTCCTAGAAATAGTAACTGGGTTCTAAGGAGCTCAATATCACTGATTTGTTTTCTCGGGCATTATTTCAGCGCAAGCCTCTTAAATAGCAACCGAAATATCCCAAAAAACCAAACCTCAATGAGTGTAGTATCGAGTATCTACCAACTTCAGACTGTACCAAAGCCGGTCATCTCACTACATCCTAATGGCCAAGTTGGTCAAGTAAAGGTTCTAAAAGTTCATTAGTGCTTTATGACATCATTCAGCGGCCTTGTATTCTCCTTGACTACTCAAGGGCTACGGTGGGAGAATTAACATGGGTGTTTGCGTTTGATTGCAAATGTTGCAGTTAGCAAGAGTCGCCACCGACTTTTATTTTATCCAAAAGGAAAGGTGAAAAAGCACAGGAAAGACCTTTGAGATTGTTTCTTGAGTTCGGGGGTAGATTATGAAAAGGGAAGGTATTAGCACCCTTTTCATCCATGGTTTTCCATGGGCTCTTAGTTACTTGCTAGATCACTTGCTTTTGTTTGAAAAATGTGTTTTGTGTGGTTTTTTGAAAGTATTTTGAAAAGGCGCCATCGTTTAGGCAAACTTTGTAATGATTCTCGTTTGTAAGAATGTATACAAAGTGTTGATCTTTTGAAAATGTTTCCAAGTTTGAAAGGTGTTTTTTTTAAAGTATAGGTGATTATTTTTGAAAATAGCAAGGGTGTTTGTTTTGAAATGGAGCAAGTAATTAGGAGCAATCTACCTACTCAAATGTCTTTCTTGTTCATTTTCTTTTCCTTTGACATTGTTGTCTTACCATTGATTTGGTAAGTAACCCTATCTTTGGATGTAAGCGGGACGGGCGTGGTTCATCGTATAGCCATGTTTAGCAATGTTGTAAGGTATCTTAGGATTCTTTTTTGAGGGACTAAGATCATTTGTAAGGCAACTTAGATAGCGTCATCGAGGGACTATGATCTTGTATTTGCTTGTTTTTTTACTAAGATACCTCGCATGCGTAATATGGCTGTTTTGTATAAGGCAACCAAGTGGAATAACCCTATGGGTGCTTGTGTGCAAATGTGTTGTTTTCATTCTTTGTTTTTGTCTTGAATATGGGTTGTCTATTTGTTGTTTTTATCTCATCATGCACACCCTAATTACTAACAATACATGAAAGCAATAAAAATGCGGAAAAGTAAAGTCCTACGCTATTACAAACATTATGGGGATGGGGTGTACAAATTCACAAATGGGGATCGCAAATTAAATTAAGTTATAAGTTTCTATTAAAACCATATTGAATGGATAAGAATGTACAAGAAACGTAAAATGAACTTTGTTTTGTTTAAGAACAGAGATAAGTTTTATTTAAGAAAATATTTTTGATCTTTTTGTTTTAAGAAATAAACTAAGATATGTGAATATGAAATATATTTTTTATGTGTTTTTGATTAATAAGAAAAATGATGGAAAAAATAATAAGGGGAAAGGAAAACAGAATCAGCGCTTTGCTGAAATAAAAGAGGTCAGATGTTCTGACTCTGGCATGCTGCACAAATTCAAACAAACGTTAGTAGAAATAAGGAAGGTCAGAAATTCTGGGTCCGCTGAGAACAAAGAAGATTTCAGAAGTTCTGATACCACTGCCAGAACTTTGTCTCCCTCTCTATGCTAATCAGAGCATCTGCAACTTGGTCACTTCTCAACAAAACAGAAGATACACATATAATAGTTATGGTAGGTTTCACAATGTTTCAGAAACAAAAGATATAAGAACTATAAATCAGAAGCAAGCATGCATTTGCTAATCCTAATTCTGAGTTCTAATTTCTTCAAGAAGTTATGAACTGGAATTCTCTCTACTTAGGCAGGCAAGTATATGAAACCTCAGAATGTGTACAGCATCAGAATCAGGATCTCTACATTGTACTTTTGAACAAAGTTTCCTGACAATGCCTAAGTAATATGATGAGAGTCAGCAGAAGCTTACATTGCAGCTGGAAAATGTTTTGTGAGATGGAGTCTGGATCTGACCACTTGTGATGTTCTGAACAGCTTCCTCTCGTGTTCAGCAGGCTGGAAACTTTCAACTTGGGTTGTGAGTGATTAGAAAATTCTGGAACAGCCAAGGAGCAAAGTTCTGACTTCTTTGAGGTGGATATTGATGGTTAATGTGTCACAGTTTAACTATAGAAGTTAGGATGGCTTTTGAATGTATATCAAAAACTGTATGGTGGTTTTGCTCGAGAAACACTTGAGGAAAAATAGAATTTGAATGCAAGAATCAAAAGCTAACAGGTTTTGTATTTTGTGTTTGCAGTTTTTGGACTCTTGGAATTTTAGCATGGGTTCAGGGCTTTTCTTTCTCAAATTTCCGACCCTTTTACAGTTGCCAATGGATTTCAATTTATAGGCAAAGATCTTGTAGCTTGGAGAGTGCAACCATCACATGCTAGGGTGTTGCCTTGTTGTTGAAGCAAGTATGGTGGTTAGTAGCCTTAGCAGCGCCTAAGCTGGAATTGTAAGCAGGAATTAAGGAAAGGTAACTTCAAAAGCAAAAGCAACGCATGGGCCCATCACACTTTTGTACAAGAGTTTGATTTTCCAAGACGGTAAAGGTACTTCTATGCCACACGTGGAGAAATCCTTTGAACAAAGACCCATAAGTGGTTGTGAGCATTAAATGATGATGAGATTGATCAAACCAGAAATCCTGCAACGTGATATTCTGCATCATTGCTTAGTTCTGGATCAAAAGTTCAGCTTCAACGTGACTTAGAATAGACATCCAACTTCTGATCTTTGTATCTCTTTGCTCTAGCATGTTCTGAATGAGCTCTCAGACTTTCCAGGAAGCTTGCAACATGCTTTGTAACCTTCTTTGAATTACCCTTGAAAACTCTGACTGAACCTTTGTGAAAACTGGCCCAGAAGTTCTGACCAAAATCTATTTTGAAAGTGTCCAGAATTTGCTGAGTGCTTTAGTTTCATGGACGTGTCTTTGAGGGGTTATAACTTGAAATCCCAACATTTCTAGGAGAAGTTCTGTTTTGCAATGTTTTAGATCTCATTGAAATCTATAACTATTGTATCAGAAGTTCTTCCAGAATCATCTTACATCATGGTGAAAATCTGATCAGAAGTTATGAGCCTGTCATATTTCTTAAACATTCAGAAAAAATTCTAAGTATTTAGAATTTTGACTTTTCCAAAGTAACTTTTGATTTTTGAATTTCTAGATGAAACAAACTTCATATCTCAAACATGTCTTGATGAAATATGACTCTTGAAACTTGATTTTGATCAAAAGTCAAAGTTTGACTTTTCAATGCACAAATGACCATTTTACCCTTGTGAATGACTTTCTTGAAAAATATGTAATTCGAGGCTTGGAATTGGATGGAAGCAAACTTGAGGATTCAGGGTCATCCTTTGAGAAATGAGAGGGAAAATTTTGGGGTACAACACTAAGTAATAAAAAAATAACATATTTAACACGCATCAATCACTTGAAGTCAATTTCTTCTCTTTAAAATTGTTGTGCATTTTATTTTACTTTTCAGCTTCTTCTTGTTACAGTTTGTGTGTTGTTTCTGTTTTAATGGATTTAAAATATCTTTTTGTTTGGGAATTTCTTCTCCCACACCAGGTGATGGAGAAACACCCTAAGGAAATTTGAAAAAATTTCTTATGAATTTGGAAGTTCATTTTTGGATGCACTCATTTCACACACAATACATGCATAAATGAGTCACGCCTGTCTTTTTTTCCTAAAAAATAGTCCAGAGATGCACTTCTGTATACACCGTATATGATCCTCATGCTTTCCTAACTGAGACACTCTAATTCTAACATAAATTGATTTGAAGATGCATCTATGTGGCCGATTACGGATATACACTTTCGATTTCACCCTAGACAGTAATTTTTATATTTTTTTAGAACTACAACGATGTAATAAACCATGTATTATAACTATACTATCATAATAATTGTTTTATAAATTAATCCATACACTTATTAAATAAGACTAAAATATCATATATATATATAAATGAATCAATCTTGAAAATATTATAGAGTCAAAATAAGTTTGAAATCATAATGGTATCCCTAATAGAAATACTATACTATTGCATATGTTAGACCCCCCATATTCCTTCGCTGCCTCTTGTACTACAATGTCGTTTGTGTCTCAATAAGAATAGAATCTACAATATCCCTTCCAGGAGAGCCTTTCAAAAAGACTCCTCTAACTATACTCGCTCGGGCAATATCCATAATACAAAGACATGTAGGCAACACATCAACAATATGATCTACCCTATCCTACTCCTCCTCTAATGTCTCCTAATGAGCTTGCCTAGATGGATCTCCCTGAGCATTCAATGTCATATAAGGATGTGACAATATGTAATACCACTAGGTGTAACCATATGTGAATCTCTAGTTTCTAGCAGCTACGGTACCTCATGCTTCAGTCGATACCAGATGATTAAGAAAATCATCATACATGGCATCTACATCTCTGCGAACCATGGTAGGAGGAGCAGAATCAGAGGGGTCTCTTGGAACAAAATGCATACACTCAAACTGGCACATGAGGCTCAGGAAGATTTGGATACACCAAATGTGACCCACAAGTTAACCACCCAGAGTAGAAGGCTATGTCATCCAAGAGATGCGTCTAACAGTGGTCGTTGTATGGTTGTAAGTGTATATCATCTTCTATTGTGCAGTCAAGATACACTCTAAAGGGATTGGCCTCCATATTTCCTTTTAGCGAGACGAATGCATAAGCATGTGGCATATCCTCGGTGTAGGTATCCATATATTACCAGCCATATATATGTAGGAAGCTCTGGAGGATTAATGTTACATATAAATTACTAGTAATGGTGTAGCACAAGTGTTATGAAATGGTACATAAATAATAAAGGATGCAAATATATTATCGTCAACAACGTGAAACTAGTTGTCATCTATTTGATCTTTCATATACAACCTTCAGCTAACTTGGAGCACATGTAGACCAAACAAGCGACCCTCAGTTATAATCATGAATCCAATATAAGTTAGAAAAGTATTTTAGGTAAACCACATCCATCTAATATGCACTCTTGTCCACAAATATGCATGTTTCAACCAAGTACAACAGGTATGCTTTCAATGCATATACTTTATGTTACATAACATGCTTATCATAATCATCAGCTTTCTCTGCCACTGTCAACTATTATGCATACAACCTCTCCAGGAACCCAAACCTAGCATAACACCCTTGGGTGTCATATATCTCCTTCAGGACATCTCCTGAGTCAGCTCCCAAATAGGTCAATATCATCTCCAGTGCCTCATCTTTGATAATCCTAGAGTGGTCTAATAATCTTCCTTTGATCGAAAGATGTAACAGGCATTGACACATCATTCAGTGTGATGGACATCTCACCCTGTGGAATATGAAAAGATGGCATCTCAGAGTGTCATCTCTTAACTATTATTGACAACATACCATGGTTAATAGTAGAATAATTCATCTAGCATAAGTCTCGTATCTAGATAGTTGTATCACATCATGAAACTAGTGCTCCTAAGGCTGATGCAACCTCACAGTATTCTGACCATGGTTGATACATTTTAAAGCATCATATTACTCTAGAAAAATAAATCATCGTCCAAAAACTTTGAATGTTATAACACATGTGTTTCAAAGAATAAATATATATAAATTTTACTTCTTCATCCCACACATACTTGGAAGCATGGTATGAATATAGAAGCAATAATGATAAGCCGTGTGGGCCTCTTCTAAACTCCTTAAGAACAACATCAATTTGGGGTACCTCAACCTAGACCGGTGGGGCTTCTGGAGCATCAAGAGGGGACATCTACATTCTATAAGAAGACGGAGTCGGAGATGCATGAATTCGAGAAGTTGACACATTTGCATCAAACAAATTAGATTCGAGTGGTGGTTAGAAGAGTCAAGCTTTGTCCCTATGAACTGATGCCTGTTGTGACACTCTTTCGAGCCTCATTCGATCTTGCTTATCAGTCATGTTGCCTATAATTAAACCACACAAGCATTACATTGTAGAAAAAATCAAACTCAAATGAAACACTGTGAAAATCAAGATAAACAACGAAGATAAACATAATACCGAAATACAATTTCGTATTTTTAGAAAATAAAGTTTTGAACAAATACTGAAGTGTATTTCCGTATTAAGCTACAACTTAGAAAAAACAAAAAAAAATGGCAGAAATATATGAAAATCCAACTTTCTCAAAACGCATTGCTCATCAAAATTACCTATCAAACACATTGTTTAGTTAAATAACTTATCTAAACTACTTATACACAACCTAATGTTCAATTTCTACAAATGCATGTATATAGAAATCAAATGTATAGGGAAATCAAAAACTTACCAAATATGAGTTCCATGTTCACACTTTGATTGATTGGATATTGATAGTAAAAATTTAGAAGTGAGTTGAGAGAGTTTGAGAGAGTATGTTGGAAAAAAAGAAACTCTTCCAAAAGTGCATATCTATAAGTTATAAGGAGGTGCATTATCGCATTATTTTTTGACATAGAATTATGGTCTGACTCACTTACGAATTAATTATGTGAATGAGGTGCACCCAAAAATATATATTCGTATTTCAGAGGTAGTTTTGGTTTTTCACTGAGGTGTAAGAGCAACCCTTAGGATGTGAAGAGCAATCCTTTTTTCTGTTTTTGTTTTTTAGATTTTTTTTAATGCACCCTATACCAGTACATCTCGTGAAATTCCAACAATACCTCCAAATTTCAAAAATTCATTTTTAGATGCACCTTAAATACACTAAAATCATGTGTAAATAAGTCACACCTTCGTTTTGTAAAAAAAGTAATTCGGAGATACACTTTCAGAATTAATTCAAAAGTATATTTCTGTATTAAGATAACTGAAAGTTTGAAGCCAATAAAGTTTGTTAGTGGGGAAGTTAACTCGTCAATCTTCTGAAATGACTAAAAAGAGTATGATGGTGAGCTCATAAAGATGAAGCTTTCAAACGGGGTTGTTAAATTCAATGTCCATCACTAAAGACAAGGAAATTAACTTCACTGGATGGTGAGCTACCTGATTCTTTCTTTCACCATATTGGTTAGTCTTGTCCAGGAAACAATGCTTTACGCGGAATCGGGTCTCCATCTATAAGCCTCGGAATAATGGCAATTAGTTGCTTAAGGCTTAAAATGACATAGAATAAGTGGAATCTCATGCAAACTGTGAGGGAGAAGGTTAAATATATCGGGTATCAGAATAACATGAAATAATTATAACACAACTAAAATATAAGAGGATAGTATAGAAATGAGAAGAAACACAATTGAATGATTATAGGATGATGCATAAACAACAATATGAGTTCTCTATATATAAGAGACTCGTGTACTAAAATAAGTTGATACATATTTAGTAAATTATGCTTAATCTTCTCTTTATCATAGAAATTAGTGATTTTTAATGCATTGACATTTTCTACAAAATAAATGACTTTATGTACTCACAATCTCCCACTTATAGTCATTTTGTTTGTTTCCAAAAAATTTATTCTTTGTTGATTCCATGTTGTTACGTTTTAGATAGGCCATAAGAAGAATTGCACCAATAAAACTTGTCAGGTTGATTGGCTTTGTCATAACATCTGCTAGGTTGTATTTTCTGTGAATCTTCTGCAAGTCCACACTCCCTTCCTCTACTACTTCATGAACGAAATGGTATTGAAATCCTATGTGCTTTGTCTTGGAATGAAAAGCTGGATTTCTTGCAATGTGCAAGGCACTTTGATTGTCACAATACACAATAATTTTTTGTTGTTTATATTCGAGCTCTTCCAATAACCTTTGAATCCATATAGCTTCCTTGCATGCTTGGGTAGCTGCCATATACTCAGCTTCTGTAGTAGATAGAGCTACAACAGTCTGCAATTTGGATAACCAGCTTACCGCTCCTCCTGCAATTGTAAACACATAGCCTGTAGTAGATTTTCTTTTGTCAAGATCACCTGCATAATCTGAATCAACATATCCTCTGACACCAAACTCCAATCCTCCAAAACATAATGCAAAATCCGAGGTTCCTTTAATGTATCTCAGGATCATCTTCACAACATTCCAATTCTCTTTACCAGGATCTGCCATAAACCGACTGACCTCTCCCACTGCTTGTGCAATGTCTGGCCTTGTACATATCATGGCATACATAATGCTTCCCACCACTGATGCATAGGATACTCGAGACATTTCCATCCTCTCCGCTTCATTGCTAGGATTCATACTTTAGGATAATTTATAATTGATAGGAAGTGGGGTAGATATTGGCTTACAGTCTTGCATGTTGAAGAGCTGCAAAACTTTTCGTAGATGATTTCTTTGAGAAATCCAAATCTTCCTATCTTTTATATCTCAGTGAATTTGCATCCCTAAAATCTTGTTTGCTGGCCCCAAGTCCTTCATATCGAACTCCCTAGCCAATTGTGCCTTCAATTCTTGGATTTGATCTTTGTTGGGGCCTACCACCAACATGTCATCCACATACAACAACAAAATGATGAAATCATTTTCCTCAAACCTCTTGTAATATGTACAATTATCTGAGCTCAACTTGTTATATCCAAGGCTAATAATGAAAGAATCAAATCTCTTGTACCAACACCTCAGCGCCTGCTTTAAACCGTACAGAGATTTGGTTAACCTGCAAACCAAGTTTTCTTTTCCTTTTTCTTCAAAAACTTCTGGTTGTAGCATATATATTTCTTCTTTAAGTTGTCCATGAAGAAAAGCAGTATTTACATCCAATTGTTCAAAATGTAAATCATAAGCAGCACACATAGCTAACACTACTTTGATAGTGGTAAGTCTAACCACCGGAGAAAATATTTCATTGAAATCAATTCCTTCCTTTTAAGCATATCCTTTAACCACAAGTCTTGCACGATATCTTTCCACTTGATCATTACCATCACGCTTAATCTTATAGACCCATTTGTTGTTGATGGCTTTCTGATCCTCTGGAAGTACAACAAGATCCCATATCTTGTTTCTATGTAAGGCTTCCATTTCTTCCTGCATTGCTGCCATCCACAGAGAATCACTTGAGCAACTCACAGCCTCTTGAAAGGTTGATGGTTCTCCATCTTCTATTAGAAGACAATATGCATCATGGCTTGCCATAACATAGTCTGACTGCCAATTTGGTTTCCTTTTCTTATGTGTTGGTCGTCGAACTTCAACACTGTCAGGTTCCTCTAGTTCTTGTACCTCGTGCTCTAGTTCTGCTTCAAAAGAATCATCTTCTACAGACTTTCCATCTATATGAAAAGTAGTGATATCTTTAGAAGTACTATCATTTTCCTGTTCCCTTTGCAGTTCATTCTCTGCAAATTACATCCATGCTGACAATAACCTTGCGAGAAGTGGGATCCCACAAGAGATACCCCTTAACACTATCATCATATCCTAAGAATATGCATTTCCTGGATTTTGGATCCAGCTTAGTTCTTTCTTGGGAGTTGTACATCATATACACAGGACATCCAACCACATGTAGAGTAGAATACTCAGCTGGCTTTCCTTTCCACATCTCCAACAGAGTCTTTAAACCAATTTCACTTGATGGCGATCTATTTATCACATAACATGCAGTTTTCACGACTTCTGCCTAGAATGACTTAGCTAATCCTGCAGTTCGCAACATAGCTCTAGTCCTTTCTAGGAGAGTTCTGTTCATCCACTCTGCTACACCATTCTACTGAGGCGTATGAGCAACTGTAAATTGTCTCATTATACCCTCTTCCTTGAAAAATGCCAAAAAAATCACTATTTGTATATTCTCCTCCATTGTCTATCCTCAAGCACTTAATCTTCTTTCCAGTTTCAAGCTCAATTAGTGCTTTGAATTGCTTGAACATTGAAAACACATCTGACTTATTCTTGATTGGGTATACCCACAATCTCCTAGAGTAATCATCAATGAATGATACAAAATATTTTGCTCCTTCTATGGACATTTGCGGCGACTCCCACACATCAGAATGAATCCAGTCAAGTATGTGTTTGCTCTTAGTAGTTGATCTATCAAACTTCAACCTATTTTGTTTACTTACTACACAATTCTCACAGAAAGGTAGACTTACTGATTTGAGCCCGGGTAAGAGATCACTTCCGCAAGAACTTTCAAGCCTCGTTCTAACATGTGGCTCAGTCTGCGATGCCACATTGTCGTTGAGTTTCCTTGACTAGTTGATGCAATTGACACATCACCTTCTTGCAACGTCTCTCTCATAAGAATGTACAGATTTGCAGATAACTTTTCTTCCTTCATCACTACTAGAGCACCTCTCACCACTTTCAAGATCCCACCTTCAATATGGGTCTTGCACCCGAGGTCATCTAATTGTCCAATAGACAATAAATTATTCTTCAACCCTTTCACATGTCTCACCTCTTAAATTGTATGAACTGTACCATCATACATTTTTATTTTCACAATACCAACACCAACAATTTATAAGGCGTAATTGTTTCCCATGAACACTGATCCTTATGAGATGGGTTGATAAGTGTAAAACCAATCTCATCAAGGAGTCATGTGCCATGTTGCTCCTGAATCAATTATCCAAACATCAGTGAGTTGTTTACTACCTTTGGAATTAGTTGTTGCTCCGCTATATAGAATCTCTACATCATCAGAGGTATTAGCAATACATCTTTGAGATGAACTTGCCTCTGAAGACTTCTCACCATTCTTCTTAAACCAACAATCTCTTTTCAAGTGCCCTTTCTTGCCACAATTGTAGCATCTCACATTCATCTTACTTCGAGATTTTGATCTACCATGATTTTGGCTCCCACTGGGGTCACGTTCCACTGATTTGCCTCTTGTCATTGTCAAAGCTTCTACTTGTTTTGAGTTTTCTTGACGGTCTTCCTTATTTATACGCCTGGACTCCTCCTCAAGAATAGCTCCGACAACATCATCAAAGTATAGACGGTCTGTAACATTATTATTTGTTAAGTTGACGACAAGTGGATCATATGAATCTGGTAAGCTCTGAAGTAGAAGTTCTGCACGTTCATTTTCTGCTATGGTGAAATTTGTCGATGTAAGTTGAGCAAACATCGTATTAAGAGTGTTGATGTGATTTGTCACGGATGTAGATTCACTCATTCGAAGAGCGTAGAGTCTTCTCTTTAAGAAAATTTTATTGTGAAGTGACTTGACCTCGTACAATTTGATGAGAACATCCCAAATCTCCTTTGCAATTTTCTTTTCGGCAACGCTAGACAAAACTGAATCCGTCAATGCTAAGTGCAAGTTGGCAACAACGTTGTTATCCATCTCATTCCACTTCTCATCAAATATTCCCTCAGTTCTATTTTTAATTGCTGCTAAACAATTACCCTTCCTCAGGATTGCCTTTATCTCCAATTTCCACAGGGAGAAATTACTCCCATTGAACTTCTCAATCTCAAATTTTGCCGTCGCACAATTTTACCGTGAATAATATTTGCAGCAAAATATGGACCAACACCAAATGTTCTGATACCACTGTTGGGTATCAGAACAACATGAAATAATTATAACACAGCTAAAATATAAGAGAATAGTATAGAAATGAGAAGAAACACAATTGAATGATTATAGGATGATGTATAAACAACAATATAAGTTCTCTATATATAAGAGACTCATGTACTAAAATAAGTTGATACATATTTAATAAATTATGCTTAATCTTCTCTTTATCATAGAAATCAGTGATTTCTAATGCAGTGATATTTTCTACAAAATAAATGATTTTATGTTCTCACAAAATAAGACTTAGAGAACTACCTGAAATTCTTTACAAGCGATAGACCAACAAAGGGAATGAGTCCTACTACCGCCATACACTTCCTACTTTCTCTTTTGTTTTGAAAATATATTTTCGAATTTTTTCTAAAAGTATATTTTTGAACTATTTTTTCATTCACAAATGAATTTAGAAGTGAATCTCACTTAAAACGTGGTTTACTGTGAAAATGATGCACCCAAAGATATATTACCAAAATCTAGAATCATTTTCGAATTTTCATAAAGTGTTTTTTCACCCATAGAATACATTAAAAAATTCTCTTTGTTTTTTCGTGACATGGAATTGGCCCAATGAGAAGAAAAAAAAAAGAACACACTTAATCCTTTTTTTTTTATATTTTTCTTTTATTAAATAGTCTCACTTAATAGCAGGTAGCTTTAACCGGCCAGTAAAGAAGGAATCATTGTATGAAAATGTAACATCATTCAATTTTATTTTTATAAGAATGTAACACCATTTTAGGTATTTGTCTCAAATAGTATTTATGTAGGGAACATATTCAAATAAATGTTGGCACTCAAGAGAAGGCTATCTTTTCTCACCGTTCAACCAAACAAAAGATCTAATTAAATTCCTAACCTCTCCTAAAGTCGTTTGAATCAAATACACCTAATAAAAGGTTCCGTTATGGGAAAATTAAATTCATAAACGCTTGATCATTTGTTTCAATGTTTTTGAAAATTTGCTAAAAAAAATAATGTAATAAAAGAAATCACATATCACAGTAAATGAACAGCTGTCAAAATCTACAACCAGAAAATATATAACAGGAGAAATACCAAAACAGAGGAAGGATAAAGAGACTTAAGTTTTAATTATATGAATAACATAATTAATAAAAATAATGATTACAGAAAAAATATATAGTACAACGCTAAAAGACTAACTAACTTAAAATTCTAAAAGGCTCAATAGTATGAATCCAAAAAGCTAGTTGATTTTCTTCTAATTATTAGAAGAAATGGGAATTATTATACTTTTAGTCATAGCTTGGATGTAAGCTACACGCCAAAGCAAAGCCTCGAGTAGGAGTAAATTTATCAATTTGAACAAAGTCTTCAATAGCTGGTTGTAAGCTACATCGCCAAAGCTCAAGAAACCATGTTATCTATAAATAGTGCAGCATTTCCTATATATCGATTTGATCGAAGTCAATTGATCTGTCCTCAAAACCGTAGTCTGAATGATGGAGACTGTTCTTTGCCAATCTGCTCATCATAGCAAGACCTGATACAAAGGCAGAAGAGTTCTTCTAGTCACATAAATAGAATGTAAAAATAATAGCCATTCTTTCAAATGCTGGTCTGTCATCAGCAGAATTTGTAAACTATCCCAGGAAAACTCATGTTGGATGGGAATAATTTATTGTTATTGTTTTTCTTTTTTTGGGTCTGTTTTAGGGGTAATGACGCAGTTTGTTGCTCGTTTGTCCGCTATTTCTGTATAATCTTGATTATATTAAAAAGAAAATTAAGATTATGTAATCTATGTGCAAAGTAAGATTTTGTAAAAGATGCAACAAAACTATACCTTCAATCATCTTGTAAAGCGATGACCACCATCCGTCAGAGGATATTTGGCGTTGGTTTAAAGATTCCTCAATTTCTTTATCATGTTTCCTTTCCAAAACACCCTGCAAAGTTAGCAGAGCATCCTTTGTTTTTTTGAGAATACTATTTTCATCTTCTACTTCCAATCGTTGTAGGTCATTCTGTGACGAAGTGAGACTGACAGCAAGAGCATACTGGGCTGCAGCAGCCCACCGAGAAGAAGCTAGCCATTTTTTCTGACCATCCAGATGTTTGTTCCCCTCTCTTTCTGTCTTGTCCCCACCATGTACTAAGCTGCGTAAGTATTGGGCATTTGAAGCTCCTGTACTTTGCACCATCTTGGAGAAAGCACTACCTTCATTTGCCAGAAGCTCCTCAGGGGTATCATACTCAAGAACCTTTCAAAAATAAAGTTAGTATCAGTGCCGCATTGAATCAAATCAACATCAGTTTAGGGGGTTTAGAGTCAACTTTAAGGCCTTTCTGCATTCATAACAATTACTTTTTCAAAATTTCAATTCTTTTTACCAAAAAACTTTCAGCTCCTGAATCATTAGATCCATGATGCCAACCAAACAAAAACCAATTTTTCAATAAAAACTAACATTGCATTATAAGAGCTATTTAATATTGTCACTTTAGTACAAGCTACACCAGTGCCGAAGGATTTTAACCAATTATATGAGTTAGCCAGCTATATGGTCTGAACTTTGACCATTGAGTACATACCTTGCCTCCATCAAGCAAAAGAATCCGATCACAATCAATGATGGTGTTGAGGCGATGAGCAATAACGAGCATTGTACAGGATTTAAATTCCTCTCTGATTGTTTTCTGTATGAGTGCATCTGTTCTAACATCAACCGCAGCAGTTGCCTCATCAAGTACTAAAATCTTTGATCTCCGCAACAAAGCCCTGGCAAGACTCAACAGTTGCCTTTGTCCAACACTGAAGTTCTCACCTGCCTCAGATACCTTGACACAGCATACTTTAATTAATGAAAAGTAGCACAAAGTCTCATAATAATTGAATGCAACCACAAGTTAGGGGTGAAAACAAGTCATAATAATCATGTCTCTAACAAAGCATGATTTAGCAATTACCTCGGCATCCAGACCCAAAGAATTCCTACGTATCACATCCTTCAAATGTGCCCTCTCCAGAGCCTCCCAGAGGTCAGCATCATTGTGTTCAGTAAATGGATCAAGATTAAATCTCACAGTTCCTATAAAAAGTAATAGACAAGAATGTCGTAACAGTTTGATCTTCATATTTTAATTTTATTTAGCTACAAAGACACCAACTCAGAAGCAAAAGATCTAATGTTTCAACAACTCAACTTAAGAATTATACAAAATTAACCAAATAAATCCCAATAGAGAATAAGGTTGAGCCTAGCCTAACCACATGAGCATTTATGAGGTCAAGAAGCTCACCAAGCAAGAGTTGCAGTTTCCAATCATACTGAATTTTTTAATTAACTTTCATGAAAATGTATTAATTCTTAGCCCTTATCCCTTTCTAATTGGACTATCTTACTAAAAGATAATAACATAAGAGATGATATCTTAAATACCTGAAAAGAGAACAGGAGATTGTGGTATAATGCCAAGAACTTTCCGCAAATCAGCAAGCCCAAACTTTGCAATATCATAATCATCAATTAATATTCTCCCTTTTTCCAATTCCACGATTCGAAACAGGGCATTTAGCATGCTGGACTTTCCCGCTCCAGTCCTCCCAACAATGCCAACCTTATCGCTTGGAGAAATTTTAAAAGATAGGCCATGAAGCACAGGAGGAAGTTCGGGTCTGTAGCGAAGAACAGCTTCTTCGAATTTGATGGAGCCTGAGGAAGGCCACCCAGGGGGAGGGCGATTATGGTCAATAACAGAAGGAGCCTCTGAAGGCAAATCGATGTAAGTTCCAACGCGCTCAACTGAATTTAAACTATTCTCGGCCAAACTTGCAAGTCTGAGCACACCAGTGAGCAAGCTGGTAATATTCAAAGCGTAACTGAGAAGTAATCCCATGGTGGATGCAAATTCTTGCTGGTTATCTGCCCTGCCATTCTGCATCACGGCGAAAGTTGCAGTGAACCATATCATAAGGCCTCCTAGGGTTTCCAATCGTATTGCAAGCCACCGGTTTCCGCTTATGTTCACCAGCGTGAACCGAATGTTGTTGTCCATGGATCTCCCATTTATATCGGCCATTCGATCATAAGCTTTGTAAGCACGAATTGTTGCTAGACCATTTAGTGCTTCCCCGAATTGTGCATAAACAGGAGATCTGCTAACTGAATCCAATCGCTTTACCTCACGAGCAGTGCTCTAACAACAAACAAATCATTTGATTTATAATCTACAATTATAATTACAACACAATGTTCAGGAGTTCAACAAATACACGCACGAACACAATGCTTATTATACCTGGTAGTATAGATATGCTCCATAGAATAATACCAGCAATGGCATTATTGCCCACAGGGACATTGTGCTTACAATCCCTATCAGGATGAAGGTCGAAAGAAGCTGGGATATTTGACCTAAAAACATGCTCACGAATGGAGCCACATTACGATCAATGTCACCAAGATCCTTTGCAAATCTGTTGATGACCCTTCCGAGTGGATTTGTGTGGAAAAAGACCATGGGAGCTCGTAAGATGGAGTGAAGCATGGCTTCGTGTAACCTTCTGGCAGCATAAAGACTTGATATGATTAACCAGTAAGAATTTGTTAGAGTCACCAAAACCTGGCAAGGACAAGGACAATTCCAAATTAGTATCTACTCTGTGCGTGCACAAAGCTATGTTCATTATTTTGAACAAAATGATTGGCAGCAACACAATGTGACTACTTGCCATTTTATAAGAGAATTATTATACCTGACAAAATGATAGAACTGCATATATGAGATTGTAGAAACCAGGATTATAACCCTCTACAGTACTCTGATCAGTCCAGTGGCTTAACCATGTGCTACTTGACACTCGTAATGCTTCAGTTGAGAAATAGCATCCAAATAGTACTAGAACAACCCAAGCGCCTCCTAATGCATTTTTGTACCTAAAAGGACCCACGTGACAATAAGAATAAAGACCACATAAATATACAGAAAGCCCAAGAGATATATGATAAGAAACACCATATTTCACTATATTATAGATGTTCATTATCATGATTATCTAGACCTAAATATAAAGGGAATGTCAATTTTTTGTCTAGCGGTTTTTTCCTTCTAATTGTATCCTTCATTTAAACTACTATGATTTTATCCTTCATCCAACCAATTAAATGATTGTTTTTTAAAAGTATATATACCTACATGTAAAGTTGATACCAAGTTATATATAGCATTTTTTCTTCCAATTTAACTCTTGTGAGAGATATATAGCTCTAGTACCTTCTAGTAGCATCTCTCTTCCTATAGAAGCTTCCTCTCCCTTCAGTTGCCACATCAGCATAACAAACCAAAAGTTAGTTATGACTGAGTGTAGGTAAAGGCAACTAAAGGTTAGGCTAGCTATATAAGTCCCTATACGAGTTAGTTGTACTGAATCAGATTTCAGTGTAACCACTTTTCAAAGGAATGAAACAATTTTCTCTAATCTTACAACCCTAAATTAAATTATTTTATTTACAATCTTTTCCTTATTTATCTAATCAAATAACTGATTATTTTCAATAATATACAATTGTCTTATTTTTTTAATCAAAAAAGTGAACAGTCTAATGCTAGTATGTAAGAGCAGAAAAGCAGCATGGAGAATAAGTCATTTCACATATGAATGTGAGTGTGACATCAATACTTTCATTGATGTTATACTTATTCATTAGTCTTGTTACCTGATTAGAACATTCAAACTGACAACACCTGTTTCCCGTTCTTCCTTTTTAATAAGGATAGACTTTCCTCCTTTGGGTTTACTTTCACTCTTTGAATTATCATTAACTGCTCCATTGACCACTGGTTTTGAAGAGGACTTTTGATCAGTATCTTCAATATCTACCTTTTCTTCTTCGTACTCTTCCATTTTTCCCGCATTTTCCATCAGCTTCTGGAAGAGAAACCCCTGGCTAGAGAGCTCTTCAAAAGTCCCTTCCTCCTTCACCATACCTTCATGGACCAAAATGATTCTATCAACCTGTGAAAGGAAATGCAGCTGATTTGTAACAAGAACTCGAGTCTTCCCTCTCAATTCTCCCTTGATGCATTTATCAAAAACCTGAGATGATATTTAAGTGTACATTAGACAATGTTAAGATAGTATCTGATTTGCAAGCATAAGATGACCAAAAAAAGATCACCATGAACAGAATAAGTTTGATTTATATGAGTTTTGAACACCAAAGGAAGATAAATAACATTAAGCAATTTTGATCACTAAGCATGAAGGTAACCTGTCTAGCCACATGTGCATCCAGAGCACTTAGGGGGTCATCAAAGACGAGCACATCAGAATTGGAGTAGACAGCTCTAGCCATAGATACTCTTTGCTTCTGACCACCACTGATGTTTACTCCTCTTTCACCAATTTCAGTAAGATCACCGCCCTAGTTATTAAGCATGTCAAAGAAAGAAAGAGTAGGGATACCAAGTTGTAAATAAAATACTTAAACTAAACACCCATTGTATCCAATCAAATTCTACAACACTCGGGTATATACTCACAGATAGTAACTCTAGGTCGTGTTGCAGTTCAGTCACATTTATTGCCCTTTCATATCTTATTGGGTCAAAAGCAGAACCAAACAAAATGTTATCCCGTACCTGTAGAAATGAAGTTATCAATCACCTCCCCATTTGAAAAGAAAATGAAAAATGATCGAACAGAAAATAGGATACACCTTCATGGTAAATAGCATCCGGTTAATTTTATAATGTACAAAACATGATGATGATCGAAAGACAAACAAGATCCAATTCCCAACTTTGTGGATTAATAATAACCAATTAATTATTTCTATAATGCAAGCCACACTGAATGGAGCATATCACTAACTTACAGTTGCATTAAAAATCCATGAAACTTGAGGTACATAAGCTACTGTTCCTCTCATGACAACAGTTGACTCCGCAATTGGAGGAAGCTCTCCAAGCATTGCAGATATGAGTGATGTCTTCCCTTCTCCCGTGCTTCCAACAACAGCAACTAGGCTACCAACAGGAATATCCAAATTTATGTTTGACAATGTTGGGCTCTCTACCTGAAGGGTGAAAAATATTAGAGATTCTTTTTTGAGAAAATTCAAAAGCAAGTATGGGTCATAAGGAAAAAGGAAGTATTATGTAATAATGAGTGTGGTAAGGATATATGATAAATAAAGAGTGAGTTAGGATTCTTAGTTGGCATGTTAGTTATGCCTCAGTAGTATAAATAGTGATGTTAGTGAATTGTATCCATTATGTTAGAATAGTGGATGAACTGTTATGGTTAGGAAGAGAGAGTTATCTCCTCTGAGGAGCTTTGCTCTGGGGTAGATTGAAATTCACTCTTTTCTATATTGTTCTCTTTCTTCATCTATTGAATATTTTACATTGTTGATATAATTTCTTTACATAATTTCTCACGATGGATATTAGAGCTCCATGAGTTATCAAATGAAAATTTCTTCCATACCATGCTTATTGGAAGATATAATTTTAATACAACAACCAATTTCAATTCAGTCTCGACAAGATGAAAAAATGACAGAAAGCAAGTAGGTGAAACACAATGCAAAACACAAATATTTGTTTTTCACTGAAAGACCTAATGAACAGATGTCTTTTATGCAAGTAGTATGTATATATGCATGAGTACATAATGATGAAATATACAAGCATGTGTAATGACAAAAAGATTGTGGACCTTTGCATCCCAAGAAAAGTTTCCATTCTTGATTGAGATGGCTGGTAACCCTGGTTCAAGAGGTGGATTTGGTAGAAGTATCCTCTCTTCAGCTAAGAGCAACTCCTCCAGACGTTTCAACGATACATTTGCATTAACCACCTTTATAATAAAATGAAGAATCAGCAGCATGAACTCCACCAATCTATTTGGTTTGGCGTTCATTCATTAATTTTCATTAATTTAAGAAGACAATGATAAATCTAAGCAAGCTTTATTTTTTCCTTTTTATGGTAATTTTAAACAGATTAACTCTGGTTCTGTTATTTAGGATAAGCTGTTATAAGAAATAAAGAAAAACAGAGAGGTAAAGAGAGAATAACCTGAGTTATAATATTAGGAAGCATAAAGAGAGGAAATCGAAGAACAGCAAACAGAGAAAGTGATGTGAAAGCTCTTGCAGGTGTCAAATCCCCTCCAAGCAAGGTGAACACTCCAAAGGAAATCACAGTTACAAAAACTGGAATGCTATTTAGGATAAATGAATTACACTGCCACGAAGAATTCAATAAAGGGATGAAGTTAAGAAGCAATACCAGGAAGATAAAGAAACATCCTTACACTCCTAAGGCTATGTTACTCAAGGAAGCAAAGTAAGATTCAAAACAAATAATGATCGGAACATAAATATCTTGAGTTAGTATCATTCCATACCGCTCCAAGTAATGATGCTTTTCGGAACCATGATAATTCATCATTTCGTACATTTGTTACTTTAGACTGGAAACTACTCTCCCACGCATAACATCTATATGCCAAGTCCGCATAATCAATAAAAGAACAGTTAGAACTAAACAATATATAAGAAAAATTATTATTATACAAACAAACAGTTAATCATTTGTGGTAAAAGACATACTTTACAGTGTCCATAGCAGCCAAAATTTCATTCATGAGACTAATTCTCTTGTCTGTGCGTTGTAACCCTTCCTTAGACAGCTTCTGCATTCTGCTGATGATTAATGTCTGCATCCATAAAACATGTCATCATTCATGTGTTTAGTAAGCTTCGATATGATTGAAGAAAATGTCAGACCAAAGGTAACATGCCAGAAGCCCAGAACACAATTGCTAATCTATATTAGTAGCTAGTGAAAGATACGTATGTGGCACTTCAAAAGGTAAATTTATATCGGAACATCTCATTACCTTGATGGATGAGACTGAAGAATGGAATCAAATCAAAGGTACGGAGAGAGGAAAGAGAATACATTATACTCCCTCCGTCTCAAAATAAAAGTCGTTTAAGGTTTAAAAAGTTGTCTTCAAATAATAGTCTCTTTACTTTTCCAATGCAACATTGATTAACTTTTACCAACATTACCTCTTATCTACAATCTTTTTAAGTTATGACAATATATATCACCCAATAATAATTAAGGGTAATTTTGTAAAAATATTACTTTTATTGACTCAATCATTATTTTTCTTAATCTGTGTGTAACAACATTAAACGACTTTTATTTTGAGATGGAGGAAGTAATAGAATAGGGTGTACTGGATAAATTTACATACACTTCCTGAAAGTGTATTTATACTTAAAAAATTGGTACAACGCAAATGTAGCATAAATTAAGTAGGTGAACACTTGTACCTGTAATGGAAACATGAGAACTAACAACAAAGCACCAATGAGGGAAGCAGCGCCTAGTTCGTTGTAAAGAAGAACCATAGCAATAGTAATTCGAAAGGGAGCTGACCACAAAGTGTGAAGTGATTGGCATATTTGCTGTTCAAGGGAATAAAATAATGAAGAAGTTAAATGCGGGGCAGTACTGCAGCGTCAAACATATTCTTGAGAAAAACTATAGTACAAAAATTTCATCAAGTTGTTCACAAGTGAAATGATACTAGTATCCCAAAGATTTTGGGCTTCACAGCCATTTCCATTCAACAGGAAAAATTTCACAAAGTAATAACATATCCATTTTTATTTCCATTTTTATTTTCATTAACAGAATACCTCAACTACTTAAAGTTGTTTCGGTCAAAACAGGTTCAAAATAAACTGGGTTGCTTGCTATTAGTGAAGTTTTGGCTTGTCCTTCCACTCTAGAGAATCCATGGTTTAGTAGGATTACAAGTCTCGAGTATGCAAAATAGCAACAGTTATTTGATAACTATAAGAATTGTGTGTTGACTAAAATAAAATTGAAGTAATAATCTGTAGCTTTACTATTGCCACCATTGAACGTGTAAATTAAAGTTTCAGTTTCAAGTCGGGTCTAGTTTGATCTAATTGGTTACTATGTTTTAAACTAAAACCATTTATTATAGATGCATGTTACAGTCAAATCCAGCATCGTCCTTATTTAACAATTTTAAAGTCAGGTGGATCTTTCATACCTGTCAGCTGCAACAATTAGAATAGACATCAGACAATAAGGAGGAAAGCAGAACCATACCTGAAGTGACTCAGCATCAGTAGTCATCAAGTTGGTTATTTTTCCAGATGCAAATTGCTTTCGTGCTTCATGGGTAAGCCTTAGAGACTTGCGAAATACTGCAGCCACCTACATGGAAGACAAATGGAACACCAAACTCACCATGTTAAGTGAAACTGAGTGAGCATGAATATCAATTGAAACATGCAGAGCTACTCCGGGCACAAGATCATCATGTGTATCAATGCCAAAAATATTGATGTGGCAATATTTTCAGCCCAAGCATGGAACTACACAATCTATACTTCAAAGATGCTACTCTTAAACCCTTCAAAAAATTTAGCTTTAGGCAGTTCTTGCCTCAGCGTTTGAACATGAAATTTTATTTGGACAGAAGAAAGAATTACCAGCGTTGATCTCAGACGATAACCAACACGCATGACATTCTGAAAATACTGAGCTTCACATAACACCCCAAAGACCTGCCAAACAAAATTTCAGATAGATCTTAGTCAAATCTCCCAAAAGTTATATATTACCTGATCACACCATGGAGTTTGGCCCATTTAACTTAAAAACCAAAAACATATTTATTGTTTATCACAATTTGTAAACAGTACAAGAACTGGAGGAGTTTACTTTAAAACCAAAAGCAATTACTAAACAGTACAAGAACTACAGTTGGATTTTTAGAATCCGAAACGAGCCGAAATATCATCAAACAGAGCAAATAAAGAAATTAAGCATCAAAACTGTTGTCTTCAAATATCAGCAGACAAATACTTAATCAGATTTGTATCCTACCACTCCAACAAAAATTGAGAAGGCGTAAATATAACCCATTCCTGCTGGATCGCCATTTTGCATGGACTGCAGACAATTTATAGAACAAGTCAATTAACATCAAGAAAACAGTTAAACATTAATAACAGTAATGTATTAAGAGAATAACAGTGCGGGTGTATGTAATACATTATGGGCTGATCTTCTATTAATATTGTTTCAGTCGTACTTCACAAGTGATAATTTAGTAAAAGGGTGTCTAACCTGTAGAAGCTGGTTCAATATAAGTGGGCCCGTAAATTGGGAAAGATCATTGCCAATCTACATATTGCAAACAGGAGAACAAATAAATTATATGTAACATTCTTAACCTTAACAGTTCAATCATACTAAAGTGCCACTCCAATCATCAAAAGCATATCTTCTCACAGATTTCACATTGGAACTATAACATCGGATAGCCGTAAAAGTCTGAACAACTGCATAGCTTTGCAACTAGCAGATCACTAGATGTCAGCGACGTTAAATATCAACTTACATTGATAGTTGATATGACAGCGCCATCTTTTTTGATACATAAGTATTTTAAGAATCATTTCATGCAGCAGTAGATATATAAAAAAACTAATCACCGATTAAAAATGGAATTGTTTTATATATCCATCGGGATACCACAAATAGTTTAATATGCAGCAAACTCCAAAGGATCCAAATATGTGGCAAACTTTTGACCAAGATGTGGAAATAAATCTACTGCTAACATATTCAACAAATTAAACAAACAAATTTTTCCTTATTGATGATATATATCAAATGCTGGATACCAAAATCCTTACAAAGAGAACTGTATATTATGTCAGTTGTCAAATCAGGTTAGAAATGATATTCATCAACGACATCTAATTGTTGGGAAAAAAAAGTATATTACCTTGAAAATGCCTCCCCACCAAAACCTACAGAATCAAAACGAAATATAAATCAAATGAAGTGCAGATAAATACAAATAACTAACCAACATAAAATCATCAAGTTATTTCTCTAGCATCTACCGCTGATTAAGGAGTGAGCTAGGGGAAATTTACGTACAATATGCTTCAACCTATTGTTTCTCTATATTATCTTTATCTACCTACAATTTTCCCAAATTATTGCTACTCTCTTCACTTTTTCAACAGGAAAAATATGGTATCGAAACAAAAAACATATTGATTTGCAAATCCTTATTAATTAATACCTTCCTCCAAGGCTTGCATTTAATGCTTTCAAAAGCCAAGGTTTTGGTTTCTCAGACTCCTTGGCCCAACATTTCTGGAATCTAAAGATCAAAGAGGTATATTATAGAGAAAAATTGAAACAAGATAATTTTTCAGTAGAAAGAAAGAAAAAAATGTACAAGAAACAAATATACTTGCTATTCAATTCCTCTGTCCGCTCCCATGTATCTAATTTCCATATATCTTTCTCTGTAAGTGGTCTTTCATATCCTAGTTTCATAATGGGATTCATCCAAGAAAAAAGTATCCCTGGAAAAGGAACAATTCAAAATACGTTAACCATGCAAACACTATGAACGGTTTTTACTATGCTACCTTCAAAATTGATTTCTAACCAAAATACAGCATATCCTATCATTTTCACTTGAGTGGAAGTAACATACTAACATCTAATACCAGCAGCAGCAAAAAAACAGGAAAAATAATAGCTTAATCAGCTTAGAGTGACTGTTTAGAATTTAGATCCATCTACACAAACTTGGAATGCATCTACCAATAGCACACTATAAATAACATTACCAACTCGGAATTAACATCTCATAAGGTTACGTACTTGACAATAGGCTAGCTCGTCTTTCAGGACATATCAGCTCTCCTTCAGGGAGTTCTTCATATGCAGCATCAGTATCAACTTCAGTACCAATGGGGGTATAGCCCGGATAAGGATCCAAAGTAGGGACATACACAAGCAAAAGTACTCCAAACAAAACCTGGACCCGAGAGGAGATAATGTTACTTTCCTTTACATAAAAAGTTGTCATTGAAGGAAAATATAAATAAAAGGAGGATAAGATGCATATTAAATTCACCAACCGCTTTTCTTAATTGTTAGAATTAAAATTTGACATAACTCATCCCTACAAAACCTCTTATAAGGTGAGGACTGTCCTCACTTGTAAACATATGTTGAGACCAAATCCTTTCCAATGTGGGACTCTTTAACACACACATTCACGCCCAGCACTATCGAGCTTGGTGCGTATACATAAATGGTAGAGGTGGCCGAATAGCGGTAACCTGATAGCATGTAGTTGGGGTGTTAAAAAAAAACCGCGAACCGTAACGAACTGCCAAACCGAACTGTACCGAACCAAAAATAACTGAACTTATTATAATAGTTCGCGAACCGAACTGTGAGTTTAACCACAGTTACCGAACTGAAACTGAACCGTGAGTAACCAAACCGAACCGTTTAAAACCAAACCACATAGAATATATACTGTAACTGTGTTGTTACTTACAGTTGTTGATTTACGGTTGCAGGTTAGTGATTCTCGTAATTTTTAAAATTTATGCTGGCTATATAATCTTGTTGGAATGAAGAGCTATTATTTTTTAAAAAAACTTATAGGTTTTTTATGAAGGCAAATGCTAATTAAAATTTATAATATTTCTTTACTTAAAATTTATAATATTTCTGTACTGTATTGTTTTAAAATTATTTTTAATATAAACCCAATTCTATAATTAGTTTGAAAATATAATAAAAAAAGTAATAAACAAAAATATAAAATTGTAAGAAAATTGTCAAAAAAGTTTTTTATTAAAAAAAAATTCAAAAGATGTATAACATTTTACTTCATCGTATAAAACATAAAACAGTTCAGTTTTTAAAACAATTACTAATAACGGTTCAGTTCGGTTCAAAATTAACAAACAGTTCACCAAACCATTAATTATGTTCGGTTCGGTTCTAGAAAAAATTATAACGGTTCGGTTTTTAAAAAATTCGTTATGGTTCAGTGCAGTTCGGTTTTGTTATCTCCTTGAACTGAACCATGAACAGCCCTGGCAGGTAGCCCAACGGATCTTGGACTTTGATACCTTCTTAAAATTGTGGTTGAGCCTAACTTAGCCTTATAAATCTGGCTTGTAAGGGGAGGACTTCCTATGTTTAGGTCACATATTATTTGATGTGAGACTCTTAACATTCACCTCACACGCAACACAATTGGGTTTGGATTGTGGATATAAACGGTGGGTGCCCGATAGCAAAAACTTGATAGCAGGTGATCCAACAGATCTTGACATGGACTCTAATACCATCTTAAAATTGTGGTTTGACCTAACTCAACCTTACAAAACCAGCTTGTAAGGTGAGGGGTGTCACTCGATATAAACCCTTTGTAGGCCCTCTCTATCTTTAGCCAATGTGGGACTTGGGTTTCTCCCAATATCAATATATGTGAAAAAGTAAAAAAATGCTTATGTAAAATGCTTATACAAAGGGACAGAGGGAGTAGCTTGAAGGAAGCCTTAAAGAGTAATGTCAGGTTAATGTGTACGTTCAATGTAATTTTTGGGACAGGCTTGTACAAGTTGCACCACACATTCTTAGATAGTTTTTGTTTTGGTCAAGACATTCTTAGATAGTATAAATGCACATCCATGGAGCCAAACTGATCCGAGCTACCATATCTCGGTAGCCAGCAATTCACGGACTCTATGCTTTCAAATGTTCCTATATATTCCATTTTAAAACACATTACAGGATTATGCAACAAAACAATTCAAAGGAGAAAGCTTGTATTTTAACAAACGTCCACTCTGAACCAATTAAGAAAGTAAAGTCAACTTTAGACACAAAGTAGCATTTATTTTAAAAGCTTTGCAAGGGCCACAAGAGTAATCATGAGCCTAAATGCTAGCTTCAAAAGTGTGTTTTGGATTTGCAAAGAGAACATTAAAGTATCAACCCAGTTTTTTTAATGACAAATTGTTAGTAGTTAGTATTATATTTACACCTCTGCCAGTGATTGAATCCTAGACCTCCAACTCCTTTAACCCTTAGTTCAACTAATTCAAACCAGTTGGACTATCCCTCCCACTCAATATCCCAGTTAGTTTAACAATAAAAACACAGCCAACGATCACACTAAATTTGAGGAGTGCAGAATACCTGGCAGATCACCTCACTGATGTACAAATATAACACAGATCTGTAAAGGAAACAAAAATGTTAGATTGAGAAAAACAATGACAGGAAAAACATATAGCTTTGAACATGAAGCAGATAAAAACTATGGATTGATCCGTTCCCATTGATTGATATACTTAGTCATACAGTAATATAAATCTACAAATGCACAAAACATGTCTGTCATTAGATTAGATGGTCCCTTTTTAAAAATATTGACTTAAAAATGAAGAAAGAAACAGGAAATGATGGATAGGAATCGCAATACAGAGATATTTCTATTTCTAGGTTGATACATCACTTTTGGGTGAGTAGGGGAGAGGAATACGAGGGCATGCCATGAAACGAAGATGGTAATTATAATATAGTAGAAGGAGCCTCCCTAATAGATATGCATATTGATCAGCTTATTTGTTATCTTCTTTCAGCTTTTCTAAAGATGATATATGTATTCCATTTTTGTACTCATTCATCTTTCTAATAAAGTTTAACCTGGACAGGAAACCCCGAAATTTATGAAGTCTCAATAGATAATGAACATGGTACCATTATTAGCAACACGCCACGTAACATAAGAAATGTCATGTGGACAAACCTGCTATAAAGTTGCTGGACAGAAATGATGAAATTGAACATAACAGCATCCCCTACAACAGCATAAATCAAACCAAATCGGACAAACCATCGGAATTCATAGATGTAGACTTTAGTTTCAATCCCAAGCAAAATCAGCATAGAGCACCAGGCAAAAGCCTCAACAATCAGTGAAGTTATCTGTCAATAAATAATACTACAGCTTTAATGTCTAAACAGAAGAAATAAAAGGTAGGTATTGTGTGCAAAAATGATAACCTGAACAGCTTAAACAAGGAAAAGCACTTTCAAATTTCAATTATATGAAACATTAATAAGATAAAAGAAATCAAATCATAGAAACACATGCTCACCTCAAACGGAACAAGTTGAGACTGCCCGTCTAAATTTAGAACTGATACTCCCATAATCAATCTGTATAAAGGTTCAGCCACAGAATATGCAGCCAAAATCCCCAGAACATAATTGTAGATATTTGACCTTAAACAAAACCTTTTGAATTTGGAATCCTTCTTAATCAACCATATGCGGTAGACGCACAATCCTAAAACCACCAAATGAGAAATACCAATCACCAAATTGTTAACCGCACACGGAGTGTAAGCCCCAAAGGCATTCTGAACTGTTCTTGTCCATACTCCATTTTCAACCGGCTGACAATACCAAACCGCCGGCTTAAAAGCCATAGTTTATCAAACTGCTCCCCTCTCTCCTCTTCAAATCTTCAAATGATGATCCTAACACCAACAACAGTAAAAATAAGCATCCACAATCAAATTTTTTTTGCATATTAACTTCAAATTAATCAAAAATCATAAAATCAAGCATTCACAGTTAACTACTCTCCCCCACCTAACATATCTAGAAGGAAATATTTGACTACTTGAATTTCCACTATTTCCTATGACAACTAACAAAAATCATTTCTACTGTATTTTTACCTCAATTTTTATCATAGATGAAAAACTATAGGTCTGATTGGATGGGCTTATTTGAGCTTATCTACTGCCATAAGTTTTGTGAATTCGTCTGCGAGACTTAATCAAATCAGCTTATGATATTTTTCATAAATTTTTTGGAACTTATTTTTATAAATTCTTCAAAATAGCTAATGAAAACAACTTATAACATATATAAAAACAATTTAAACAATTTAAATCTGTCTAGCTTATTCGAGCTTATTCATAAGCACTTATAAGCTGCAAATAAGCTATTTATCTAAACAGGCCCTATATCTATTTCATCACAGTACTAATTTCAAGAACGAATTAACAAAATTATACTACTACAAAGTTTAACGAATCTAGAAACTAAACGATAACACAGTTGCACGCGAAGTCAACTTACGCTAGGTTGGATTTTAGGAATCAAAAATCAAAATCAACTGCGTTTTCACTCAATTAGTAGAGATTCTAGCTAAGCAGAAGATTAAGATAAACAAATCAACAGCATGAAATTCAAAGCAGAATTAAAAAAAAATGAAGACATAGATGCGAATAAAATTTTGAAGATGAACGGAAAACGAGAATCTCGAGGAAGAAGAAGAGCGATACCGATAAGAGAGAGACGAAGCGAAAAGTTTGGTGGAGAAGAAGAAGAGAAAAGAGAATTGAAAGATAAGAACTATAGCATGTAGAAGTGTGAAGTGTGGTGGTGAAAGGAGCGAGTGGAAAAAGAAAAAAAAACGGAATGAGACGAGATTGAATCGCAGACACGTGACTGTGTTTTTAGTGAGAATGAGAAAAATATAAAGAAAGTGAAAAGTAGCGGTTGGTTGGGTTAGAGTTAGAGATAGAGATAGAGAGATGTGTGTGCGAAGATGGAATTCAAAGGCGTGTGTGCGTGCGTGCATGAACATTTACATACATACCAGCAGCAACACATTAGTTGCTGAGGCGGAGTCCACGATAGAATGCGTCTCTTTCGGTGCACTATAAAACTAGGATATGTTAACGATATGCTTATATACCGTGCGTCACACCTTACGTTACGCTTCTTGTTTTTGCTTTTAATGAAGATCTTATTTCTATTCTCCAACTACGATAATAATATTTATTGAAAATATTTATGTTTTAAAAGAGGATTTCATATACTAAGAATAAATATCTTTTTTTTCTAAATAAATATGTATTTATTTAACACTATCAATCAATCACTGATATATATTATATAATATATATCGTCAAATTATATCATTAATTTTTAAATTAATGATATGATAGGATTGAGTGGTGATTTTATATCCTTAATTCTTAATATATTAAGGCAAAATACTATGCTACTATTTTGCCGTCTAATTCTCAAATCCAATCCGCCTAAATCTCAAACTCAATCACTCTTTCTAATAAAATAAAATAATATAAAAATAATAATAATATTATTATTATTGTAATTAATGTTATTACTCTACCACCTAATTAGTTAGGGTGACGTTTCAGGTAACAATGCATGAATAATTTTCTTAAAATACACAAGTCAGTCTCCCTTTTAAATGCCTAAGAATTTGCATCCCACCTAAAACTCAACCTCATTTTAACCAAAACTAAATATCTTTTGTTTATTTAACCACCACCCTTACTCTTCTTTTAAAAAGTATTAAATACAAACATTTGATTTATTATAAATTCATTGTCAAAAAATAATTTTCAAATTTAATACGAATATTTTTTATCTAAAATAATTTACATATTTTTTAAATTACTAAATAATATTTGATTATTTTACACCTTCATAATTGCTATACAAGACCAATATTATAAAAAATCTTCAAATTAACTACTGTATTAAATGTAAAATATTTTTTTATAAATATTAGGTTAGTAATAATTGCTATACAATACCAATATTATAAAAAATCTTCAAATTAACTACTATATTAAATATAAAATATTATTTTATAAGTATTAGGTTAGTAATAAATATTAGGTTTACGGGTGTCCACGGTTCGGTTTGGATCGGTTTTAAAGCAAAAACTCATCCGATCCAAAGATTAATTCACTTAAGATTCGGTTCGGTTTTGGATGATATATTTAAAAAAAATCCAATCTGATCCGATCCAATTTTATGCGGTTTAATTTGGATCGGTTTTTGGATATCCAAATTACACATTATATTTTTATTAATATTATAAAACTACTAATAAATCATAGATTTGATATAATATATAACATATAGTATATTAAAAGTTAATATTACAAAATGAGAGTGATTGATTATGCTTGAAATAATAAAAATAAATAGATTATATCAAACTAATAAATATTATTAAAAAAATTATTATCATCTAATAATAAATTCACATAAAATGTCATACTAATAAAAAGTAAATAAGTATCAAAATATATTTATGCGGTTCGGTTTGGTTTGGATCGGTTTTGAAAAATTCATCCGAAATCCAATCTGAACCGATAGGTTTTCATAAAATAACATCCAAACACAACCAATAACTTTCGGTTTTTTATGGTTTTCGGTTTTTTGGATCGGTTTTCGGTTTTTTATTTGGATTGGTTTGGATTTAAACACCCCTAATTAGGTTAATGGAGACTGTCATCTAAAATTATTAATGATTTTTTTATAAGTATTTGTGTAAATTGTGTAATTACATCCACCTCTTTAATAGTGAGACGGCTAAATATTGAGACGGTGTAAGGAACGATGAATTCTCAAAATTTGTCTACTTCTACTTTTCTCCATTCTTTGAATCTACCTTTTCAATTCTTTTACGATTTCCGATGCAGTTTCTAATAACACTATTATCATCCCGATTTTAGTATAAATAGATCCAACCTTCATTAAGGCACATATTATTATATATACCATTTTCAATATCTAATATCCTAATCCTCAATGCAGAACATAAGATGTTGTTTTAAAGTACGATAATGGAGGAATTTGAACAGCGTGTCAGCAAACGCGCGAAGTTAAGTGGCAACCTGTCCAGCCCTTCAGAAAATACTTATATGTCAATCGCTTCTGAACCGACGAGTCTGCAAACAAAAAACACTGCACTTCAAACCATCTCTGTTCATAGTAGCTTCGAAAGATTTCCGTTGTCCAACATCTCAAATGGTATATACGTATATGTATTAGTTTTCATCTATTGACATTGTATACGTGTTTGTGTTGCAATATACATTTCACTATCGAACATACTGATTTTGACTATATTTTTTATATTAAAAGATTTAGGCCATATGAGGGAAGGAAAAATATCAGCTAGGAGATTTATTTTGAATAATGGTACCCCGTTACGTCAATCGGAAAATTGCAGTAAACTTGGTTACCAAATGTCTCCTTCAGCTTTAGGCCATATGAATGAAAGAAAAATATCAGTTGGGCGATTTATTTTGAGTAATGGTACTCTGTTACGTCAATCGGCAAATAATTCTAAATATGATTACCAAAAATCTCCTTCAGCATATTCAGATATGGCCTCTCTAGAAGGTACTTTTTATATTTTTCTGTTAAATACTATTAATACTCATTGCATGATTTCTAATTTACATGCCTTAAGTATATTTATGTTGCTTTCAGCCATCCATGAAGTTCAACATTTTAACTTCTGTACTCGAAATAGGTGTAGTGATGTCTTGCAAAATACTCACAATATTTCTTCAGCCCCAATAGAGGGTAGCTGGAAATCTAAAAAGATAGGACCTGGTAAATTTGTCATAATAAATGCAAATACATCAGGCTCTTCTATCTTGCATCGTAATGGTCATATTGATTTGTCTGATCACGGAGGTAAATCATCATTATATCATTCTAAAAATACATATTATACTAATTTTATAGATGTGTATTTTAACTACTTTGTCAACTTTTAACTTACACTACTTCCTATGATAATTTTATTTATTTGTAAATTATTTTTATATTTAATAAAGCAAGTCCTACTTTGTCTACACGTTCAGATTTGCAAATGATAGGTGATGAAAATGTAAATCCTGATACATATGGTACTTATACTACCTATTCAAATAACAAATCAAACCATCCTAAAAGATTTGTTTTGTGTGGTACAAGAATTGGATGATGTTTGTTTCATGATAATGTTGATGATATTACTCAAAGTAGACCTATTGAATCTATTCTGCAGCATTTACCTAGTATTATTTACTTAATTAAATAATTGTAGATAATGTGTTAGTTTTTCTATTAACAAATAATAGCCAATACACCTGTCTCTTATTATTTATTTTTATCGTGCTAATATAAAATCCAACACTTTCATTTTTTCTTATATGATGCTGCAGAACAAAGACAGCACGAAAGGAATGGTCATGAACAAAAAGCACAGTTGAACCTTTCTATCTTGCAAACAAATCAAAATGGTTGATAAACAATATATACAATAGTAATTTATGAAATTGTGTATTTAATAAAACACATAATTATTACTTTTTATATCTTTCATAGGAAATGCAATTGAAGATGATGAAGAAAATGAAATTCATAGTGAGTTAGCTGAATGTGAATATAGTTCAAGTCTAAGTGAAGGTTTGTTTGAAATATGTCGTATCTTATCTTATTAAAAGTGATGTTTGAAATGGATTTGATCTATCCCTTATATGTACGAGATTAAAGAAAAGTATAAGTGGAGCTAATTTATTTAATAAATACTAATGAACTTGCGCAGATTATTGGGACATCGATGATCCAAGATGGAGTTGTCGACATTGTGGTGCCATGATGTGGTACGAAGAACGACTCGAAAAACATCATAATTCTGAAAACCCAAAGTTCTCAATGTGTTGTTTACAGGGAAAGGTTTCTCTTGATAAATTATTAGATCCTCCACCAATTATTAGAGATCTCTTTCTAAACAATGATAGAAAAAACAAGCATTTTTTGAAGCATATCCGTTCTTTCAATATGATGTTTTCATTCACATTTATGGGAGGTAAAATTGTCAATGATATAAATGATGGGAATGGACCCCCAATGTTTGTAATGAATGGTGAGAATTATCATCAAATAGGAAGTTTGCTGCCACCTCTTGGATCAAAACCAAATTTTGCTCAATTATATATATATGACATAGAGAATGAAATTAATAACCGAATGAATTCTGTTAGGTAAAAGTTTATTTCTAAATAAGTAGTTTTAAATTGCTGAATTTTAAATATTATTTACTATTATTTTCTTACTTTTACATTCTATATTGTATTTACAGCATGGAAAATGACAGATCATCATTGAGGGCATCTATTATTAGTGACATCAAAGAAGCACTTGATGAGTTTAATCCATATGCCAAAACTTATAGGATGGTCCGCGACAAGCTACAAGAAGAAAATGTTCACCATTTGAAATTAAGGCTTATAAGTAAAAGAGGACGTGATTGTCGAACACACAATCTGCCAACTGCATCTGAAGTGGCGGCACTTATTGTGGGTGATTTTGATTCTGCAGATGCTGAACGAGATATTATCGTAGAGGAGAGGATGGGGCTTTTGCAACGTGTTTATTTGACAATGCCATCGTATCTACCTTTACAGTATCCAATTTTGTTTCCACAAGGAGATGATGGATTTCATCCAGGAATACCATTAAAATTCATTAATGAGACCACGAATGCTAGACAAAAAGTTCCAGTCAGAGAGTGGTTTGCATATAGGATTCAACAGAGAGTCAGAGCATCCATTTTTACTACATTTCAGAAGATTGTTTCAGCAATTTTTGGTTGATGCATATAGCATGGTAAAGTCTTCAAGATTGAATTGGTACAAAACACATCAAAAAGACGTAAGAGCTGAGATGTATAGAGGACTTACAGATACAATACTTCGCGGAGAAACTGATGCTGCAAATGCAGGAAAAAGGATAGTTTTGCCATCGTCTTTTACAGGTGGTGCACGTTATCTGATTCAAAACTATCATGATGCTATGGCAATATGTAGATGGGCTGGATATCCCTATTTGTTCATCACTTTCACTTGCAATCAGAAGTGGCCTGAATTACAAAGAGTGTTGATGCAACAGGGACTCAAACCAGAAGATAGACCAGATTTGCTTTGTCGTGTTTTTAAGATTAAACTTGACCAATTGATTAAAGACATAAAGGAAGGGAAAATATTTGGCAAAGTCAAGGCAGGTAAGTATTGATAAATCAAGCTCCTATTTTGATTTTAAAAAAAAATCTAAATAATTTATTTCATTGATTTTCAATTATAATATTAATTTTTTATTTTTACGTTACAGTTGTTTACACCATAGAGTTTCAGAAGCATGGATTACCACATTCACACATACTTATTTTCTTGCATCCTGAATTTAGATGCCGAACTGCCAATGATATTGAAAAAATTATATCTGCTGAAATTCTTGACAGAAGTTTTGATCCTGTCTTATTTCAAATTGTAATAACACTGATGATACATGGTCCTTGCGGCTGTCAAAATAAGAACTCGCCATGTGTTGGCTCCCAAATTCGACACTTACTATATTTGGTCTCTTTGACCAAACAACTGGAAATGAACTAAACCAGGAGGTATAATTTGACGTATGAGATAACTTAAGGAAAAGGATCCAAGGTATGATAAGATGCTTCGACCAAAGGTTCATTCGACTGAAGCAGATTTAGGTTGTTCGACTGAAGGAAAGTGTTCGCGCCTTGGCACATGGGACAAAGACCATTTTGAAATTTGAATTATTGGAGGGAAATATGGTTTTCATCAGCGTCTAAGAGAAGAGAACGTGGCAAAAAGCTATGGGTCGAGAGGCATGCAGAAGACACTTGTCTTCATCCTAGCACATAATGTCCCCTCGACGGTTACCTACTTTTAATATAAATTAAGAAGTTTGTGTAATTTTTAAGTTGGTTCAACTTATGGTACTAAATCTCTCAAATATTATCCAAGTAACTACTGCGTGAGAAAGGATAAAAAGTAGAGCAATGTACGTTAGAAACACCTTTTTTACTTAATAAAAGTCTGTTTACATTACTTTACCATTATCCTACAAAGTTATCTTTTTACTTCTTTTACTTGCATTTTTATGCTTCTATTTACTGTTCAACAATCTTAAAACATCTTTCCCCTGGGTCGAACGTGCGTTCTTCCTTCTTACTCATTTTACATAAAGATTAGCATATGTTTTGGGATTAGTTTGGTCGATCCCGCAAGTAAACCAAAAAACTTACCTTTTGGAGACCAGCAGTTGTTTACCAAAAACAATGGTAAACAAATTGGCACACCTGATGGGACGTTGCTAATTTTCTATGTTATTGTGTTTTTTCCTGTACAGTTATAACATTGCATGTTATTACGAAGTGGTAGAATAACCAACAAAAATACTGTTAGGAAAAACAATGGAGAGAGTAGTATGGCTAATGAGCCAAGCCATGGAGAAATACCCCCACCGATCATAGGAGCAGCAGTTACTACTGCTGTCAAAGGGAATATCCCAACTTCTGTTGGATCCATACCAGCGTTAACCATGAATCAAACTGGACCCTTACTTACGTATGTGGGTCCAAGAGGTCCTTTGGGAACACCCCTACCAAGGATAAACCTAGGGTCTCGATCAGCTGTACCCCCAGGCTTTTCGACAACCTAGATGGATCGAGAACAGCCATATGGCATGCCAACTACTGAAATGGCTAGCCTTATGAATGCTGCATCTACTTTTTCAGAACCTTTGGTAAATGCAACATCACCATTACAGGGATCTGGAGCCAGTAGAAACCAATTTTTAGGAGGGCCATCTCATATGATACCAAGTCTCACAAATGCTTCGACAGCAATTTTGAGGAAACAAATGGACGAGAGTAACCATGAAATGGTACAAATGTTAGCATAAACTCTAAGTACAGTACTAAATCCACTCATTCAGACTGCCACACAGTCGAATCAACAGATGACAACGCAAATGACGCGCATGGCTGAATTCTTTGGGGTGCCCCAAGTGCTCAACTACCCCAAGTTGTTCGACAGCCCCAGAGGGTACCAATAAGATTAAATCAAGGGGTAATCATGGAAGAAGATCTGACCATTAATCCAAACCCCCAAGTTCTGAGGGTCGAAGTAGAACAACAAAGAATAGAGATACCTCGAAACCATTGAGAAATCGATCAGGGCGTTATTCTGGCTAATAGAAACCAAAATGTTGACGAATTAGTACAACAAGTTCGACACCAGAACTATGGGGCAGATAATAATTTAACCGCTATGATCGAGAGAATCATGTTTCAAAATGGGATGAATGTTGGTTTCCATAGACCAAACTTTACATCCCCATTGTCAGAATATATTCTGCAAACGGACTTACCACCTAGGGGGAAAGTCCCAAAATTCACTAAATTTTCAGGGGATACGACAGAGTCGACTGTCGAACATGTGGCTAGATATTTGATAGAGGCAGGAGAAATAGCAAACAATGAAAACCTTAGAATCAAATACTTCCCAAGTTCCTTAACTAAAAATGCTTTTACTTGGTTCACTACCCTCCCAGCCAATTCGATCCACAACTGGAACCAATTAGAAAGATTGTTCCATGAACAATTTTACATGGGTCAAACCAAGATAAGTCTAAAAGAATTGGCTAGTGTAAAAAGAAGGTTCATAGAGCCAATTGATGAATATCTAAATAGATTTCGACTACTTAAAGCCAGATGCTTTACCCAAGTACCTGAGCATGAATTAATTGAAATAGCAACAAGTGGTCTGGATTATTCGATTAGGAAAAAGTTGGATACACAATACCTAAGGGATATGGCCCAACTTGCTGATAGGGTTCGACAAGTAGAACGCCTTAAAGCTGAAAAGGCTAAAACTGCTAAAACTCTTCGACGAGAAAGGGTAGCTTATGTCGAAATGGATGATGACGATCAGGAGACATACAACGATCCTATAGATGTTGAAGAAGGCGAAATTAATTTATCTGAATTAAAACACGGGCCACCATATTCTTGTAAATTGTTGGTGCCATCAAATGAGAAGAATCCTGTGGAACCTGAGAAAAACAGTGATAAATTTCTTAAGAAAACTTATAGCTTCGACATATCCAAGTGTGATGAAATATTCGATCTATTAGTTAAAGATGGACAGATCATAGTGCCCCCATGGGCTAAATTGCCTCCTTTAGAACAGAGAAAGAAAAGAGGTTTTTGTAAATATCATAATTTTTTGGGACATAAAACCTCACAATGTTTCCTTTTCAGGGATCTCGTTCAAGATGCACTGAATGAAGGAAGGCTGAAATTTGCTGATAAACTAGCAATGGAAATCGACACAAACCCACTGCAGGCAGAGGCTCATTATGCTGAACCAGTTGGCATTCATATGGTAGAACTGTCTGAAGATTTCATCACTAAACCCATCTTCGGAAGTTTCACTGGGAACATCTCCAGGAAAACAATCGAAGGGGTGAGAAAGGCCACTGAAGGCCTGGATTCGAAAAAGGAAGTTGACCAAGCGTCAAAAAAGAAGGTTGTTGTTGGTCTGAAACTGATCAAAGGAGTTACTGAAAGCTCCAGCAAAAGAACCACCACAGGTTCTTATTTGGCTGCTGCAAAGGGTTCGATAGAAGACTTGGAGGCCAAAATGCAGAAGATAAACCTGACTGCCAAAAGAAACATGCAGGTTAATGTGGTCGAAGTCTCTGGAGCCAAAGTTTCAGAGGAAACCCTTCGACAAGAGGAAGTAAACAAAACTGCATTTCCAAAGGAGGATGAAAATTTGGCAGATTTTTTGCATAGATGCCAAAAGAAAAAATCAGAAGTAATGTTATGCCCTAGGTGCAGTTCTATTTGTGATAAGAAGGTCGTTAAACACATACAGGTGATACGGACTGTAAAAGCAAAACAGGGCACCAATGCCCAACAAAGAATGGGTCCAGAAATTCGATTTGACCCCAGAAGGGGACATCAACAAAGACCCATGACTCAGGAAAGGAGGCTGTTATACCCCAAAATTTGCCCTCCCATATTCCTCAAGAAATTGCCAAGCCAAGTCATAAAACTCCCCCAAGGGTTGTGTAGTGCAACAGTCTCCCCTACAGTCAAAATTAGGGTTTTGAGTCTGATTAAGAAAAGGAAGTTTTCAAAGGCTCAATCAAGTCTCATATGCTTACAAACATGGTCAAACATCCTCATATCAAGTTTCAAGGCATTCAGCTCAAGATTGCACAGTCAAAACCCTAAATTGCACTACAGTCAACTGTAGGGGCAAAATGGTCATTTGGCAGTCAAAAGTTCAAATTTTTGGTCAACATATCATTTTGAAGCCACAAACATCATTTGATCAATGCTTGATCATGATTCTCAAAATTTGGCTCAGAAATCATCAAAGATGCAAAAGTTGCTATATTTGGACAGCTGAAAAAGTCAACTGAAATTGGCCAGGGCATAACTTTCACATGGATTATCAGAAAAATTCCATCCAAAGCTCATTTTGAAGAGAAAGACATTTCCTACAACTCATCTTCATACTTCAAGTCCAAGAAATGCTCTCACAAAAAGTTATCAATTTCAACATTATAGGTCATTTTCAAAAGTCAACAAAAAGGGACTTTAAGTCAAAGGCCATAACTTGAGATTGGTAAATCAAAATGACATGGGACCAAAGGCATTGGTTAAAGGACTCAAAGACCTTTCCAAAATGTCCAAGAACATGTGAAAAGCTTAAAAATTGAGCAAGTTATGCCTTGTAGAAGTTGGGAAATTTTTGTGAAATGGCAAAAGTCAACTATCCTTGAAACTCCAATTTTTGACAAAAGGGCCCACTTTTTTCCACTTGGTTCATCCTTGTCATGCCACACACGTGTCCCATGATTAATTTCAAGACCAAATATTGATTTTTCTATTTTATTTAATTTTTGATAATTTAATTCATTTTAAATCTTTGAAAATTCAAATAAAATTCAAAAACCAATGGAATAGTGTCATTTGAATTTGGACAACTTCCATATATCATGGGCCAACTCAAGAACTCAGGCTAGGGTTAAATTGCACACTAGGTCTAGGTCTTGGCTTAAAAGAAGGAAACTTGGTTAATGGTAAAAACCCTAGGACTTGTTCTTTCATGAGCATGAATTAAGGTCAAATAGCAAGCCAATTCTCTTCCATCATAAGCACTGAGTCAAACCCTAAGCCTAACACATCATATGCTGCGCTCAAAGGCTGGTTGCAACATTGAAATTTTGGCATAAAAACACAAAACTGAAATCAAGGTGAAGAGGATTTTTCAAGCCTTAATTCTTTTTCTAATAGCATCCTGGACAAATTCTGAACACATCCCAATTCCTAACATCAATCAAAACGCCAAGAAGTGGTAGCTACAACTCAAACTGTGTCGTAAAAAATTTCAAATCGCATATCATAATTTACGCATCCTTGTGCATTTTTATTCATGAATTCTTATTCAATGTGAAGTTTGCAAGCTGACCATAACTTTTAATTGAATTTTCGTGCACTTTTGGCCAAGATGCCATGTTCGTTCCTTAGGGTTTTGCAGGGTCCAAAATTAGGGCTTTTGCATAGAGGAAAAATTAAGGCTCATGAGTACCATGGTTGCATTCAGTGAGACTAGACGAACAAGGACCACTCATCGCGCCTAATTTCTAAACCACACAGGCCTATTCGCTATTTTCTGTTAGATGGTATTAGGCAACGTTTGCCAAACCGTTGCCTTTGAGTCTTGTTTTGCAGGGACGAAGAAGAAGGACTCGTGGCATGCAGGGATTGGGGGCATTTGAATTTCGCGTGCGCTCCAAGCGTTGTGCCACTTTTCTTTTATATTATTTGTATTATATTATATATTAAATGTGATTGAAACGGCTCAGTGGCAGGGACATGCGTTGGTAACATCAAAGACCTGGGTTCAAGTCCCAGGTCTGGCCAATCTCAATATTATTTTTCACTTACAAATCCCATGCAGCTTCAGTAATGCAGACATACCATATGTCCCCTCATCCAAGCGTACACATGCCTAATGGATACAGATCAAGGGCTGAGATTGAAGGCCCACTGTAAGTACCAGTCAACGCATCACACCTAATTCAAAAGGTCAACAAATTCAAAGCTAATGGGCCAGAAATCACCAGGCCTGTACCTCCAATTTGGGGCTACCCCCCCCCCCCCCTGGGTTTGCATTTTTCTATTTTTCTTCTCATTTTATTCTTGCTATTTTATTTATTTTATTTGTTTTAACATAATTAATTTATTTTCATAAAAACATAAAAACATTCAAAAATTCAGAAAAGACCAAAAAATAATATTTACTTTATTATTATTATTTTCTTAGCATGTAAATAAATTAATTTCAAATTAGGTTTAATTTACATTTTTCCATAACAAAAAATCCAAAAATGTTAATTTAGGTTAATTGGTAATTTTTATACTTCTTTTAATTTTTCCTTTTTTATCATAATACTATTATTTATTTATTTTCATATTTACATTGTACATAAATATAATTTAGAGTTAAATTAGGTTAAAACTCAATATTTCTCACAATAAAATTAAAAAAACATTAGAACTAGGGTTTAGCATTTTATTTTTAATTTCAATAAATTCTTTTTTTCTTTTAAATCTTAAAAACACAAAAAATACCAAAACATTTAATTTTAATTTTAGTTCTCCATTAATTTTAATTTTTTGCAAAAGGGTCCAACGCCCTAGTTTTGTTTTTTTTTATTTCTTTATTTCGCGCATTTATTTTATATCGTTTAAATAATTATGTATATGCCCCAAAGCCTTGTAATAATTTTTACTTTATTTCTCGCACTTTTACTTTCAGTCAAATCGGGTTCGGTTTATTTTGGCGATGTGGACCCGCGCCATTTGTAATAGTTTAGATTTATTTTCTCGCAAATATACAACTGTTAATAAATATGCATGAAAGAATGTATGGACTTAAAAATAAAATCAAGCGTAGATCACAACAAACATGACAAGACAAAATAATTGAAACATGACACACGGACCGCACACACCACCCCTAGGGTACGCCTCACCGTTGCCTTTCGAAAGGTGGTCGTCGAGTAGAAGACGTCTTAGTAAGTCCTCATGATCCAGGAACCTGGCATGAGGGTAGCTTCTAAGGTGTCTTCCCATTGCTCCGGTGATCACCATGTCCCTACAAACTCGAATTGACCCGAACACCTCCAACAGTGGTGCTACCTACCTCTCAATGGTGGGATGGCACTACTTTAAAGGACATTTACACAGACGAATTCCTTAGGGTAGGTAGGTTCTCAAGGATACTTGCTCTAATTTCAAACAAATCAAAATACTTTTCACACCAACACACTTTCAAAAACTTTCAAAACAAACTTTTCAAACACTCTGACGTACGAGTTGAACTGAAACTTTTCAAAAAATATTTTTGAAACCCACATTGAAAAGCAAGCAAACATTTTGAAAACACATTGAGCAAGTATCTAAGAGCCCATGGATAACCATGGATAGAAAGGGTGCTAACACCTTCCCTTTCTATAACCTACCTCCCGAACCGAGAGCAATCTCTTTTAAGGAATTTTTCTGTGCTTTTGTCCTTTCCATTTGGAGAAAATAAAAGACGGTGGCGACTCTTGCTTCCGCGACATTTCGCGAACCAGCGTTAAACAGTCAGTTCCAGATCCACCAATCACATAACTGGCGACTCTGCTGGGGAACCTTTATAAAGTGAGGTGTACCTTAGGATTAAGTTCATAACTGTGTTTTCAATTGTTTTCCTTGTATGCTTTAAAATTGTGGGTTGCTTGGGAGTTCTATAGATCCTAACCCGGATCTGGGGGATACCCTTTTAGAAAGTAGCAACAAGGCTGTGAGGGAACTGTGCGGGGTATACCGACATGGTTGAAACAGTCTGCTATGTTGATGTGGCACTTTGGTGTGTACCGGTAACCCTTGAGTTCAGTCAAGGAGAGTACGGGGCCTCCGCGTGGTGTCGTGAAGCATCAACAGACCTTAGGAACCTTAATTGAACTATCTTGGCCTCTTTAGGGTAGTGAGATAACTGACTTTGGTGCAGTCCGAGGTTGGTTGATACTCGATACTACACTCAATTGAGGGTTGCTTTCCTGGAATATTTCGGTCGCCAGTTTAGTGGCTAAATCGAAACGATGAACAATGAAAGCAATCCCGTGATATTGGGAACCTTAGAACCCGGTTACTTTGATTAGGACAGGTTGAACCCACCAACTTCAAGAGGGTACCACCCAGACCCCATGCTGGCCTTAAACCTTAAGGGTCTGTCTTGTGTGCCTTGTGTGCCTTACATGTTTGTCTTTGTAAATATCTGTGGTGTGTTTAATCATAGCATCATGACATCATCCAGCATCATATGCATTAACTAACCATTTCAGGGGTTCGAATTTTCATCTTTGTTCTTGTTTTGTAGGACATGGAAACTGTTCGTAGAAAGACAATTCAAATCAGTCTTGTAAGGATCCTTCCTCAGCTTAAGGAGCTTATATCCAGGATTCCCGAGAACTCTTTATTCAGTGAAAGGCATGGAAGCCTCATCAGCTTGGTCAACACCAACATTGAGGAAGATATGATAAAGGTCTTGTTCCAATTCTTTGACCCTCTGCATCACTGTTTCACCTTCTTGGACTATCAGTTGGTACCTACATTGGAGGAGTTCTCCCGACTCCTGAAGATCCCTATCCTTGATCAGCTACCCTTCAACGGTACAGAAAAGGAACCTAAGCTTGAAGAGATTGCTAAAGCCTTGCACCTACAGTCATCTGACCTCAAGGGACATTGGGAAGTCAGAAGTGGTATTAAAGGGTTCTTAGCCAGGTTTCTGTTTGAAAAGGCCTATGAATGTTGGAATTCCCTTGACTTGCAAGCTTTTGAAGAGGTTGTGGCCCTCCTTGTTTATGGTTTGGTGTTGTTCCCTAACCCAGATCAGCTCATTGATATCAGTGCTGTCCAGATCTTTATGTCCAGGAATCCTATACCTACGTTGCTGGGGGACCTCCTTCACTCATGTTACACTCGAACCATGAGAAAAAGAGGTGTCCTTATGTGTTGCACTCCTCTCCTGGGAAAGTGGTTTATTTCGCACCTTCCACAATCAGTCCTGAAGAACGAGCGGGGTTTGAGATGGTCACAACGGTTGATGACTCTTACACATGCAGATATACATTGGTACCCTAGGTCCAGAGAAGATGTCACTATCATTGATCGTTGCGGGGAGTATCCTAATGTTCCCTTACTTGGAATCAGAGGGGGTATTACGTATAGTCCATGCCTGGCTTGGAGACAATTTGGTTATGCTCGGAGGGATGGTCCTCATGACATGTTGATTCCTGACATAGTTTTTGACTTCGACAACGATACTCAAGGACTTCGCCAGAGATTTATCAGAGCTTGGAGGATGCCTAGTAGGATAGACAGCAAGACACTGGGGCACAGGAACTCCATCCCTTACCTCAAGTGGGTACGAGCCCGCTCTCAGAAATTAGTAATGCCTTATCCTCACATGCTTCCAGTAATCAAAGAGCCTGCCTTGGAAGGAGAGGTGTCTCATGTTATTCAGCACCCTGATATGCCCACATCCTGGGAAGAGATGCAGAAGAGTTGGATCCAGCTTAAGGAAGAGCGGAATTCTCTTGAGACTAGTTTGCATGCCAGTGAAAGGAAGGTCTTGGAGCTCACCCGCCTGTTGCACGAGGAAAGGAACCTCAACACTTACATAGCTCCAAAGAGGATGCGCAACATATTTTGGGATTGATTTGATCTTTTTGTACTTTTGCCCATGAGGCTTTGATGTATTAAACAATGATTTTCTTAATAATAACGTGTGTTCCTTTTGGTCTACAATAAATTTGAATTTTCGAACCCTTGAATGCATCGCATAAACACATATCATTCATCATGTGCATCATAGGTACTCTTTTTTTTCAGGTGGTTTACTGTTCTTCGCTGTTTATTTCAGCATCATGAATCCTGAATCATCAACCGAGGCATCTATCAAGGCTCTTCAGGCGCAGAACGTCCAATTTCAGGCGCAGAACGCCCAATTTCAGGAGCTGATCAAGGGCTTGGCTCAGGGTCAACAAGAGTTGAAGACCATGCTTTTGAAGAAGACTAAGAAGAAGAGGAGGACTGTGCTATTTAACACTGGGCGCAGACTCGGGAACACTTTGGTTGAAGCTGAAAGGACTCCTCCATCTGTGACGGAAGGTAGTCACCAAGAAAGGGAGGTCCCTACTCCTGTGGGCTCTGATACTGAAACGGACTTCAACGACGAACAGTACCCTCCTGCTGAAGACCGGTACAAACAGCTGGAAGACAGATTAAAGGCTATGGAAGTTCAGCGGGTGCCTGGATTAGATTTCGGAGACTTGGGGTTATCTACTGGGGTGGTGATCCCCCACAAGTTCAAAACACCTGCCTTCGTGAAGTATGATGGGGCTTCCTGTCCCAAGATGCACCTCCGTTCTTATGTAAGGAAGATCCAGCCTTACACAGCAGACAAGAACCTTTGGATCCACTTCTTCCAGGAGAGTCTTTCAGGGACTCACCTCGATTGGTTCTATCAGCTGGATGGAATCAGTATTCGTGACTGGGAGGATCTGGCCACTGCTTTTTACAAGCAGTATCAGTATAATGCCGACCTCGCTCCTACGCGTACCCAGCTCCAGGGTATGTCGCTAGGGTCGGGTGAAGGTTTTAAGGAGTACGCTCAGAAATGGAGAGACCTGGCTGGCAGGGTGCAGCCACCATTGACGGATCGGGAGCTGGTAGATATGTTCTTGGGGACCCTATCTGGTCCATTTTTCAATCATCTCATTGGTAATTCCTCTGCTGGGTTTACTGATCTGATCCTGACTGGTGAAAGGATCGAGGCCGGTATAAAATCGGGGAAGATACAGAAAGTTGCCTCCTCCAGTACTGAGAAGAAACCCTTCAAAAAGGAGGCTAGTGCTGTATATAGCTCCCGGAGAACAGAGCGACCTGAACACCGCCAATCTGTCAGTGCGGTAATGATTGCCAAACCTGCTGCCGCTCCTCGGCCAACTAATCCTCAAAAGTTTGAAAGACCCCGGAGAGAGTATACCCGGTTAAGCATGACCTTATTACAGATCCTGCCACAGTTGCTATCCACCAATTTAGTGACTGTCAGGGAGGCTCCAAAATTTCCCAATACCGCATCCCCCAAGTTCAATCCAAATGCTCGCTGTGCTTATCACTCTGATAGCCCGGGGCATAACACAGATGACTGTTGGGCCCTAAAGAATAAGGTTCAAGACCTCATTGATGCAAAGGAAATACAGTTTGAGGCGCCCGAGAGGCCGAATGTTGTAACTGCTCCCATGCCCCAGCATGGAGTGAATGCTGTCGAGGAGGATTTGTATGTAGCTTCGGTGGATGATGTTGCTACTCCATTGCTGATGGTCAAGAGGAATCTGTTGCTAGCCGGTTTATTTCCGGGATGTAGTGAAGGTTGCCCTCTATGTGTTGCTTCCCCTGCTGGTTGTTCTCTGCTGAAGTCAGGCGTCCAAAACCTGATAGATAGTAAAGAGATTTTGTTCAGAAAGACTGTTGTTCCTGCTGTTCCTGTTGAAGAAGTGTCGATCGTTACTATCTTCGACAACCATTCCAAGGCTCCTCCAAAGAAGCCTGTCCAAATTTTGTCAGTTCACAAGAGTGCTCCCATCACCATTACTGTTCCGGGGCCTATACCCTACAAATCTGATAAGGCTGTCCCATGGCACTATGGGGCGGATGTTTACGTTCTGGGTGTGAAACAAGAGTTCAACATTGATACTGGTGTCTCCAACATCACCGGGCCTGCTAAGGTCACTCGTAGTGGAAGACTGTTCTCGCCAGACATTGCTCCTCCGACAATTCATAGGCCCTTAGTCTTCACACCTGCCAGGGTGCCTGTTTCTCCTCCTGACCAAGTATCCACCCCTGCTACTGAGTCATCTGATACTCGGGGCAAGGGAATTGCTGCTGATATGCCTGCCAGGACGGAGGCACCAAAGACCATTGTTGAGGCTTCCAAGCAGGAAATGGAAGAAATCCTCAAGATAATAAAGAAAAGTGATTTCAACGTTGTAGAACAGCTGGGGCACACCCCCTCTAAAATCTCCATGTTGTCACTGCTGCTGTGTTCAGAGGCCCACGCAAAGGCTCTGATTGCTTTCTTAAAGACAGCCCACGTACCCCAAGAGACGTCTGCTGACCAGTTCACCGACTGTGTGGCCAACCTAACCGCTGATAATGGCCTGGGTTTCTCTGATGCCGATCTGACAGCAAAGGGGAAGAACCATAATGATGCCCTGCATGTTTCCATTGAGTGCAGGGGCACTACTCTTGCTCATGTGCTGGTTGACACAGGTTCTTCATTAAACGTGCTGCCCAAGAAGGCTCTGGATAGGCTGGATTGTGAGGGTCTAGAGCTCAAACCAACTCACATTGTTGTCCGGGCCTTTGACGGGTCCAAAAGAATGGTACATGGTGAGGTGGACATCCCAATCAGGGTTGGGTCACAGGTATTTGATTCAAAATTCTATGTGATGGACATCCATCCGTCCTATTCTTGTTTGCTGGGTCGCCCGTGGATCCACAAGGCTGGAGCTGTGACCTCCACATTGGATCAGAAGCTCAAGTACCCGGTCAGGGGGAAGATCGTAACAGTGCAAGGGGAAGAGGAGTACATGGTCAGCCACCTCAACTCCTTCAGATATGTAGAAATGGATGGGGAGTTCATTGAAACCCCCTTTCAACATTTTGAGGAAGTGCCGCAAACCCTGGCAGCAGCAGAAGCAGATGAAGAGGTTTCTCATATGAAGATGGCCTCCTTAAAGGACGCCCGGGCTGTGATCGAAAAAGGTGAATGTGCAAACTGGGGCAAGCTCCCTGATCTTACTCCTAAGGCTAACAAGTTTGGGCTGGGTTTCACCACAGAAGCTCAGAAAGCGGTGCGCAAGGCGAGAATTGGAAGACCTCCTGTGCTCATCACCCATTCAGTGGTGAATGCTATTGGAGAGGAAGACAAAGTGGAAGAGTCAGAGTTCGATAGCTGGATCTACCCGACGACCGACGGTGGATTGACCAATTGGACTGCTAAAGATTTTACACCCATAACTTTTGTTCCCCAGTAATGAATTTCTTTGTTTTTGATTTGTAATAAACAATAATTTGAGACTATATGGCCTGGTGTCTTACCCGGGGCACCGTGGTTTTATTTGTGAGGGCTTTTGTTTGTCACTGTCATATATCATGAATAAAAGCATTGGACGTTTTTCACATTTCAAATTTTGCGCTCCTTGTCTTTCCTTTCTTTACATATTGCAAAACAGCTGTATTTACACACACACTCACTCATACAGGTTTCAATCCACTCTGGATCTCACTGGTAACGACTCTGCTACTGCCAGTTATGACTTCGAAAATCCGATCAACTTAGCCGCAGACGAAGGTGAAGATGATTGCGAAGTGCCTGGTGAACTTGCAAGACTGTTACAACAGGAGGAGAGGGCAATTCAACCCCATGAAGAGCCAGTGGAAATAATAAACTTGGGTACTGAGGAAGACAAGAAAGAGGTGAAGATTGGTGCCAACCTAGAACTCAGCGTGAAGCAACGGTTGACTCAGATGCTGCATGACTATAAAGAAATCTTTGCCTGGTCCTACGAAGATATGCCCGGATTAGATACCGACATTGTGGTCCATCACTTACCAACTAAAGAAGATTGCCCTCCGGTTAAGCAAAAAGTCCGCCGTATGCGTCCAGAGATGTCTGAGAAGATTAAAGCCGAGGTTATGAAGCAGTTTGATGCCGGTTTTCTTGCAGTGACTTCTTACCCTCAGTGGGTTGCTAATGTGGTGCCGGTACCTAAGAAGGACGGCAAGGTCAGGATGTGTGTCGATTACAGGGATCTGAACAGGGCCAGCCCCAAGGATGACTTCCCTCTACCCCACATTGATGTCCTTGTTGATAATACAGCTCAGCATAAAGTGTTCTCTTTCATGGACGGTTTTTCAGGCTACAATCAGATCAAGATGGCTCCGGAAGACATGGAAAAGACTACATTTGTTACTCAGTGGGGCACCTTCTGCTACAAAGTCATGCCTTTTGGACTAAAGAATGCTGGGGCAACCTACCAACGTGCCATGGTTGCTTTATTTCATGACATGATCCATCATGAGATAGAAGTGTATGTTGACGACATGATCGCTAGGTCCCAGACTGAGGAAGAACACCTTGATCATCTGCAGAAACTGTTTGACCGTTTGAAACTGTACAAACTGAGGTTGAACCCGAACAAGTGCACCTTCGGGGTGAGATCTGGAAAGTTGCTAGGCTTCGTGGTGAGTGACAAGGGAATTCAAGTGGACCCTGCTAAGGTCAAAGCCATTCAAGAGATGCCAGTTCCTAAGACAGAGAAGGAAGTCAGAGGCTTTCTAGGACGTCTGAATTACATTGCTCGGTTCATCTCACACTTAACTGCTACCTGTGAACCAATCTTCAAGCTGCTGAAGAAAGATCAGGTAGTACGTTGGAATGATGAATGTCAGGCTGCTTTTGACAGAATCAAAGAATATCTCCAAGAACCACCCATCCTTATGCCACCAGTTGAAGGGAGACCTTTGATACTTTACCTGACAGTGCTTGATAATGCAATGGGGTGTGTGCTGGGGCAGCATGACGAGTCTGGCCGAAAAGAGCATGCCATTTATTACCTTAGCAAAAAGTTTACCGACTGTGAGACCCGATACTCACTGCTTGAGAAAACTTGCTGCGCTTTGGTATGGGCGGCTCGCCGACTGAGACAGTATATGCTGACTCACACTACCTTGTTGATCTCAAAAATGGATCCTATAAAGTACATATTCGAAAAGCCTGCTCTGTCTGGGAGAATTGCAAGATGGCAGATGATCTTGACGGAATACGACATTCAGTACACGACCCAAAAAGCCATCAAGGGAAGTGTATTGGCAGACCACCTAGCACATCAAGCTGTGGATGACTACCAATCGATGAACTTCGAGTTTCCAGATGAAAACATTATGATAGTAACTGACTGTGAAATACCCGGACCGGATGAAGGACCTGAACCAGGATCCCGATGGTCTATGCACTTTGACGGAGCCTCCAATGCTTTGGGAAATGGTATCGGCGCCATAATCGTATCTCCACAAGGTACTCATACTCCACTCACCGCCCGGCTGTGTTTCAACTGTACCAACAACATGGCGGAGTATGAAGCGTGTATTATGGGTCTTCAAGCTGCGATCGACCTGAGGATCAAATTTCTGAGTGTCTTCGGAGATTCCGCTCTCGTGATCAATCAGATCAAAGGAGAGTGGGATACGAAACATCCAAACTTGATTCCTTACAGAGAATGTGTGTTGGCCCTGATCCCCCACTTCACAGAGATAACATTTGAGTACTTTCCAAGAGAAGAGAATCAGTTGGCGGACGCGTTAGCTACAATGTCTTCAATGTTCAAGGTTAAATGGGATAATGAAGCTCCCCGGATCATCATCTGGAAACTGGACGAACCGGCATACTGTTGTGATCTCGAGACTGAATTGGTAACTGAGAAACCTTGGTACCACGAAGTGAAGAGATATCTGGAAGCTCAGGAATACCCTGAAGGTACTTCTGTCAATGATAAGAAATTCCTGAGGAGGTTTGCAGCCAAGTTCTTTCTTAGCAACGGCATTTTGTACAAGCGAAACCAGGATTCAACCCTACTGCGTTGTGTAGATAAAACTGAAGCAGAAAGAATCATGGAAGAGCTACATGAAGGGACCTTTGGTACACACTCCAGTGGACATACCATGGCAAAGAAGATCCTACGGGCAGGGTATTACTGGTCCACCATGGAAGCTGATTGTTACCAACATTCTAGGACATGCCATAAATGCCAGATCTACGCAGACAAGGTGCATGTTCCTCCGGTTCCCCTGAATGTTCTGACTGCGCCTTGGCCATTTGCAATGTGGGGTATAGACATGATCGGTGAGATTAAACCTACGGCATCTAATGGACATCGCTTCATCCTAGTAGCAATTGATTATTTTACGAAGTGGGTTGAGGCAGCATCCTATGCTACGGTAACCAAGACCGTTGTGGCACGGTTCATTCGGCACAATCTGATCTGTCGGTACGGTGTCCCTGAGCGGATTATTACAGATAACGGTACCAATCTGAACAATAAGATGATCGCTGAGCTCTGCGAACAGTTCAAGATACAACACCACAATTCCTCTCCTTACAGACCGAAGATGAATGGGGCTGTAGAAGCAGCTAATAAAAACATCAAGAAGATCGTGCAGAAGATGACAGTAACGTATAAAGATTGGCACGAGATGTTACCGTTCGCTCTACATGGGTATCGTACCTCGACTAGGACGTCAACCGGGGCAACTCCTTTCTCTCTGGTTTATGGCATGGAGGCAGTCTTGCCGATCGAAGTACAAATTCCTTCTCTCCGGATAATGAAGGATGCAAATCTGAACGAAGATGATTGGATCCAGACACGACTTGATCAGCTCAACCTTATTGACGAAAAGAGACTTGCGGCTATCTGTCATGGTCAGACGTATCAGAAACGAATGATCAGGGCATTTAACAAAAAGGTCAGACCACAGGAATATCAAGTCGGGGATCTGGTGATCAAGCGAATCATCCTTCCTCAGAGTGATCCAAGGGGCAAATGGACCCCTACGTACGAAGGGCCATTTGTGGTTAGGCATGTGTTCTCAGGAGGAGCAATGATATTAACCAACATGGATGGTGACGACCTTCCTCACCCCGCCAATGCAGACATAGTTAAAAAATACTACGCATGAAAAAGACCCGCTAGGCTGACATGTCTAGGCAAAAGTTAGGGTTTCCCGTCGAACCAAAAGGGTTCGGGCAAAATGAAGGGATGAAAATGAAAAAATCTGTACACCCGGCAAGTCGAAAACCTGAAAAGGCGGCTTGGGCAAAAATGGGTATCCCGGTGGACTGAAAACCCGAAAGGGCAGTCCAGGCAAAAGTTAGGGATTAAAACGTAATACTATGTCTCATTGGATCACCGTGCATCCAGAATCCGGTATCTACATCAAGTTCAGACGGCATCGATCAGTCGGCTTCACCCTCAACCAAGGTCATCAAGTGATGAGACGCACGGAGTATAAAGGCAATAGCAGAGTTGAAACCCAGTGGATCATTCATCTTTCACACAGCTGTTTTATTTTCTTTTGTACAAAACTTGTAATAAACTCTTTTGCTCGGTGACATTTCTCTTGCTAGGATGTCAGCCTCTTGTACACAAAACGCCTATTCACAGGCTATTCAAAATCAATACAAATATACTTTTCAGTTAAACGTGCCAACTATTTTTCTTTTTTGTTTTGTTTTGTGAAGAACGTCCAAGGTTCAATTTGCGATATATGCATTGACAATAATTTGCTAGCTCATAAATATTTGCATACGAAACAAGGAATTAATTGCAGGTGACACTAGAAACAGGGGCAATAAAGAGTTGTCTGAGCAGTCTACTTGTTCTATCCTCCAAGGTACCAAGGTAGGTTCAGCTAAAGAACCTAACCAGGCATCTTAAATTCCCCAGAGAGTGAGACAGCAAGTCAGTGCATTCTTCCCCAAACAAAGTTAACAAGTCTCAAGGAAATTGGGTATCCTCGAGTAGATCCCAATATTCCCCAGCAGCATATATTCTTAACAAGCATCCCCGGCAGTCTTGGTCTAAAGATTGTTCCCCGGCGGCATACATCAACATTCAAAGGAATCACTCCCCAGTATATCAAAACTATGATATACTATCAAAGTTTCCCCAGGAGAGTCCCATCCAAGTTCCCCAGGAAAGATGGAATTCACCTCCCCAAGCAGTAAGCTTATCCCCAGTAAATTCTGGAAGCTTATCCTTCACAGGACACGAACGCGTCGTCTGGCTTGATTTAAAGAGTTATTTCCTCAACAGGATATAACTGGGTTATCCTCAGCCAAAAGCCAAGGGAAGGTCGTCGTCAACGTAGTTCTTTCCTATCCCCAGTGAAGTCTATTCACACTTCCAATACAACAACGGTATCCCCAACAGAGTTACTATCAACATTCAGCAAGGCATCACTCTTCCCACAGAGTATTGCTTTCCAGCATGATCGCTAGAGTATCTTTTCTCCCCGTAGAATCTTCCATTCGCCAAGTTTATTCCGCAACGGAGTCATCTTCTCCTACCGGTATCCTTGCAGTTATCATCCCCAGCGGAAGCAAAATCTATTCTTCGACATCAGCCCAGGATACGACTTCCCGGCACCCGTCAAGGATTTACTTTCCTAGACGAAAACATACATAAAACATCACATACATCATTATAGCATGCATGTACACATCATATCTTACAAATCTCATTTATGTTGAGAACATCATTGCTTGATCCATATCATGCATTGCATATGACTGACTTTTACCTTTCAGGAAAGATCCAGTTAAGTTCTCAAGCTACATTTCAAGACCTAGACCGGTTCAGTTAAATCATCCCAAGATTTTCCTGATGCTTATCCAGTCAAAGGCCTTCTCTGGTTCAGTCAGATCGACCCTAAGATCTCCCTGATGCTTATCCAGTTGAAGACATTTCAAGACCTAGACCGGTTCAGTTAAATCGTCCCAAGATTTTCCTGATGCTTATCCAGTCAAAGGCCTTCTCTGGTTCAGTCAGATCGACCCTAAGATCTCCCTGATGCTTATCCAGTTGAAGACATTTCAAGACCTAGACCGGTTCAGTTAAATCGTCCCAAGATTTTCCTGATGCTTATCCAGTCAAAGGCCTTCTCTGGTTCAGTCAGATCGACCCTAAGATCTCCCTGATGCTTATCCAGTTGAAGACATTTCAAGACCTAGACCGGTTCAGTTAAATCGTCCCAAGATTTTCCTGATGCTTATCCAGTCAAAGGCCTTCTCTGGTTCAGTCAGATCGACCCTAAGATCCCCCTGATGCTTATCCAGTTGAAGACATTTCAAGACCTAGACCGGTTCAGTTAAATTGTCCCAAGATTTTCCTGATGCTTATCCAGTCAAAGGCCTTCTCCGGTTCAGTCAGATCGACCCTAAGATCTCCCTGATTCTTATTCCAGCAGAAGACACCCAAGATTTTTCTCAACGAGCGTTGTTGAAGTTAAAGTCGCCCAAGGTTCTCTTACCATTCATGCCAAGGTAGTAACCATCCCTGGTTCTTTCATCGCTGTTTGAAGCTCCAGACTCATCTCCTGTAACCAGTCAGGACACATCTATACCAGGCATCTAGAAATCAGCTCCTGCAACGTGTCAGGTACTCATTTTCTGTTTTGCAGGTATGCAGGTTCTCGCCAAGGAGTCTCTTACGCAATCAAAACATCCAGATGGCATCTATAAGCCCATTCCCCCATCATTGCTAACATGTGAGCGCAAATTTCCGGGCACTCTAGTGTCCAATCATCTTCTACCCTCGGATTACGAAAGGCACGTCAGCCAATCTGCATCCTCAGGTCTAAGAAGATTGAACAGGGGCAACTGTTATACCCCAAAATTTGCCCTCCCATATTCCTCAAGAAATTGCCAAGCCAAGTCATAAAACTCCCCCAAGGGTTGTGCAGTGCAACGGTCTCCCCTACAGTCAAAATTAGGGTTTTGAGTCTGATCAAGAAAAGGAAGTTTTCAAAGGCTCAATCAAGTCTCATATGCTTACAAACATGGTCAAACATCCTCATATCAAGTTTCAAGGCATTCAGCTCAAGATTGCACAGTCAAAACCCTAAATTGCACTACAGTCAACTGTAGGGGCAAAATGGTCATTTGGCAGTCAAAAGTTCAAATTTTTGGTCAACATATCATTTTGAAGCCACAAACATCATTTGATCAATGCTTGATCATGATTCTCAAAATTTGGCTCAGAAATCATCAAAGATGCAAAAGTTGCTATATTTGGACAGCTGAAAAAGTCAACTGAAATTGGCCAGGGCATAACTTTCACATGGATTATCAGAAAAATTCCATCCAAAGCTCATTTTGAAGAGAAAGACATTTCCTACAACTCATCTTCATACTTCAAGTCCAAGAAATGCTCTCACAAAAAGTTATCAATTTCAACATTATAGGTCATTTTCAAAAGTCAACAAAAAGGGACTTTAAGTCAAAGGCCATAACTTGAGATTGGTAAATCAAAATGACATGGGACCAAAGGCATTGGTTAAAGGACTCAAAGACCTTTCCAAAATGTCCAAGAACATGTGAAAAGCTTAAAAATTGAGCAAGTTATGCCTTGTAGAAGTTGGGAAATTTTTGTGAAATGGCAAAAGTCAACTATCCTTGAAACTCCAATTTTTGACAAAAGGGCCCACTTTTTTCCACTTGGTTCATCCTTGTCATGCCACACACGTGTCCCATGATTAATTTCAAGACCAAATATTGATTTTTCTATTTTATTTAATTTTTGATAATTTAATTCATTTTAAATCTTTGAAAATTCAAATAAAATTCAAAAACCAATGGAATAGTGTCATTTGAATTTGGACAACTTCCATATATCATGGGCCAACTCAAGAACTCAGGCTAGGGTTAAATTGCACACTAGGTCTAGGTCTTGGCTTAAAAGAAGGAAACTTGGTTAATGGTAAAAACCCTAGGACTTGTTCTTTCATGAGCATGAATTAAGGTCAAATAGCAAGCCAATTCTCTTCCATCATAAGCACTGAGTCAAACCCTAAGCCTAACACATCATATGCTGCGCTCAAAGGCTGGTTGCAACATTGAAATTTTGGCATAAAAACACAAAACTGAAATCAAGGTGAAGAGGATTTTTCAAGCCTTAATTCTTTTTCTAATAGCATCCTGGACAAATTCTGAACACATCCCAATTCCTAACATCAATCAAAACGCCAAGAAGTGGTAGCTACAACTCAAACTGTGTCGTAAAAAATTTCAAATCGCATATCATAATTTACGCATCCTTGTGCATTTTTATTCATGAATTCTTATTCAATGTGAAGTTTGCAAGCTGACCATAACTTTTAATTGAATTTTCGTGCACTTTTGGCCAAGATGCCATGTTCGTTCCTTAGGGTTTTGCAGGGTCCAAAATTAGGGCTTTTGCATAGAGGAAAAATTAAGGCTCATGAGTACCATGGTTGCATTCAGTGAGACTAGACGAACAAGGACCACTCATCGCGCCTAATTTCTAAACCACACAGGCCTATTCGCTATTTTCTGTTAGATGGTATTAGGCAACGTTTGCCAAACCGTTGCCTTTGAGTCTTGTTTTGCAGGGACGAAGAAGAAGGACTCGTGGCATGCAGGGATTGGGGGCATTTGAATTTCGCGTGCGCTCCAAGCGTTGTGCCACTTTTCTTTTATATTATTTGTATTATATTATATATTAAATGTGATTGAAACGGCTCAGTGGCAGGGACATGCGTTGGTAACATCAAAGACCTGGGTTCAAGTCCCAGGTCTGGCCAATCTCAATATTATTTTTCACTTACAAATCCCATGCAGCTTCAGTAATGCAAACATACCATATGTCCCCTCATCCAAGCGTACACATGCCTAATGGATACAGATCAAGGGCTGAGATTGAAGGCCCACTGTAAGTACCAGTCAACGCATCACACCTAATTCAAAAGGTCAACAAATTCAAAGCTAATGGGCCAGAAATCACCAGGCCTGTACCTCCAATTTGGGGCTACCCCCCCCCCCCCTGGGTTTGCATTTTTCTATTTTTCTTCTCATTTTATTCTTGCTATTTTATTTATTTTATTTGTTTTAACATAATTAATTTATTTTCATAAAAACATAAAAACATTCAAAAATTCAGAAAAGACCAAAAAATAATATTTACTTTATTATTATTATTTTCTTAGCATGTAAATAAATTAATTTCAAATTAGGTTTAATTTACATTTTTCCATAACAAAAAATCCAAAAATGTTAATTTAGGTTAATTGGTAATTTTTATACTTCTTTTAATTTTTCCTTTTTTATCATAATACTATTATTTATTTATTTTCATATTTACATTGTACATAAATATAATTTAGAGTTAAATTAGGTTAAAACTCAATATTTCTCACAATAAAATTAAAAAAACATTAGAACTAGGGTTTAGCATTTTATTTTTAATTTCAATAAATTCTTTTTTTCTTTTAAATCTTAAAAGCACAAAAAATACCAAAACATTTAATTTTAATTTTAGTTCTCCATTAATTTTAATTTTTTGCAAAAGGGTCCAACGCCCTAGTTTTGTTTTTTTTTATTTCTTTATTTCGCGCATTTATTTTATATCGTTTAAATAATTATGTATATGCCCCAAAGCCTTGTAATAATTTTTACTTTATTTCTCGCACTTTTACTTTCAGTCAAATCGGGTTCGGTTTATTTTGGCGATGTGGACCCGCGCCATTTGTAATAGTTTAAATTTATTTTCTCGCAAATATACAACTGTTAATAAATATGCATGAAAGAATGTATGGACTTAAAAATAAAATCAAGCGTAGATCACAACAAACATGACAAGACAAAATAATTGAAACATGACACACGGACCGCACACACCACCCCTAGGGTACGCCTCACCGTTGCCTTTCGAAAGGTGGTCGTCGAGTAGAAGACGTCTTAGTAAGTCCTCATGATCCAGGAACCTGGCATGAGGGTAGCTTCTAAGGTGTCTTCCCATTGCTCCGGTGATCACCATGTCCCTACAAACTCGAATTGACCCGAACACCTCCAACAGTGGTGCTACCTACCTCTCAATGGTGGGATGGCACTACTTTAAAGGACATTTACACAGACGAATTCCTTAGGGTAGGTAGGTTCTCAAGGATACTTGCTCTAATTTCAAACAAATCAAAATACTTTTCACACCAACACACTTTCAAAAACTTTCAAAACAAACTTTTCAAACACTCTGACGTACGAGTTGAACTGAAACTTTTCAAAAAATATTTTTGAAACCCACATTGAAAAGCAAGCAAACATTTTGAAAACACATTGAGCAAGTATCTAAGAGCCCATGGATAACCATGGATAGAAAGGGTGCTAACACCTTCCCTTTCTATAACCTACCTCCCGAACCGAGAGCAATCTCTTTTAAGGAATTTTTCTGTGCTTTTGTCCTTTCCATTTGGAGAAAATAAAAGACGGTGGCGACTCTTGCTTCCGCGACATTTCGCGAACCAGCGTTAAACAGTCAGTTCCAGATCCACCGATCACAGAGGCCACCACCTTTCAGGCCTCCAACTAATGTGCCTACTGATACCTGGCTGAATACCATGGGAAGGAAACAGCCAAATGAAGAAAGGTGACAAACATTCGACGTGCCAAGAGGTTCCTCTCTAGATTACAGAAAGGAATACCATGATTATGCGTCGAACAAAATGACCCATGTGTCAAGCAACTATAAAGGAAAGAATCCCATGTCTCGTTCACAGTGGAGGGGGTATCAGAGACAGCGAAAGGCTGAGAAAGAGGCAACTGGGCCTCACCCAGAAGTTAGCACTAATGTGCAGAAAAGACAAAGGAAACCTCTGGAGAGAAATCCTGTGCTCTGGGCGGAAGAGTGTGGGTCGAATAATGATGACTCCAACTCTAGTGACAGTTTGGACATCATGGTGAATGTCATATCTGTGTTGCCCAAAGAATATAACCGAGAGGTCGAAGTCGAAGAGACTGACCTAATGGTTGAACAGGAACTGGCTAGACACAAGCCAGTATGTTATTATATAATGAACAATGGATGCATGGAAGAACAAAACACATTCTTTGAACCCCCAACAGAGGCAATAAAGAGCCATCTGAAACCAATGTTCATTAGAGAAAAAGTTGGAGAGGTAACCATAAACAAAATTCTGGTTGATTGTGGGGCAACCATTAATATCATACCACAATTCATGTTGGAAAAGTTAGGCAAAGAAGATGCTGACATAAAGCCACACAGCATGGTCTTATCCAACTATGAAGGGGGCATTGGCACCACAATGGGTGTCATTCAACTAGACCTCAAAATGGGCTCAATCCTTCGACCCACCATGTTCATGGTTATTTCAGCAAAGCCCAATTACAATCTACTCCTTGGTCGAGAGTGGATACATGGCATTGGAGCAGTGCCATCTTCGATGCACCAAAGGGTCATAATGTGGCGCCCAGATGGCATTGTGGAGAACATTGAAGCAGACCAGAGTTATTACCTTGGTGAAATAAACAACGTCGGAAAGAATGATTTCGACAAGAATTTGGCTCACATAGGGCCTTGTAACCCACCGGAGTTTGATTTAACTCCGACTCCTAATGCATTTTGCTCTCTATACCTACACTCCGATTATGGTTTCCAGTGGGATAGAGAAGATTTATCCAACATAGACTTTGGAGGAGTCAGTGATATACGGCCAACAGGCTGGGGCAGCGAATTTGATGATGATGACTGAGTCATCAACTCTCCAAAAGATTTTGGCTTATGTGGCCAAAAACAGAATGATAGCGGCCTTAGAGGCTGAAGTTAAATATGTGGCTTCCAAGGCCAATGAACAAGTTCTATCGAAGATAGGAACTGGGAAAGATTTCGACCCAGAGCCTCCCGACTTGGGAACGAAAGACTTTCTAGACCAGAGGTTAGACGCCATCTATGACGACGAACCTCTTGGTTTCGAAAAGGACCCGCTGGCGAACAATGTCAGAATGTTGGCACAAGATCCTCTAGAAGAGGTAAATCTAGGCGAAGGTCCTGTGAACAGGCCCACATACATAGGCGCAAAAATAGATCCAGGACTCAAGGTCGAAATGATTAAATTACTGAAAGAGTTCAAGGATTGCTTCGCGTGGGACTATGACGAGATGCCTGGTCTCGACAGAGGATTGGTCGAGCTGCAGTTACCAATAAAGCCTGGAAAGAAACCCGTTAAGTAGACTCCAAGACGGTTTGCACCGGAGATTTTATCAAAAATCAAAATGGAAGTCGAAAGGCTACTGAAGTGCAAGTTCATTAGAACAACCAGGTATGTCGAATGGATTGCAAATATTGTACCTATTATAAAAGAAAAATGGTACCTTGAGGGTGTGTGTTGTACCCCAAAATTTTCCCTCTCATTTCATCAACATTTTCTCATCACAAGACTCTTGGAACTCAAGATCAAGCTAGGGTTTGCTCTGCTCAAGACACCTCCTTGCACTGTTGACCTAAATTAGGGTTTGAGTTTGCACAGGGATGTTTTGACCTACAATGCCCAAAATTACTTGCATGCTTCATGTTGGACTCACAAGCTTGCCCATACCAAGTTTCAAGCCTTGAATCAAATTCTTGCCCAGTCAATTGGACAGTTGACCTAGAAATCAGCTGTATTGGGGAAAAAGTCAATTGTGGCCAATTGATAGTCAAACTTCATGAATTTTGACCCACATCAACATTATGAACTCATATGAACCATTTGATCAAGTTTGGATCACAATTCCACAAGAAATTTGATCAAAACACTAAAAGGGCAAAATGGTCATTTTTAGGGTTTTGACTGCACAAAGGCAAATTTTGACTGTTTGACCTAGCCAATGGCAAATAAAGCTCAACTATGGACTCAAGGACTCAATGACATTGTCTTGACCCATTCAACAAGTTCAAAAGATCTCAAATGCATAGGATTGACAAATGAATTTTTCAGTCAACTGATCAAAATTTGACTGTACACTAAAAAGTCAAACTTTGACTTTTTGGTCAAAATCAAGTGCCAAGGGTCATTTTTCATCAAGACATGTCAAATTATGAAACTTGTTCATCAAGAAACCCAAAATTGCAAATTAGGGTTTAAAATGGAAAAATTTCATAACTTAGAAATTTTCTAAGTTATGAAATTTTCTTATTTTTTCCTAACTTTGCCCCACATTTTCACCAAGATGAAAATGGATTCAAACAAAACTTAAAACATGAAAGTTGTAGTCCATCACAAAGTATACAACTTTTATTCACAAAGTTTTCTCAAAAGAAGCTTGGATCCCAAGTTATGAGTTTTGGAACAAGGGTCCCTAAAACTTTTAACTTAGAGAAATTTTGCCCTAGTTTAGGCAGGATTTTGACCCATCTTCTTGGCCATATTTCACATAGTTCCACTTGGAGTTTAAAGTTGCATTTCAAATATGGATTATAGTACATATTGCAAGCTTTCCAAATTGTCCAAGAACTCCTCAAACACATTTGTGTTTAGGGAGAATCGAATGCTTGAAGTTGGCAAAAACTCACTTTGTATCCATGGCAAATACATGTTCATACAAGTTGCATTTTCAAACCAGCATGCTTTATACTTGTTTGCAGGCCTCTAAACCATTTTACACTCCTTAATTGAATGCAAATCCACTGAGCTAATGCATTATCTTGGCCATTTGTACATTGCACACAAAACTAATCCCTATTTGGAAAAAGGTACATTTCCATTCTTGAAAAGTTATGCTTTATGTTAAACCATGATCTTTGAAGCATAGGGCCATATCTCTGAAGCCAAATCAAATCCACAAATTGCAAGTATCAAGAGGATTGTATGCAGAATAATATAGGGTGGGTACAAGCCTGTATTCAGAAGTTACACATTCTTGCTTCACAAAGAAGAAATTTGTCCAAATCCTCCAAACTCAAAAACCAGCCATAGTCAGCTTACACAAACATTGCAAACACATTTCACACAACCCTTTGAGACATAAACACGAGCTCTTCACCACTCAAACCTCCTTGTACACAAAATCTCCATTTTTCTGCAAAACAGGGCAAGCCCTGCAGAATCACTTCCATCTCCGCTTTGCCTCGTGCGTTTTGCCTCAAACTTGTTCCAATACCTTCCATTCAACTCACCTAAACTATTCCAGACCTCCATTGCCAACTGTAATTCCATTAACACACATTGACATTTTTGTTTGGAAGCTTTGCAGGTTGAGTTCTGTAGCACGATTCAGGCTACTTCAAAACAAACTAAGCATTGGGAAAGCTTCAGTGGACATCAGGCAAGCTCAAAAGAACCTCAAGCACCATTGAAAGTTGCTACATTGTCCAACTCGAACTCAACTGAAACAGGTATTTCATGAACTTCTATCTCTCTATTTAGGAATAGGTAGACTTAGATTTGTGAATGAAAGATGTTGTATTCATAGCCCTGAAACCATACATGTGCTTAGTTTTCATATATATTAATCGTGCTAGGAGAATTTCATCCTTGAACTTTCTGAAAAAACTAAGTTAGAAATTAGGGCCAGAGAAATTCTCTCTGGTCTTTGAGAATTAGCTTAAGTTTTTTATATGGTTAGATTCGTTGTTTGATGCTCTACAAGTTTCATGTTATGAGTTTTGTCAAAAAAGCACAGAATCAGGAGATACAGGTTTGTGTGGAAAACGCGCGTTTTTCAAACTTCTGGAGGTTGAAGATGAAGTCTGGGCTGGGCCTAGATTTCTTTGCTTTTTACACCTCCCAATCTACTTTCAGCACCCCCTGGCCCATTTCTTTGTATTTTAATTATTCTTGCATTTTTATTTCATTTCTAACTTTGATATTTTATTTTTTAATATAAAAAAATACTTAAAAAATATTTTCATAAATTTTTATATTTATTTGGTATTTATTTTAATTATTTCTAGTATTAATACATTAAATAATTTATATTTATTTTGTTTAAATTTAAAAACAATGTAAAAACACTTCTATTTTTATTTATTATTTTTATTCACATTTGAAAATATTTTCTTGAAATATATATATATATATATATATATATATATATATATATATATATATATATATATATATATATATATATATATATATATATATATATATATATATATATATATATATATATATATATATATATATATATATATATATATATATATATTATATTTTATTAAATAATTAGAACAAAAAACACAAAAATAATACATTTTTATTTTTATTAATATTTTATACTAAAAATACCTTTTTTTCAATATAATTTTATTTTTTGTACAAATTGATGCATTATTGTATATAAATAATAAATAATACTATTTATTTGAGAAATTAGGGTTTTTGCCCTAAAAAACAAAATAATTAAAATTGACTTTTTATTTATTTACATTTCACATTAAAAACATTTTTTACATACATAAAAACTTTTTTTTGCATAATACATTTTATTTAATATTTATTTATTGTATTTATTTAAATATTGTACATTTAATTGTTATGCCTTATACATTCAATTTGGTTGTAATAATTTAGAATTTAATTTCTTGTCTAAATAATCCCCTATTCAAATTTGTATCCCCCCTCCCTATATCATGTTGTAATAGTGTAGAATTTAAATTCTCGCACCTTTAAATGCTTTCAATTATGCCATGATTAGACTTAGGGTTTGTATGCAAAATCAAATCAACAAATAGTTTGACCTAATCAAAGACAAATGCATGAAAACCAAACACAATGCACACCTGCACTCATAGGGTTACAATCCACTTGTTGCCTTCAAAAATGGGCCATGATATGCATGTCAAGTACTTTGGCAAAACAAAAAACAAAAACAAAAGATCATAGTCCCTCGATGACGCTATCTGAGTTGCCTAAACAAAATGATCAAGTCCCTCAAGAAAATTGCCAAAAATACTTGACACTATTGCTATCATGGTCTATACGATGACCCGCGCCTGTCCCATTTAACATCCTAACACAAGGTTGTTCACCAAACACAATGGTGAAACAACACTGTTAAAAGGGTTAAAAACATAAGAAAGATCTTTGAGTAAAATAGGGTAGACAACTCTTAGTTACTTGATCAAAACTTTCAAAAACATCCTTGCTATCTTCAAAACACACTTCACAACACAAATTTCAAAACCCTACTTTCAAACATTGGAAACTTTTCAAAAGACAAAAACACCTTTGTATACATTCAAACAAGAACCATTACAAAGGTTGCCACAACGATGGCCTCTTTTCAAAACATCTTTCAAAATCACACACAAAGCACCATTTCAAACAATTGAAGAGCACCATTTCAAACAATTGAAAAGCAAAGCAAGTGATCTAAGCAAGTAACTAAGATCCCATGGATAACCATGGATAGAAAGGGTGCTAATACCTTCCCTTTCTATAATCTACTCCCCGAACCCAAGAAAACATCTCAAAGGTCTTTCCTGTGCTTTTTGACCTTTCCTTAGGATAAAATAAAAAGTCGGTGGCGACTCTTGTTAAACCGAAACATTTGCAAACACAAACGCAAAATCCCAAGTCAGTTCTCCCACCGTATCACAGAACTGACGACTCTGCTGGGGAAATTTCTAAAAGTGGAGTAACCTTAGGGCTTAGATCACCCTTTGCATGATTATTGTTTGCTTTGATTGATTTACATTTGGTTCTCTTGTTTGGGCTTGAAATCCTCCACCCGGATTTGGGAAACATTCATAGGTAAATAGCAATACATTGTGGAAATTGTGCAGGGTATACCAACATGGTTGAAGCAATAGATATATTAGTGCGACATATTTGTGAGTACCGGTAGCCTTTGAGTCAATCAAAGAGAATACGGTGCCGCTGAGTGATGTCATAAAGCACTAATGAACTCTTAGAACCTTACTTGACCATCTTGGCCTTTTATTAGGGGTAGTGAGATGACCAGATTTGGTGCAGTCAGAAGTTGGTAGATACTCGATACTACACTCATTGAGGGTTGTTTTCTTGGAATATTTTGGTCGCTAGTTAAGTGGCTAAACCAAAACAATGAACATGGAAAACAACCCAATGATATTGAGCTCCTTAGAACCCGATTACTATTTATAGGACAGGTTTGAGCCAACTAAACTCAAGAGGGTATTTACCTATGAAACCTCATGCAAGCCTGACACTAGGGTTTTGTGTGACTTGATTGTACATGTGTTTGTTCATACATCATGAACATCATAAAGCATCATATACATCCACTAACTATTTCAAGGGTTTGGATCTTCATCTTTGTTCTTGTTTTGTAGGTCATGGAATCTCTTCGCAGGAAAACAATTCAAGTCAACCTTGTGAGAATCCCTCCTCAACTCAAGGAGCTTACATCCAGGATTCCAGAGAATTCTCTTTTCAGTGTAAGACATGGTAGACTTCTCAGCTTGGTCAACTCCAACATTGAAGAGGACGTGGTGAAAGTTCTCTTCCAGTTCTTTGACCCCCTACACCACTGTCTCACATTCCCTAATTACCAGCTAGTACCCATTTTGGAGGAATTTTCTCAACTCCTGAGAATTCTTATTATTCATCAACTACCCTACAACGGTACGGAAAAAGAACCAAAGCCTGAAGATGTTGCTCAGGCATTACACTTGCAACCATCTGATATCAAGGGACATTGGGAAACCAGAAGTGGTGTCAAGGGTTTCTTGGCAAAGTTTCTGTTTGAGAAGGCACAAGACTGCTGGAATTCTCTTGATCTACAAGCCTATGAAGAGATTGTGGCACTCCTTATCTATGGGTTGGTCCTGTTCCCAAACCCTGATCAACTTATAGATGTGAATGCTGTCAAGATTTTCATATCTCGGAATCTTGTACCTACATTGCTTGGGGACATCCTACACTCATTTTACACACGAAAAATGAGGAAAAGAGGTGTTCTCATGTGCTGTACTCCTCTCCTAGCAAGGTGGTTTATTTCTCACCTTCCACAATCAGCTTTGAAGAATGAGCAGAGTTTAAGGTGGTCACAACGATTGATGACCCTCACACATTCTGATGTACATTGGTGTTCTCGGTCCATAGAAAATGTCATCATCATTGATCGTTGCGTGGAATTCCCTAGTGTCCCACTACTTGGCATTAGAGGAGGCATTACCTATAACCCCTGTTTAGCTCTAAGACAATTTGGATATGCTTGGAGGGATGACCCTCATGGCATGCTGATTCCTGACCTAGTTTTTGACTTCGACAATGATGTGCAAGGACTTCGATAAAGGTTCATCAGAGCTTGGAGGATGCCCAACAAAGTGGATAGTAAGACACTGGGGCACAAGAATTCCATCCCGCTTGAGCCTTATCTCAAGTGGGTACAAACCCACGCCCATAATCTTATGATGGCATATCCTCACATTCTCCCCTTGATCAAAGAGCCTGTTATGGAAGGAGAGGTTCCATACACCATCCTACATCCTGACATGCCAACATCATGGGAAGAAATGCAAAAGAGTTGGATCCAACTCAAGGAAGAACGAAATACTTTTGAAGCCAGCTTCTATGCCAGTGAGAAGAAGGTTTTGGAGCTTACCCGCCGACTTCATGAGGAGGAAACTCTCAACACTTACATCACACCAAAGAGGATGCGCAATGTCTTTTTACATTAAGAATTTTGTAATATTTTGCCCATGGGGCACTTATGTACTAACAATTTCTTCTTAATATGACGTGTGTTCCTTTTTGTTTGCAACAAATTTGAATTTCTGAATCCTTGAATGCATTACATGAATAACATATGATTCATCATATGCATAAACAGGTCTACACACCAGGTTTCCTTATCTTTATGTTGTTTATTTCAGCAAGATGGATTTGGAGCAGACGGTTAAGGATCTGCAAGCACAAAATTCTCAATTCCAGCAACTCCTCATGACCTTAACAAAGGGTCAAGAGGACCTCAAAGCACTGTTGGAGAAGAATAAAGAGAAAAAGAAGAAGAGGCCTGGAGTAGCCACTTTTAGGAGAAGGTTTGAAAGCAACGCTAGAAAAGTTCTCGAGTTCCCCTCAACGTCTGATGAAGGGGCTGGTAAAGGAAAAGGGGTTGCGGTACCGTCTGAATCTGAAGTTGAAGAGGAGGAGGAGGAAGAAGACGAAGATTACTCCGAACAGCAATATCCCCCGGCAGATGATAAATATAAGAATCTTGAGGATAGATTGGCAGCCATGGAGTTGCAGAGGGTACCTGGTTTAGATTTTGAAGAACTAGGGTTGGTCGCTGGGATCGTCATCCCTCCCAAATTTAAAGTACCAACATTTGCTAAGTATGACGGTCTGTCCTGCCCAAATATGCATCTGAGATCGTATGTCAGAAAGATCCAACCCCACTCATCTGATAAAGACCTTTGGGTACACTTTTTCCAAGACAGTTTGTCAGGCACACAGTTGGACTGGTTCTATCAACTCGAGAGATCAGAGGTTCACAATTGGGAAGACTTAGCTACTGCTTTTTATCATCAATACCAATACAATGCTGATTTGGCGCCCACTCGTACTCAGCTACAAAGTATGGGGATGGCTTCTAATGAGGGATTTAAAGAGTATGCCCAGAAGTGGCGTGATCTGGCTGGAAGGGTGCAGCCACCATTGTCGGATAGAGAGCTAGTTGACATGTTTCTGGGGACCCTGTCTGGCCCTTTCTTCAATCATCTAATCGGGAGTTCTTCCGCGGGATTTACCAAACTAATTTTGACCGTCGAAAGGGTTGAGGCTGGTATTAAAAGTGGCAAGATTCAGAAAGATGCCTCCGCGTCCACCGCTGTTAAGAAAGACTTCCCGGCTAAGAAGGAAGCCTCTGCTGTTTACTCTCAGGAAAGTCAGGGAAGAGCCGAGCGCCGGCCAACTGTAGGGGTTGTGATGATTCAAAACTCTTCAAATGATCAACCTCGCGGAAATCCGTTAAGACATAATAAACAACGGGTAGAAAGGCCACAAAGGCAGTTCACCCGAATCAACATGACGCCAGCGCAAGTACTCCCTCATTTGTTAAAGCTGAATCTTTCCAGTTTGAAGGAAGCGCCAAAGAACCCTAACACATTCTCTCCATACTACCACTTCAATGCTAAGTGTGCTTACCACTCTAACAGTGTTGGGCAAGATACTAATAATTGTTGGGCGCTTAAGAATAAAATCCAAGACCTAATTGACGCCAAGGAAGTAGAATTCGATGCGCCCGAAAAGCCAAATGTGATTTCTACCCCAATGCCCAAGCACGGTAATAATGTTCATGCCGTTATGGAGGACCTTCATGTTACTGATGTTGCTGACCTTTTGACTCCGTTACTAGTAGTTGTACCCCAAAATTTGCCCTCGTATTTTTCCACAAGAAATCACAGCTTCGGGCTTTTCCTGATTTTTCAAATTGGCGTAAGAATCAGTCAAACAGACTTTTCTTATCAGTCAGACAAGATTTAGGGTTTTCATTGATTTTTAAGCAGTTCAAGCAGATTGCTTAGGGTTTGGTTGAGTTGGCTCAGGTTTTGATCAGGCGGACGCTTCTCTGACAATTAAAACAAAACTAGGGTTTTTGTGCGCGCATTCTTAGAAAGAATCATTTTTACAGTTCTTTTCAGTTTACTCTGAGATTTGGACTGAAGCATTTGGTTTGAGTTTGCAGTGTTTGACTAAATCAGCGAAAAGAGGCATATGGACGTTTGTTTGATTTGACTGTGCATTGTTGTGGCTATTTGAAACGCCAGGTTTATTAATTGATCGATGCTAAAACCACGGTGTTTATTAATTGTTTATTTATTCTAAGTTAGGATAATTGGAATTTATTTCCATTTATTATAATTTAAGAATTTATAAGTAATTAAATAGACAGCTAAAAAAAGGAATTAACTGATCAAAAGGATTTTTATTTATTCATCTTTAATTGTTTTGTTACAAATTATTATTTGAACAACGGTAAATTTATTTAAATTTTTGTTTACAATAATAATTTTACAAATGATTAAATTTGAAATAAAACTATCCTAAATTCCTAATTCTTCATCCTCCATTTGCTGCTCTCTAATGCTCCATTAAGTTTTATCTGCAAAACAAAGAAAAGAAGAAAAGTTAACACAGGTAAAATAAATAAAAGAGCATACACAGTTAAAATTCATCATTAAAAGCAACTGGCCGGAATCAGTTTGCCCTCTCTGCAAATCACGAGATTTATCTCGGTTCACAAAGAGGGATGAAAATGCTTGCAAAAAAGTATGAATGCACAAAGTTGTAATATTGCACAATTTCAAAATGGTCAAACAAACTGCACATTTCAAAGTTTCAAAATCATTGCCAACAAAGTCCAAACTGAACTACAAAGTCACAATGTCAAACTAAGCCAAAGATATCAAAGCTGTCCAAAAGGATATGGAAAGATATCAAAGTACAAAGGGCTGTCAAAGAAGTACATAAAGTATGCAGGAAAGCAGGAATATGCAGAGTAAACCAACAATGCAAGCAAGGTTCAATTTCATCATTTTCAAGGCCATTTGCTTTTTCAGAAAACAGATTATAAGCAATATAATATGCTTTAATACTGGAGAGAGAAGAGAAAAAAAGAAGAAAGAGGCTTGCAGGCTTTAGGCTTTAGGAGATATAAAACAAACTGAGATAACACAGTGAAAAGGAAGGGGCAGAGATATCACAAAAAAGAAAGAGAGTTACAAACTGTAACATTTGAAACACATAACCTGTCCAGCCTCCAAACAAGAAGGATGACAAAGCCAAACCTTGAAGCTTAAACCTGTTACTGCCCTCAAACATCCTGCATTAACCTTAAGACACCCAAACAATCAAAGACAAAACCATGTCAAAGCTTACAAACCTCAAGCCCATAACCTGTGTATAAACTAGAAAAAAACACATCAAACTGTCAAGCCTTAAACACTCAACCTGCTGAAGCCAAACAGAAGCCAAACCTGTGGCCTGTAACCAAGCCTCATACCTCACCAAAACCTTACCTGATTCAAACACAACCAAACCTAAACCTGTCAAAGGCCAATCCCTTTCAAGACAGTGTTAAGCCAACAAAGCTTAAACCCGTGTCAAGTTTAACAAACAATACAAACTATGTCAAGCTTCAAACTGAAGCCCAAGCCTAACCTGTCTCTAAATACCTAAAGCCAGTAAACCTGTTACAGCAAGCCAAAGCCTGAAGCAAGCCAAGGCCTGAAGCCCAAACCAAACACAAGCTCTAAACCCTCAGAATGTTGTCATCACTGGGTTAACATACAGGGGCAAGCATCAATATCAACTCAAGCATACTCAGAAACATATCAGAAATCAGCATATCAAGCATACAAGTTTGCAAACGTACAAGGCAACTGAGGCGAAAGGTAGAAGAGGAAAAGGCAAATATATCAAATATTCAGAGACAACTCAGAATAAGCATAAGCGAAGCCAACATAAGAAGAAGAAAAGAAGTGATTTCAAACTAGGTTTTCAGTTTGTTCATCATTAAACCTAAAGAAGCAAAGCAAAGGTACCAGGAAGCAAGCTAGCTCAAACATCACGTGTATCCCTCCGTCCAGCCACCCTAGGCGCCTCCGACCCCCTCCTCCTCCGTCTCCAATAAAGGTAGTATTTCTTATCCCTCCTTTCAAAATCTCATGTGAATAACAATACACAAGGAACAGAATCAATAAACGAAAAGTAAAACATGCAAGACATAAAAGTTTGAAACCCTAACGCGATAGAGACATAAATCACTACCTTGTATAAACCCTCGCTGGAGCGATCCATGGAGGGAGAAGAAACGGGTGATGGCGCCTGGTTGGCCTTAGGTAGAGGAAAGTTCAGTAACTTGGCCGGAGAAGATGAAGACGAAGCCAAAAACGGTGCCTCTGTATTCTTTGCCTAACCCTATTCCAAATGAACAAACATTGACAAACCCTAAGAATAATTTGTGAAACGAAATGGGCCTTGCCATTTCCTAATCAGCCTAAGCCCATACAAATTCCACGCCTTGCACCCTCCCTTTCTGTTTCTCAGTCAGCTCTTGTTAGGGCCAGCATAACTCCTCTAAAGCCCATTTACCTCCCTTCCTTTTTTTTTCTATTTCATTCAAACTAAAAACTTTTGCTTTATTTTCTTTTATATAACTTAACTTTTTTAATAATTTTATTAACCATACTTTTTTTGTATATACTAAAATACATGAATATTGGATATTATTAAGTTTAAACTTTTTCTTTCTTTTTATTATTAAAAACTTTTTATTTAAATGTAAGCCTTGTATAAAACATTTATAGAAATACATAAAAATAGATTTTTAAGTTAAACATTTCTTTTTTAACTAAAATCCTTGTTTGTACATAAAAACAATAAAATACCTAAAAATATGATTAAACTTAAAACACATTTTCTTGTCTTTTATTAAATCTCTTGTTTATACATAATTAACAAAAATACAAAAAGGATAATAAATACTTAATTTTCTCATTAAGTTAACATTCCACACTTGTAAATAATTACATGCACCTACACAAATACATTGATACATACACGTTTACATTATTCTATTCTTATACATTGCTATACACTACATATTACATTTGCGATTGATTCGATTTGGTTGTAAATATTTGGACATTACTCTCCCATTAAGTCTCATCCCCATTTGTAAACATTTGTACCCCCACTCCCAGATACTTATTTGTAATAGCGTAGACTTTAAATTCCCGCAATTTATCGCTTTCAAATATACCATGGTTAGACCTAGGGTTTGTATATACATAAAATCAAACGCTAGATAGCCTAATACAAAGACAAATACATGAAATCAGTACACAATCACACTTGCACCCCTTAGGGTAATCCCGCTTGTTGCCTTCCAAAATGGGCCATGTTTGCACGTTGAGTTTCTTTGGCAAAACAAAACAAATCAAAATGATCATAGTCCCTCGATGACGCTTTCGAAAGTTGCCTATTAAAATGATCATAGTCCCTTCAAGCAAAATTGCCAAAGACACTTGGCACCATTGCATTCATGGTCCATACGATGACTCGCGCCTGTCCCGTTAAACATCCTAACGCAAGATTGTCCACCAAATACAATGGTGGAACAAAATTGTTAAAAGGGTTAAAACATGAGAAAAAACCTTTGAGTAAATTTAGGGGTAGACAACTCTTAGTTACTTGATCAAACTTGCAAAAACACTTGCCTACTTTTCAAAACCACACTCCACAAATACTTTCAAAATAAACTTCCAAAAACATTTTGAAACATCTTTTCAAAAAGATACACACCTTTGTAAAACACTCAAACACGAGTCATTACAATGGTTGCCTAGACAAGGCGTCTTCTTCAAAAACATTTTCAAAACACACACCCACACACACACCATTTCAAGCAATTGAAAATCAAAGGCAAGTGATCTAAAACAAGTAACTAAGAGCCCATGGATAACCATGGATGAAAAGGGTGCTAATACCTTCCCTTTTCATAATCTACCCCCCGAACCCACGAAACATCTCAAAAGGTTTTTGCTGTGCTTTTTAACCTTTCCTTTAGGATCAAAATAAAAAGTCGGTGGCGACTCTTGCTAAACCGAACAAGTGCGAATACAAACGCAAAACTCAAGTCAGTTCTCCCACCGTATCACAGAACTGGCGACTCTGCTGGGGATATGGATTTAAAAGTGGGGTTACCTTAGGGTTTAGATCACCTTTACATTCTTGCCTTGATTGCCTTGGTTGCTTTACTTTTTGGGTCCTTGTTTGGGTTTGTTGTTAATCCTACACCCGGATTTTGTGGCACCTTTTTTAGGTAAATAGCAAAAAACTGTAAGGGAACTGTGCGGGGTATACCGACACGGTTGAAGCAGTAAGCTATGTTAGTGTGACATATTTGTGAGTACCGGTAACCCTTGAGTTCAGTCAAGGAGAGTACGGGGCCGCTGAGTGATGTCGTGAAGCACTAACGAACCCTTAGAACCTTAATTGACCATCTTAGCCTTTTAGGGGTAGTGAGATGACCGACTTTGGTGCAGTCCGAAGTTGGTAGATACTCGATACTACACTCATTGAGGGTTGTTTTCTTGGAATATTTTGGTCGCCAGTTAAGTGGCTAAACCAAAACAATGAACACAGAAAACAATCCAATGATATTGAGCTCCTTAGAACCCGGTTTCTATTATAGGACAGGATGAGCCAACTAACTTCAAGAGGGTACTTACCTACAACCCCATGCAAGCCTAAACCTAAGGACTTGTTTTGCTTTGTGTGAATATGTTTGTCTGTATATACACTCACTTGCTTTTTGCATACATGTACATAACATCATAACATCATACCATAGCATTTTCAATAACCACTTCAAGGATCTCGAGGGTTCTTTTAATGCAGGGTTACGTTGAACCAGACGTCTACCAAAGGGCAAGAGGTTTCTCCTCTAAACAAATGCCATCAAAGATCAAGTGCAACAACTTGAATCAGGGGCTATGACCTACTTGACATGGTGAGCTTGATTCTCGTGGAAAGACATCCACCGATGCATAGTTCTCCAATCAAAGATTGAGTGCAACAACTTGAATCAGGGGCTATGACCCACTTGACATGGTGAGCTTGATTCTTGTGGAAAGACATCCACCGGTGCAAAGGTCTCCAGTCAAAAATCGAATTTCAACCTCTAACATTCTCTTGTGTTTACCCCAAGAGATCCTTAAAAGCATGCATCCACATATCATGCATTGCATCTTGACAATTCTTTCCTTTTCAGGTTTCCTTACTCTCATACTGTTTATTTCCGTAAGAGATGGCTCTAGAGAGGACTGTCAAGGATATCCAGGACCAAACTGCTCAGCTGCAGGAAATGTTCTTAAACCTGTCTCTGGGGCAAGAAGAAATGAAAGCTCTCCTCACAAGGGGCATGGTCCAGGGGAATTCAAACAATGCCAGGAGCGATCAGTTGGAAGCACTGCAGTCTGAGCTGACGACAATGAGGATCCAAATGACGGGGAAACTGGTGGGCCAGATGGCTCTCATCCAGGATTTGTCTCAAAGACAAGAGGAACTCAGAGTTCTCGTCAACCAACTGCTTCGAAACAACCAACTGGGACAAACATCTGAGGTTGAAGAGCAAGTCACCACTCAACCCCCATCCAGAAAAGAAGACAAGGGGAAGGCTCCTCTGCTTGCTTCAGGGTCACAAGCCCATCAACAACCTCGCCAGCGTCAACGGGGTAATCGGCATAAGCAAGAGGCGTCGGGAAGACAGTTCACTGAGACTGACATACTGTCATCTCTAATACTAGAGCGCTTGTTGGAGGTCAATCTGACTGCTTTGAGGGATCCTATTCGGAAGCCCAATACCTCCGCTCCTAACTATCATCCCGATGCATTTTGTGTATACCACTCCTACAGCCCGGGACATGACACTGACGACTGTTGGGCCTTGAAGAACAAGATTCAAGATCTGATCGACATTGGAGTGCTGAGGTTCATGCCAGACGGTGAGATGAAAATCTTCTGTTAAGGGTTTCCCCACCTGGAGTGACAAAGCTCAAACTGAAAGACTTTTGCTTCATTTGAATTTTCAAAGTTGTAATTTCTTTTGTTATTCAAACAATTATCTGTTGATGTTAAACTCTATTTCATTAATGCATTGCATATGTTTGTCTTGAATTCATCCATTCGTTTTCACTACTCTTATGCTTTCTTTATGATATTTAACTCTTGATAAAAAGCTGTAAGCCTTTAGAGGGAGGATGACGAAACAATACCATAATCTCATACAGTATGCTTTTGAACAGACCTTGCTGATGATGTACAAGCATTTCTTTCAATTCCCAAACACTGGAGTTATAAGGAAGATAATCCCTAGTCAACCCCTTCGAGCCAAAGAAGTAGGAGTTTTCTGTTCTGAACAAATCAAAACCTTTGATATAAACCTGGGGCAGGGTAGTCTCTCAGTTAATCCAAAAAGGGTGCGCATCAAGGTCACAAACTCTCAGTTCGTAACACAATGAACGACATCAAAGAATCAAAAGCATTCCTTTGGAATCAAAAGACAAGGGTGGTTCCCTATCACATAGGCAGTCAATCTCTCAAAAGAGAAAAGCCCACTAAGTCAAAACCTGTAAAGGAGGCTTAAGAAAGCTGGGGCATCCCGCTGACTGTGATCTCGAAAACAGGAACAGTCAGGCAAAAGTTAGGGATAACAAATCAAAATCAAAATAGAGAGGTCATTACAAATCCTCAACAACATGAAAAAAAATGTTGCAAAGAAAAAGGAGATGATGACTGTCTCCCAAATTCAACTGGTGAACCATTACCCAAAAGGTCGTTCCAAACTCAAATAGAGTTTGGCGTACAATTAACTGAAGAGTTTGAATAACATCACGAAGAGCGGGTGGGTACAAATATACTTTGAGCCTTTATCCTTTGTTTCTTAAACCGTGAACCAAGCCACGTTACAACCCTTCAAAATTCCTAATTGAAGCATGAGTTAGTTCGAAAGCGTACTGTTACAAAAGGTATCCTGACTCCTGTAAGGCTTTGCTCTGAAATCTTGTGTTGAACTTGTCTTATGAAAAGCTTTCTGCTAAAAAACACATTTTTCAAAATTTCAAGACAAACATAAACTTTGCATTGCTTGAATATCACTGTTTGCATTTGACTATTTGTTTGACAGCGAAGAAATTCATACAGCGAATGTTCGGAGGAACGAAAACTCTCCCAGTGAGTAAAATCACTTCAAAAGGATGACACTTCCATTAACGAAACTCCTATCAACAAGGGGCATCACATGTCACTATCCAACACGCCTGGGGCCGTCCAGTCAAGGTTTCAATAGATCTTTCAAAGTTCAGTTAACCTGGGGCAGTCCAGTCAAGATTTCAAGAAATCTCTCAATTGCAGAGTAACCTGAAGAGACTCCTTCCTTATCACTTGGGGCATTCGAATGTCAAAAGTGTTCAACAATTCTTTCATCACCTGCTGGAAATTACAACCACCAGCAGAATAACGACCAATTCCAGATTCGATTCCTGTATCTATCCAGGGCATATTTGTGAGTGATTGATTGTAGATTCGACCCCTGTATCTAGCCAGGGCATGTCTGCATGAAGAGTTTAGAGATTCGATTCCTGTATCCAGCCAGGGCATATCTGTAGATGACCAATTCCAGATTCGATTCCTGTATCTAGCCAGGGCATATCTGTGAGTAACTGATTATAGATTCGACACCTGTATCCAGCCAGGGCATGTCTGCATGAAGAGTTTAGAGATTCGATACCTGTATCCAGCCCGGGCACGTCTGTAAGCAACCTTTTGAAGTTCCAGATTCGATTCCTGTAACTAGCCAGGGCATATCTGTGAGCAATCGATTGTGGATTAACACCTGTAACAAGCCAGGAAATTATCTACATGAAGAGATTGAAGATCGACACCTGTAACAAGCCAGGGAACCATCTTTCTTTCTTAGGTCAGAGATCAACACCTTAAACAAGCCAGGACAATATCTCCTTGACCAACCTTTCTTAAGTTCCGGATTAACACCTATAACAAGCCAGGAAAATATCTGTGGACGACTGATTGTGGATCAACACCTGTAACAAGCCAGGGCATATCTACATAAAGAGTCTCTTTCATCACCACTTGGGGCATTCGAATGTCAAAAGTGTTTAACAATTCCTTCACCACCTGTTGGAAGATGCAGTTTTACACGGACTCATCATCAGGAAACCCTACACCGGTTCCTTCTCAAACTCAAAAGATTCTTATTCAAGATCTAGAGATGGTTCAGATGTGACCCAAGATTTGACGATATTCTGATACTTATTCCAGATCAACACCTACAGCAATCAGAAGATTCTCGACTTCCCCAGCCAGAGAGCCTTCCAGAAGCTAACTCCCCTCGGAGTCAAATTTCAAAATCCCCAATGGAGCCAAAACTGTCAATCCCCAGTGGAGCTAAAACTTCCAACTGTCAATCCCCAGTGGAGTTCATCAAATTCCCCAACATAACTTATCAGCGGTATCCCCAGCGGAGCTCTCATGCAAACCTCAGCGAAGTACCTCTTCCCCGCAGAGTAATCTCTCCAACAAGTTTATTCCCCAACGGAGTCATCTTCTCCTACCAGTTTATTCTTGCAATCATCATCCCCAGCAGAAGCGAAGAACTCTACTCTTCAACATCAGCCCAGGATTCCACAAATTCCCGGCAGTCATCAAGGATTTATTTTCCTAGACAAAAATACATTCATCACATTATCATACACCATGATGCATGCATATACGCATCATATCACACTATCTCATTTATTCTTGAAAACATCATGACATCATGCATTTCATACATCATGACATTGCATACAACTGATGTTTTGCCTTTTCAGGAAAAGGTCAACCCGAAGATGATTACTATCAACTGTCACAATTCCAGATTCGATTCCTGTATCTAGCTAGGGCATATCTGTGAGTGATTGATTGTAGATTCGATACCTGTATCCAGCCAGGGCATGTCTGCATGAAGAGTTTAGAGATTCGATACCTGTATCCAGCCAGGGCATATCTGTAGACGACATTTTCCAGATTCGATACCTGCATCCAGCCAGGGCATATCTGTAGACGACAATTTCCAGATTCGATACCTGTATCCAGCCAGGGCATATCTGTAGACGACTAATCCCGGATTCGATTCTTGTATCTAGCCAGGGCATATCTGTGGGCGTTTGGTTGTAGATTTGATACCTGTATCCAGCCAGGGCATATCTGCATGAAGAGTTTGAAGATCAACACCTGAAACAGGCCAGGAAATTATCTTTCTTTCTAAAGTGCGCAAGTTCTTGCTAAGGAATCTCTTATGCGATCGACACACAATTCCAAATGGCATCTATAAGCCCATTCCCGACAAAGTTCCGTCACACCTCCCGATGGCATCTGTAAGCCCATCTCCACAACTATCCATTACACTTCCAAATGGAATCTTTAAGCCCATTTCCAGATGGCATCTCTAAGCCCATCCCCCGACCAGATTCTGCCGCATCCCTAGATGGCATCTTTAAGCCTATCACCAAATGGCATCTGTAAGCTCATTCCCTCTACCATCACATCACCGAGTGCAAATTTTTGGGCACTCTAGTGTCCAATCTCCTTTTACCTTCGAGTCGTGAAAGGCAAACTTGCCAATCTAACTCTTCAGGTTCAAGAAGATTGAACAGGGGCAACTGTTGTACCCCAAAATTTGCCCTCGTATTTTTCCACAAGAAATCACAGCTTCGGGCTTTTCCTGATTTTTCAAATTGGCGTAAGAATCAGTCAAACAGACTTTTCTTATCAGTCAGACAAGATTTAGGGTTTTCATTGATTTTTAAGCAGTTCAAGCAGATTGCTTAGGGTTTGGTTGAGTTGGCTCAGGTTTTGATCAGGCGGACGCTTCTCTGACAATTAAAACAAAACTAGGGTTTTTGTGCGTGCATTCTCAGAAAGAATCATTTTTACAGTTCTTTTCAGTTTACTCTGAGATTTGGACTGAAGCATTTGGTTTGAGTTTGCAGTGTTTGACTAAATCAGCGAAAAGAGGCATATGGACGTTTGTTTGATTTGACTGTGCATTGCTGTGGCTATTTGAAACGCCAGGTTTATTAATTGATCGATGCTAAAACCACGGTGTTTATTAATTGTTTATTTATTCTAAGTTAGGATAATTGTAATTTATTTCCATTTATTATAATTTAAGAATTTATAAGTAATTAAATAGACAACTAAAAAAAGGAATTAACTGATCAAAAGGATTTTTATTTATTCATCTTTAATTGTTTTGTTACAAATTATTATTTGAACAACGGTAAATTTATTTACATTTTTGTTTACAATAATAATTTTACAAATGATTAAATTTGAAATAAAACTATCCTAAATTCCTAATTCTTCATCCTCCATTTGCTGCTCTCCAATGCTCCATTAAGTTTTATCTGCAAAACAAAGAAAAGAAGAAAAGTTAACACAGGTAAAATAAATAAAAGAGCATACACAGTTAAAATTCATCATTAAAAGCAACTGGCCGGAATCAGTTTGCCCTCTCTGCAAATCACGAGATTTCTCTCGGTTCACAAAGAGGGATGAAAATGCTTGCAAAAAAGTATGAATGCACAAAGTTGTAATATTGCACAATTTCAAAATGGTCAAACAAACTGCACATTTCAAAGTTTCAAAATCATTGCCAACAAAGTCCAAACTGAACTACAAAGTCACAATGTCAAACTAAGCCAAAGATATCAAAGTTGTCCAAAAGGATAGGGAAAGATATCAAAGTACAAAGGGCTGTCAAAGAAGTACATAAAGTATGCAGGAAAGCAGGAATATGCAGAGTAAACCAACAATGCAAGCAAGGTTCAATTTCATCATTTTCAAGGCCATTTGCTTTTTCAGAAAACAGATTATAAGCAATATAATATGCTTTAATACTGGAGAGAGAAGAGAAAAAAAAGAAGAAAGAGGCTTACAGGCTTTAGGCTTTAGGAGATATAAAACAAACTGAGATAACACAGTGAAAAGGAAGGGGCAGAGATATCACAAAAAAGAAAGAGAGTTACAAACTGTAACATTTGAAACACATAACTTGTCCAGCCTCCAAACAAGAAGGATGACAAAGCCAAACCTTGAAGCTTAAACCTGTTACTGCCCTCAAACATCCTGCATTAACCTTAAGACACCCAAACAATCAAAGACAAAACCATGTCAAAGCTTACAAACCTCAAGCCCATAACCTGTGTATAAACCAGAAAAAAACACATCAAACTGTCAAGCCTTAAACACTCAACCTGCTGAAGCCAAACAGAAGCCAAACCTGTGGCCTGTAACCAAGCCTCATACCTCACCAAAACCTTACCTGATTCAAACACAACCAAACCTAAACATGTCAAAGGCCAAGCCCTTTCAAGACAGTGTTAAGCCAACAAAGCTTAAACCTGTGTCAAGTTTAACAAACAATACAAACTGTGTCAAGCTTCAAACTGAAGCCCAAGCCTAACCTGTCTCCAAATACCTAAAGCCAGTAAACCTGTTACAGCAAGCCAAAGCCTGAAGCAAGCCAAGGCCTGAAGCCCAAACCAAACACAAGCTCTAAACCCTCAGAATGTTGTCATCACTGGGTTAACATACAGGGGCAAGCATCAATATCAACTCAAGCATACTCAGAAACATATCAGAAATCAGCATATCAAGCATACAAGTTTGCAAACGTACAAGGCAACTGAGGCGAAAGGTAGAAGAGGAAAAGGCAAATATATCAAATATTCAGAGACAACTCAGAATAAGCATAAGCGAAGCCAACATAAGAAGAAGAAAAGAAGTGATTTCAAACTAGGTTTTCAGTTTGTTCATCATTAAACCTAAAGAAGCAAAGCAAAGGTACCAGGAAGCAAGCTAGCTCAAACATCACGTGTATCCCTCCGTCCGGCCACCCTAGGCGCCTCCGACCCCCTCCTCCTCCGTCTCCAATAAAGGTAGTATTTCTTCTCCCTCCTTTCAAAATCTCATGTGAACAACAATACACAAGGAACATAATCAATAAACAAAAAGTAAAACATGCAAGACATAAAAGTTTGAAACCCTAACGCGATAGAGACAGAAATCGCTACCTTGTATAAACCCTCGCTGGAGCGATCCATGGAGGGAGAAGAAATGGGTGATGGCGCCTGGTTGGCCTTAGGTAGAGGAAAGTTCAGTAACTTGGCCGGAGAAGATGAAGACGAAGCCAAAAACGGCGCCTCTGTATTCTTTGCCTAACCCTATTCCAAATGAACAAACATTTACAAACCCTAAGAATAATTTGTGAAACGAAATGGGCCTTGCCCTTTCCTAATCAGCCTAAGCCCATACAAATTCCACGCCTTGCACCCTCCCTTTCTGTTTCTCATTCAACTCTTGTTAGGGCCAGCATAACTTCTCTAAAGCCCATTTACCTCCCTTCCTTTTTTTCTTCTATTTCATTCAAACTAAAAACTTTTGTTTTATTTTCTTTTATATAACTTAACTTTTTTAATAATTTTATTAACCATACTTTTTTTGTATATACTAAAATACATGAATATTGGATATTATTAAGTTTAAACTTTTTCTTTCTTTTTATTATTAAAAACTTTTTATTTAAATGTAAGCCTTGTATAAAACATTTATAGAAATACATAAAAATAGATTTTTAAGTTAAACATTTCTTTTTTAACTAAAATCCTTGTTTGTACATAAAAACAATAAAATACCTAAAAATATGATTAAACTTAAAACACATTTTCTTGTCTTTTATTAAATCTCTTGTTTATACATAATTAACAAAAATACAAAAAGGATAATAAATACTTAATTTTCTCATTAAGTTAACATTCCACACTTGTAAATAATTACATGCACCTACACAAATACATTGATACATACACGTTTACATTATTCTATTCTTATACATTGCTATACACTATATATTACATTTGCGATTGATTCGATTTGGTTGTAAATATTTGGACATTACTCTCCCATTAAGTCTCATCCCCATTTGTAAACATTTGTACCCCCACTCCCGGATACTTATTTGTAATAGCGTAGACTTTAAATTCCCGCAATTTATCGCTTTCAAATATACCATGGTTAGACCTAGGGTTTGTATATACATAAAATCAAACGCTAGATAGCCTAATACAAAGACAAATACATGAAATCAGTACACAATCACACTTGCACCCCTTAGGGTAATCCCGCTTGTTGCCTTCCAAAATGGGCCATGTTTGCACGTTGAGTTTCTTTGGCAAAAAAAAACAAATCAAAATGATCATAGTCCCTCGATGACGCTTTCGAAAGTTGCCTATTAAAATGATCATAGTCCCTTCAAGCAAAATTGCCAAAGACACTTGGCACCATTGCATTCATGGTCCATACGATGACCCGCGCCTGTCCCGTTAAACATCCTAACGCAAGATTGTCCACCAAATACAATGGTGGAACAAAATTGTTAAAAGGGTTAAAACATGAGAAAAAACCTTTGAGTAAATTTAGGGGTAGACAACTCTTAGTTACTTGATCAAACTTGCAAAAACACTTGCCTACTTTTCAAAACCACACTCCACAAAGACTTTCAAAACAAACTTCCAAAAACATTTTGAAACATCTTTTCGAAAAGATACACACCTTTGTAAAACACTCAAACACGAGTCATTACAATGGTTGCCTAGATAAGGCGTCTTCTTCAAAAACATTTTCAAAACACACACCCACACACACACCATTTCAAGCAATTGAAAATCAAAGGCAAGTGATCTAAAACAAGTAACTAAGAGCCCATGGATAACCATGCATGAAAAGGGTGCTAATACCTTCCCTTTTCATAATCTACCCCCCGAACGCACGAAACATCTCAAAAGGTTTTTGTTGTGCTTTTTAACCTTTCCTTTAGGATCAAAATAAAAAGTCGGTGGCGACTCTTGCTAAACCGAACAAGTGCGAATACAAACGCAAAATTCAAGTCAGTTCTCCCACCGTATCACACTAGTGATTAAAGAGAATTTGATGAGAGCCGGGATATTCCCAGGCTGCGGGAAGGACTGTTACTTTTGTTTGAACATATGAGTTGACTGCCTAATGTTGAAATCAGGTGTCCAACGCCTGATGGATACCCAAGAGATACTCTTCCAAAAAACCCCTGTTGATACTCCTGTTACTCCTGCTACTTTTGCTACTTCAACCAACGATATTGCAATAATAACCATTTCCACCAATCTTCCTAAGGCTTGTAAAAGGCCTGTCAAGATTACACCTGATCCTGAATTTGTACCTTTAAAAATCACCATGCCGAGGCATGTCTCGTATCAATCTAGCAAGACGATACTATGGAACTATGAAGGAGAAATCTTCTATCATGGTATCAAACATATTGAAGCAGTCCAAGAGAATTCTGAAGAAGAAAACCCTGATATAGGGAACATTGCGGGTACAAGCAAGATAACCCGCAGCGGCCAGATCTTTTCTCCAGAGATTGCTCCCCCCCCCCGAGCAGTTTTCGGACCCTCGAAAGCTTCTGCACCTGTTAAGTCATCTGTGCGAGACCCGATAATTGAAGAATTGAATACTCCTGAAGTAAGACCATTTGCTGATAATACCGACAAAGGTAAGGAGATACTGGAAGAGCCTGTCAGGACGAAGGCTCATGCTGTGGTTATCCCCAAAACCACCCAGAAAGAAATGAATGAAATCTTGAAAATAATTAGAAAGAGTGACTATGACGTCGTGGAACAGTTAGGGCAGACCCCTTCTAAAATTTCAATGTTGTCTTTTCTACTCTATTCTGAGGCCCTGATCAAATTTTTGAAGGCGACACATGTACCCCAAGAGACTTCGACTGACCAGTTTCAGGAGTGTGTGGCCAGTCTTATTGCTGATAATGGCCTTGGCTTTTCCGATGCTGATTTAACTTCCAAAGGAAGGAAACACAACAACGCGCTACATGTCTCAGTTGAATGCAGGGAAACCACCCTCGCCCATGTCTTAGTTGATACTAGTTCTTCCTTGAATGTGCTGCTGAAGAAAGCCTTAGATCATTTGGACTGCGAAGGATTGACTCTCAAACCTAGTAACATCGTTGTTAGGGCATTTGATGGGTCCAAAAGAATGGTTCATGGAGAGGTTGACATTCCTATCAAAGTAGGCACAAAAATTTTCAACTCCACCTTTTATGTGATGGACATCCGTTCGTCGTATTCGTGTTTGTTTGGAAGACCGTGGATCCATTATGTCGGGGCAGTTACCTCCTCTTTGCACCAAATGCTGAAATATCCTGTTAAGGGTAAGATTATAATAGTGCACGGCGAGGAAGAGTACATGATAAGTCATCTTAATTCCTTCCGCTATGTGGAGTTGGATGACAAGTTCATCGAAACGCCTTTCCAACATTTTGAGGAAGTTTCTCCTGAGGTAGCAGTTGCGAAGATAGTGGTTGAGGCGCCTATTGTTCCCAAGCATGTGCCTAGGATGGCATCTCTCAAGGACGCAAAGGCGGTGATCAAAGAAGGGAAGAGTACAGTATGGAGGCAATTGCCTGATTTTCCCCATAAGACAGACAAATTTGGACTAGGGTTTACAGCTGCAGGACAAAAAGCTATGCGTCGCTCCAAGACTGGAAGGCCACCTGTAAGGATCACTCACCATGAAGTTATTGCTGTTGAAGATGAAGATGAAGAGAACAACTTCGAAGATTGAATTTTTCCGACCGTCGAAGGGGGTCTAAGCAACTGGGAAGCAAAGGATTTTATTCCCATCACCTTCATCAACCAGTAATTTTATCTTTGAACAATTTCTTATTTCGGTCTGTAATAACTAAAACAATTCGTACACTATTTTCACCTTATGCCTTGCCCGGGGCATATAGGTCCATTTGTAAGGGCTTGATTTTCTTCATTATCATATGCCATGTTTTAATGAATCATTGGACGTTTTCATAAACTGCTGTGTTCATTTTCTTTCCTTTTGCATTTTTGTTTTGTTTAAGGATGGCTATCCCTTATACACACCCACACTCACAAATGCAGGTACCCATCCACTCCGGATTCCATGGGTGACTATCCTGTTTTAGCCTTCGATAACTCTAAAGATTTAGTCAATCATGCTGAGTACGAAGTTGACGAAGACTGTGAAGTGCCGGGAGAGTTAGCCAGACTTTTACAACAAGAAGAGAGGGTTATTCTGCCTCACGAAGAGTTGCTAGAAACCATCAACTTGGGAACAGAGGAAGACAGGAAAGAAGTAAAAGTGGGTGCCAACCTGGAACCAAGTGTCAAGGGGCGCTTAGTGCAGTTGTTGAACGAATATGTTGAAATCTTCGTCTGGTCTTATGAAGACATGCCAGGGTTAGACACATATATTGTGGTTCACCGTCTCCCTACAAGAGAAGACTGTCCACCGATCAAGCAAAAGGTCCGCCGAATGAGGCCTGACATGTCTGAGAAGATCAAAGTTGAGGTAATGAAGCAATTCAACATTGGCTTTCTGGCTGTTACTTCCTATCCACAATGGGTTGCTAACATTGTGCCCGTTCCTAAGAAGGACGACAAAGTCAGAATGTGTGTGGACTATCGGGACTTAAACAGGGCTAGCCCTAAGGATGATTTTCCACTGCCACACATCGACATCTTGGTTGACAACACAACTCAACACAAGGTATTTTCCTTCATGGATGGATTATCGGGATACAACCAGATCAAAATGGCCCCCAAGGACATGGAGAAAACTACTTTTGTCACGCAATGGGGTACCTTCTGCTACAAAGTGATGCCATTCGGACTGAAGAATGCAGGGGAAACCTATCAACGCGCCATGGTAGCTTTGTTTCATGATATGATACATCATGAGATCGAAGTTTACGTAGACGACATGATAGCTCGATCACAGACAGAAGAAGAACACCTTGGTCATTTGCAAAAGCTGTTTGCCAGGTTGAAGGAGTATAAGCTCAGACTGAACCCAAGCAAGTGCACTTTTGGAGTTAGGTCTGGTAAACTTTTGGGATTTATTGTCACCAACAAAGGCATTGAGGTTGATCCAGCTAAAGTAAAGGCTATACAAGAAATGCTCGCCCCCCGTACTGAAAAGGAGGTTAGAGGATTCTTGGGACGCTTAAACTATATTGCGAGGTTCATCTCTCACCTGACATCTACCTGTGAGCCAATTTTCAAATTGTTGAAGAAAGATCAGGTAGTTGAATGGAACAATGATTGTCAAGTTGCTTTTGATAAGATCAAGGAGTACTTACTAGAACCTCCTATTCTGATGCCACCCGTCGAAGGAAGGTCGCTAATCATGTATCTGACTGTTTTGGATAACTAAATGGGGTGTGCACTGGGCCAACATGACGAGTCTGGCCGAAAAGAGCATGCCATTTATTACCTTAGCAAAAAGTTTACCGACTGTGAGACTCGCTACTCACTGCTCGAGAAAACTTGATGCGCTTTGGTATGTGTTGCTCGCCGACTAAGGCAGTATATGTTGACTCATACCACTTTACTGATTTCCAAGATGGATCTGATCAAGTATATCTTCGAGAAGCCTGCTTTATCTGGAAGAATCGCTAGATGGCAAATGATCCTGACTGAGTATGATATGCAGTATACTACCCAAAAAGTTATAAAGGGGAGTGTACTAGCTGACCATCTAGCTCATCAAGCCGTCGAAGATTACCAATCTATGAGATTCGACTTCCCTGATGAGGACATCATGACATTGGACAACATTGAAAGTAACGGACCGTATGACAAACCTGAACAAGGATCCCGATGGACCCTGTACTTTGATGGTGCTTCAAATGCACTTGGCAAAGGTATCGGTGCGATACTCATTTCTCCGGAAGGTTTCCATACACCCTTCACTGCCCGACTTTGCTGCAGCTGTACCAACAACATGGCTGAATATGAAGCTTGCATCTTTGGTCTCAAGGCCGCTATAGACTTGGGAATCAAATCATTGGTCATATTTGGGGACTCGGCTTTGGTTATCAGTCAAGTCAAAGGAGAATGGGATACCAAACATCCTAATCTTATCCCATACAAAGAACATGTCTTGACATTGTTGCCTCACTTCGAGCAGATTACTTTCGAGCATTTCCCGCGAGAAGAAAATCAGTTAGCCGATGCTCTGGCTACAATGTCTTCCATGTTTAAAATCAACTGGGATAACGAGGCTCCCCAAATTACCATCGAGCGAATGGATGAACCTGCACACTGTCATGAGATTAACACCGAAGAAGTAGTGGAACAACCCTGGTTTCATGAAATCAAAAGGTATCTTTAGACTCGAGAATACCCTGAAGGAGCTTCCGTCAATGACAAAAAGTTCTTAAGGAGATTTGCTGCAAAGTTCTTCCTAAGCAATGGCATCCTTTATAAGCGCAGCCATGATTGTGTTCTACTTCGTTGTATGGACAAGGTTGAAGCAGAGTTGATCATGACCGAGATACATAGTGGCACATTTGGCACCCACTTGAGCGGACATACGATGGTGTGATCGGTGGATTTAGAACTGACTGTTTAATGCTGGATCGCGAAATGTCGCGGAAGCAAGAGTCGCCACCGTCTTTTATTTTCTCTAACATGGACAGGACAAAAGCACAACAAAATTCCTTATGAGATTGTTTCTCGGTTCGGGAGGTAGATTTATAGAAAGGGAAGGTGTTAGCACCCTTTCTATCCATGGTTATCCATGGGCTCTTAGATACTTGCTCTTATGTTTTCAAAATGTTTGCTTTTCAAAATGTGAGTGAGTTTGAAAAAGTTTCTTTGAAAGATTTCTGAATGACTCTTGTATCTGTCCTCAAGAGTGTTTGAAAAATTTATTTTGAAAGCTTTTGAAAGTGTCAGTGTGAAAAGATTTTTGGTTTGTTTTTTAAGAGAGCAAGTATCCATGAGTCATCTACCTACCCTAAGGAATTAAGCTGTGTAGAAGTCCTTAAGGTAGTGCCATCCCACCATTGAGAGGTAGGTAGCACCACCGTTGGAGGTGTTCAGGTCAATTCGATTGTAGGGACAGTGTGGTCACCGAAGCAACAGTAGGACACCTTAGAGGCTACCCTTATGTCCTTGATCCTTTTTTAATCCGAGGCAACCGTTTCGAGGCAACTGTTTTGAGGCAAGTGTTTCAAGGCAACTGTTTCGAGGCAACTGGATCATGGACATAAGGACCGCTAAAACGTCCTATACTTGACGACCACGTTTCGAAGGCAACAAGTGAAGCGTACCCTAGAAGTGGTGTGTGTATTTGTGTGTTGTTTTCATGTTAAGTTTATCTTTGATCAGGGCATTGTGAGCTACGCGTTGTTTTTAGTTAACATATACTCTTTCATGCAAGCTTAGCAGTTAGGAGTGCGGAAAATTAAAAGACGGAAAGATAAAAGCTACGCTATTACAAGGCGCGGGTCTATACATCGCCAAAATACAAAGACCCGTTTTTGATAAAAGATGCGGAAAGTAAATAAATGCGGTAAACCTAATTATTATTACATCCGGAAAGCAGTTACATAATCATTGATAAGAAAAATAACGCGCGAGAAGAAATAAACTGAACGTCCGAGGGTTTTGACCCTTTGCTTGAAAATAAATTAAATTAGGACTTAATTATTACTTAATTAAAGAAAAGAAAGTATCTTTTATGTTTTTGTATTTATGGAAGTAAAGAAAAGAATTTAAAAGGAAACCCTAATTCTAAATTATTTTAATTATTAAAGAAAATGTCAAAGTTAACCTAATTTAAGCTAATTAATTATTTACATATTTATGTACAAAAATAATAATAATAATAAATAATGATGATTTAATAATAATGAAAATAATTAATTAAGAAAAGATAAAAAAATGTCAAAAACCTAATTCTATAGAATTTTATTTATTAAGAAAATATTGAATTAAAACCTACTTTAAACTAGATTAATTGTTAGTTATTTATTTATAAAAAATATGTTAATGGTGAAAATAATAATTAAATATATTTTGTATTTTTGATTTTTCTGTTTTTATTATGGAAAATTATTTTATGTGAATTAAATAAAAATAATTAAAAAGAATTAGAAAAGAAAAGAAAATAAAATTAAAGAGGATGCAAACCAAAGGGGGTTTCAGGCCCATGTGGAGGTAAACTGAAGTAATTTTGGCCCATTAGACAAAGGCCTCGTTTGACCTTCCAGATTGAGTGCATATTGGTTGACTAGAGTGTACCATGGAATTCACCTTCTGCCTTCAGATTGCTCATCCAGGCCACTTGGCAAGCACAGGCGTGGGGCTGTATGGTGAGACGTTGGAGAAGCGCTGCATGTGAACATGTTAAAACAAAAATCATGGATTATGTGGGGGGACCTGGGAATCGAACCCAGGTCCCAGTGGTTGCAAGGCACGTCCTCCACCAACTGAGCTGTGAAACGCGTTTGTTAACATAATAATAAAGAAACATAATATATGTAACGTGCCAAATATGCTGGGATAATGAAAAAGCACGCTAAAGTTTGAATGTCCCAGTCATGTAATGCCACGCATGCTTCTTCTTCGTTCTTCCTGCAAAATATAAAACAAGTAGCGGGGGTTTTAAACCCCCACAAACTGAAAGTCCTGAAAATAGCGATTAGAAGAGGAGGAAATATAAAAAGGGCGCGATAGGCTTAATGGTTTCGTCTTGTTGCAACGATTTTGTCCATACAGGTTTGGTGGTTCAATTTTACAATATATGCAAAGCCCTAATTTTCAAGCTTTGAAAACCCTAGATGTCGTCCATGGCAGATTTTGATACAAGCAGTTTTAGGACAATTAAACTATACCAAAAGTTTCAGGGAGATGTCAGTAATGCAAATCAATGATCAAAACATAATAATGATGCGTAGAAATTAAAATTCGATTATGGAAATATTTGTGAAAAACGTGACTCTGTTCTACCGTTTCTTTGAGTATGAGGACCTGTTCTTGATGCCAATAGCTTCCTAGCAATGTCAGTAATGTAATGGAAAAGATTTTAGGCCTTGAATCGTACTGCAAGTATGATTTCAGTTTCACAACTTTCTTGAAATTTTTGCAAAGTGAGTATGTTGTTGCAGCAGCTTTTTCGTGTCTTCTGCACTAGGGTTCACTTGTGCCTTTGTATGTGAATGATTCTAGGTCAAAAATAAGCCCACAAGTCCATGGATTAATTACTTGAATATTTGATTTCCAATTATGTATTTTTCAATCTTTTTCTCATGAAAACTTTGCCAATTGTGGAAGATCTTGTCCCCTTGAGTGATGCACGAAATCTTTAGCATATTTGGAGTATATTTGCTGCATAAAAAGATTTGAAAAAGCATATCTTTGAATTTTCCCATAATTAAATCTAATTAAATGAATTAATATAAATATAAATTCAATTAATTAATCAAAAATAAGAAAATAAATTATTTTGAGCTCAATGGGTCGTGCATAGGCTTTGGGTAATGATTCAAGGAAGAATTTGAGGCCCATTAGCAAATTTGAAGCTTTTTAGGCAAAGTTGACTTTTGAAAGTTCCCAAAAATTTCCCAACTTCTCCAATGCATATCTTGCTCAATTTTGAAGCTATGATCATGTTCTTGGACATTTTGGAAAGGTATTGAAGTCCTCTAACCAATGCTTTTGGTCCCATGTTATTTGGATTTACCAATCTCAAGTTATGGTCTTTGACTTAAAGTGCCTTTTTGTTGACTTTTGAAAATGACCTATAATGTTGAAATTGATAACTTTTTGTGAGAGCATTTCTTGGACTTGGAGTGTGAAGATGAGTTGTAGGAAATGTCATCCCCTTCAAAATGAGCATTGGATGGGATTTTTCTGATGAACCATGAGGAAGTTATGCCTTGGTCAATTTGCAGTTGACTTTTCAGCTGTCCAAAAATAGAAACTTTTGCATCTTGAGACCTTTTGAGCCATGCTTGTGGAATCATGATCAAGAATTGATCAAATGATGATTGTCGCTTCAAAATAAGATGTTGACCAAAATTTTTGACTTTTGACTGTCAAATGACCATTTTGCCCCTGCAGTTGACTATGGAGCAATTAGGGTTTTTGATTGTGCAATTTGATGCTGTGAGTCTTAAAACTTGACATAAGGATGCTTGACAATGTATATAGGCATATGGGACTTGATTGGACCCTTGAAAACCTCAATTTCTTTGCCAGAACCAAAACCCTAATTTTGACTGTGTTAGGAGGCAATTGGACTGTGCAACCCTTGAGAGATTTTGAACCATGATCTTGCCAAATCTTGAAGAATATGGGAGGGCAAATTTTGGGGTACAACAGTTGCCCCGGTTCAATCTTCTTAAACCTGAGGATGTAGATTGGCTGGCGTGCCTTTCGTAATCCGAAGGTGGAAGATGATTGAACACTAGAGTGCCCAGAAATTTGCACTCACATAGTAGAGTGTCAGTAGTGTGGTGGCGGGAATGGGCTTACATATGCCATTTGGGGAGATGATGGATAGGAGGATGGGCTTATAGATGCCATTTGAGGATGTGACAGAACCTTGTCGGGAATGGGCTTATAGATGCCATTTGGAGACTGTCGGTATGTGGATGGGCTTATAGATGCCATCTAGGTGTCGATCGCGTAAGAGATTCCTTAGCGAGAACTTATATACCTGGGAAAGAAAGATAATTACCTGGCCTGTTACAGGGGTTGATCTTCAAACTCTTTATGTGGATGTGCCCCGGCTGGTTACAGGTATTGAATCTTCAAACTCTTCAGACGTGCCCTGGCAGGATACAGGAATCGAGTCCGAAAAATAGTCGTCAACAGATACACCCTGGCAACATACAGGAATCGGATCTTCAAACTCTTCAGACGTGCCCTGGCAAGATACAGGAATCGAGTCTGGAATTAGTCGTCAACAGATACACCCTGGCAAGATACAGGAATCAGATCTTCAAACTCTTCAGACGTGCCCTGGCAGGATACAGGAATCGAGTCTGGAATATAGTCGTCAACAGATACACCCTGGCAAGATACAGGAATCGGATCTTCAAACTCTTCAGACGTGCCCTGGAAGGATACAGGAATCGAGTCTGGAATTAGTCGTCAACAGATACACCCTAGCAAGATACAGGAATCAGATCTTCAAACTCTTCAGACGTGCCCTGGCAGGATACAGGAATCGAGTCTGGAAAATAGTCGCTCACAGACATGCCCTGGCTAGTTACAGGTATCGAATCTGGAATTGCGAGAGTTGATGGTAATCGTCTTTTGATTGACCTTTTCCTGAAAAGGCAAAACGTTAGTTGTATGCGATGTCATGATGTATGAGATGCGTGATGTTCTCAAAATAAATGAGATTGTATGTTCGTGATGCGTATGTGCATGCTATAATGTATGAAGGTATGATATTTATGAATGTATTTTTGTCTAAGAAAGTAAATCCTTGGCGGGTGCCGGGAAGTTAACTCCTGGGCTGGTGTTGAAGAGTAGAGCATTTTGTCTCCGCTGGGGATGATGGTTGCGAGAATAAACCCGTGGGAGAAAATGACTCCATTGAGGAATAAACTTGGCGAATAGATTACTCTGCGGGGAGTGAACTCTATGGGGAAGAGAGGCACTTTACTGAGATGTTGATGATAACTCCGCTGGGGATACCATTGTTGAGCTTTGTTGAGGAATTTGATGAACTCCGCTAGGGGATAGGAAGACTTCGCCGGGGACTATCTTTCCGTGGCAATTGGCTGAGGATAACCCAGTTATATCCTGGTGGGGAAATAAACTTTGAATAAAGTCGGGGGGGCGTTCATGCTCTGTAGGGGATAAGCTTCCAGAATCTACTGGGGATAAGCTTCCAGAATCTACTGGGGATAAGCTTTCTGAATCTGCTGGGGAGATTGATTGAACTCTCCTGGGGAAACTTTTTGAACTGTACTGGGGAATGGCTCCATTGGATATCCGGTATACCGCCGGGGAACAATCTTAGATTAAGACTGCCGGGGATGCTTGTTAGGAATATTGTGTACTCCGTTGGGGAATATTGAGATCTTCGGGGGATAATCCAACTTCCTTAAGGCTGGTTGAGGATAACTCTGCTCGGGGAGAGTATTGCCAACTTGCTGGAGATATGGTGCCTTGTTAGGGCTGATGGGAGACCAACTGCTTGGGAGAGAATTGTTGAATCTTATCTTACTCGGCGAGAAGTGAAGGTATCTGGGTTACATTCTTCAGCCGAACTTACCTTGGTACCTTGGTGGGCAGAGCAATTAGATTGCTTAGACGACTCATTGTTGCCCCTGTTTCTGATGTTACCTGTAATTAGTCCTTTGTTTCGTATTCAAATATTTATGAGTTAGCAATTAGTGTCAAATGCATATATCACAATTGAACATTGGGCGTTCTCCGCAAGACAAAACAGAAAAAGGAAAAATAATTGGTAATTGGTCTGAAAAGTGAATTTGTATTGATTTTTGAATTTGCCTGTAAATAGGCGTTTATGTACAAGAGGCTGACGTCCTAGTAAGAGAACGCCGCCGAACAACGAAGTTTATACAATTTTGTGAAAAAGAAAACAAAACAGCTGTGTGAAAAGAGTAATCCCACTGGGTTCCAACTCTGCTATCGCCTTTATATCTTCGAGCGTCTCATCACTCGGCTGCTCAGTTGAAGATGAAGCTGATTGATCGATGTCGTCTGAACTTGATGGTTGATACCAGATTCTGGATGCAAGGTGATTCAATGAGACATAGTATTACGCTTTAATCCCTAACTTTTTCCTGGACTGCCCTTTCGGGTTTTCAGTCCACCGGGATACCCATTTTTGCCCAAGCCGCCTTTTCAGGTTTTCGACTTGCCGGGTGTACAAATTTTTTTTTCATCCCTCATTTTGCCCGAACCCTTGAATCGTACTGCAAGTATTATTTTAGTTTCACAACTTTCTTGAAATTTTTGCAAAGTGAGTATGTTGTTGCAGCAGCTTTTTCGTGTCTTCTGCACTAGGGTTCACTTGTGCCTTTGTATGTGAATGATTCTAGGTCAAAAATAAGCCCACAAGTCCATGGATTAATGACTTGAATATTTGATTTCCAATTATGTGTTTTTCAATCTTTTTCTCATGAAAACTTTTCCAATTGTGGAAGATCTTGTCCCCTTGAGTGATGCACGAAATCTTTAGCATATTTGGAGTATATTTGCTGCATAAAAAGATTTGAAAAAGCATATCTTTGAATTTTCCCATAATTAAATCTAATTAAATGAATTAATATAAATATAAATTCAATTAATTAATCAAAAATAAGAAAATAAATTATTTTGTGCTCAATGGGTCGTGCATAGGCTTTGGGTAATGATTCAAGGAAGAATTTGAGGCCCATTAGCAAATTTGAAGCTTTTTAGGCAAAGTTGACTTTTGAAAGTTCCCAAAAATTTCCCAACTTCTCCAATGCATATCTTGCTCAATTTTGAAGCTATGATCATGTTCTTGGACATTTTGGAAAGGTCTTGAAGTCCTATAACCAATGCCTTTGGTTCCATGTCATTTTGATTTACCAATCTCAAGTTATGGTCTTTGACTTAAAGTGCCTTTTTGTTGACTTTTGAAAATGACCTATAATGTTGAAATTGATAACTTTTTGTGAGAGCATTTCTTGGACTTGGAGTGTGAAGATGAGTTGTAGGAAATGTCATCCCCTTCAAAATGAGCATTGGATGGGATTTTTCTGATGAACCATGAGGAAGTTATGCCTTGGTCAATTTGCAGTTGACTTTTCAGCTGTCCAAAAATAGAAACTTTTGCATCTTGAGACCTTTTGAGCCATGCTTGTGGAATCATGATCAAGAATTGATCAAATGATGATTGTAGCTTCAAAATAAGATGTTGACCAGAATTTTTGACTTTTGACTGTCAAATGACCATTTTGCCCCTATAGTTGACTTTGGAGCAATTCGGGTTTTTGACTGTGCAATTTGATGCTGTGAGTCTTGAAACTTGACATAAGGATGCTTGACAATGTATATAGGCATATGGGACTTGATTGGACCCTTGAAAACCTCAATTTCTTTGCCAGAACCAAAACCCTAATTTTGACTGTGTTTTGAGGCAATTGGACTGTGCAACCCTTGAGAGATTTTGAACCATGATCTTGCCAAATCTTGAAGAATATGGGAGGGCAAATTTTGGGGTACAACAGATGGCTAAAAATATTCTAAGGGCAGGCTACTACTGGTCTACCATGGAAGCTGATTGTCATCAACATTCCCGCACTTGTCACAAGTGCCAAGTCTACGCCGACAAGGTACATATTCCTCCTGTTCCTCTCAACATTCTGACATCTCCTTGGCCATTTGCAATGTGGGGCATTGACATGATTGGAGAGATCAAGCCCACGGCATCCAATGGACATCGCTTCATCTTGGTGGCTATTGATTACTTCACCAAGTGGGTCGAAGCAGCTTCCTACGCCTCTGTTACGAAGAACGTGGTTGCCCGCTTCATCAAGAAGAATCTCATATGCCGGTATGGTATCCCCGACAGGATTATCGCGGACAAGGGTACAAATTTGAACAACACTATGATCACCGCTCTATGCGAACAGTTCAAGATTTATCATCACAATTCATCTCCCTACCGACCGAAGATGAACGGTGTTGTTGAAGCCGCGAACAAAAACATCAAGAAGATCATTCAAAAGATGACAGTCACCTACAAGGACTGGCATGAGATGTTACCATTTTCTCTACATGGATATCGTACCATGCACGTACTTCAACAGGGGCAACCCCATTTTCTTTGGTATATGGCATGAAAGCTGTTCTACCTATGGAAGTTCAGATTCCTTCCTTAAGGATTATGAAGGATGCCGGTTTGAGTGAAGACGATTGGATTCAGACCCGGCTTGACCAACTTAATTTGATCAACAAGAAGCGACTTACTGCTGTTTGTCATGGTCAGACGTATCAAAAACGGATGATCAAGGTCTTCAACAAGAAAGTCAGGCGTCAAATATATCAAGTAGGAGATCTTGTTATCAAGCGGATCATCTTGCCGCAAAGTGATCCCAGGGGCAAGTGGACTCCTACTTACGAAGGGCCATTTGTGATCAAGAGCATCTTTTCTGGTGGGGCAATGATTCTGACCACCATGGACGGTGACGATTTGCCGCACCCTGCGAACACAGACATAATCAAAAGATTCTACGCATAAAACGACCCGACAAATTGAAAACCCGAAAGGGCGACTTAGGCAAAAATGGGCATCCCGGTGAATCGAAAATCCGAAAGGGCGGTTCAGGCAAAAATTAGGGATAAAACAAAAAATATGTACACCCGGCAAGTTGAAAACCCGAAAGGGCGACTTGGGCAAAAAAGTGTTTCCCAGTGGATCGAAAACCCGAAAGGGCGGTCCAGGCAAAAGTTAGGGAATTAAAGCGTATGACTATGTCTCGTCGGATCACTTTAAGAACAATCTCTTCACCAACAAGCTCTAAGCTTCTGATCAATCCAATCATCAGCGGATGAAGCAGCGAATGGACAAGATACTCAGAGTTGTGAAGGCTATAGCAGAATGGGAATCCCATGGAATTATTACACATAGCCATCTTTCTCTTGTATAAAATTTTTCAATTTTTACGACAACATTCTCTTACTAGGATGTCTGTCTCCTTTGTATAAAGATACTCACAAAAGTTAATACAAAGATACTTCAAAGTGCAGAAATTTTCTTGCCTTTCTTTTCTTTTTACACTTATGTAGTCCAATGTTTTGTTAAATAGGCATATGCATTTGAATTTAATCACTGCTTACAAATAAAACGAAATTGAGAAAGGATAATTATTGATAGGTTGAAGGTGTAGGAAGATGTCCTTGTGCTATTTCAGAAGAAATCCCTTACCATATGTCATTCAGATCCTCAAACAAGCAAAAATCCCGGAGTACATGTCCCCAACGGAGTTAAGCTTCAAGATCCCTAGCAGAGCCAGTACATTCTAAACTGGATTCCCCAGCTGAGTTAAGTTTCAAAGTTCCCATCAGAGTTCAAACTCCCGATCCCCAGCGGAGCCCGAAAACCCTGAAATATCCATCCCCAGCGGAGCCAGAATATTCTAAACCTTCTTCCCCAGCGAAGTCAAAATTCCAAACCACCAACCCCCGGTGGGAACTGCTCTACTTCCCCCAATCTCCCCGACAAGTTATCTTAAAAGTCTGAGAACCAAGCAGATAACAGGTAACTTCTTGGATTATCCCCAACTAGGATGCTTCCCCAGTAGTTTGGCATACAACCTAAAACTCCTGATCCCACTGACTGAGCAAACATTCTCCTCACAGAGTTATCTCCTAGAAAGATCAAAGATTCTCGGTCTCATTTCTCCAAGCAGAAGCCTCCCAGGTTTTAACTCCCCAGTAGAGATTTTCAAAGTTTTCCTTATTTCCCAGGAAAGTCATGAAGGATCCTCATTCCTCGTAGAAGTTGTCAGAACCCTTGTAAATCCCCACAAGTTACTAAGGATTTTTAATCCCCAGCATTGGTCCCAGGATTTCTCCTTCTCAAACAATCAGAGATTCCTTAATCCCCAAGCAGTCGGCAAGGATTTCTCATCTTCAGCAATCAAATATTTTTGAATCCTCAGCATTGGTCAAAGATTCACTTTCCCCGGCAGCAGTCAAGGATTTCATTGTCTCCAGTCATCAAGGATTTATTTTCCTCAGCAAGACAGCTACCCAACTTACATGCATAACCATTACATCCATATATCATAAACATTGATGAAACACAATTCATTGCATCATACATATCATGCAACATAACTTTGTGTTTTAACTAACATTTTACCCTTTTTCAGGATAAGATTAAAAGGCTATTATCAACAATTTTCCTGATACAATATGGATACACCCCAGACACGGCGGTCACTCTATTACTCATTCACAATTTCAAGTCAAAATACAGTACAGATACACCCCAGACGCGGCGGTCATTCTACTACTCATTCAGACTTCAGCAATCCGATACAGACTAGATACGCTCCAGACACGGCAACCATTCTATCTCTCATTCAGATTCAACTATCAACTACAAGTTCAGATATGCTCCAGACACGGATGCCATTCTGGCCCTTACACCAGAAGATTGACTCTCCCCAGTGCAGCCGCCACGGAAGTCATTCTGTCACTTATTCAGATCCTAGTTACAGTTCCAGATACGCTCCAGACACGGAAGCCATTCTGCTACTCATACAGATCTCAACTTCATATACAGTCCAGATACGCTCCATACACGGTTGCCATTCTGTCACTCATTCAGAATTTATCCCCAGCCAAGAGATGCTCCATACACAGATGTTTCTCTGTCGCCTATTCAGAATTCAGATACAATACAGATACATTCCAGACACGGCAGTCATTCTGATATTCATTCAAAGGATCAAATATAGTTACAGCTCAGATACGCTCTAGACACTGGCGCCATTCTTTTGCTCATACAGACTCAGTCTCCAGATACAGTTCAAATGCATTCCAGACACGGATACCATTTTGATGCTTATTCTTCTGACCTAACACATTGCAATTCAACAAACGTTCTTGGATGGCATCTTTAAGCCCATCTCCAGCAAGATTCTACCATCTCCAAATGGCATCTTTAAGCCCCTTTCCTCAGCTATATTTTGACGAGTGCAAATTTACGGGCACTCTAGTGTCCAATCCTCTTTTACCTTCGAGTCGCGAAAGGCAAACTTGCCAATCTAACTCTTCAGGTTCAAGAAGATTGAACAAGGGAAACTGTTGTACCCCAAAATTTTCCCTCTCATTTCATCAACATTTTCTCATCACAAGACTCTTGGAACTCAAGATCAAGCTAGGGTTTGCTCTGCTCAAGACACCTCCTTGCACTGTTGACCTAAATTAGGGTTTGAGTTTGCACAGGGATGTTTTGACCTACAATGCCCAAAATTACTTTCATGCTTCATGTTGGACTCACAAGCTTTCCCATACCAAGTTTCAAGCCTTGAATCAAATTCTTGCCCAGTCAATTGGACAGTTGACCTAGAAATCAGCTGTATTGGGGAAAAAGTCAATTGTTACCAATTGATAGTCAAACTTCATGAATTTTGACCCACATCAACATTATGAACTCATATGAACCATTTGATCAAGTTTGGATCACAATTCCACAAGAAATTTGATCAAAACACCAAAAGGGCAAAATGGTCATTTTTAGGGTTTTGACTGCACAAAGGCAATTTTTGACTGTTTGACCTAGCCAATGGAAAATAAGGCTCAAATATGGACTTAAGGACTCAATGACATTGTCTTGACCCATTCAACAAGTTAAAAAGATCTCAAATGCATAGGATTGACAGATGAATTTTTCAGTCAACTGATCAAAATTTGACTGTACACTAAAAAGTCAAACTTTGACTTTTTGGTCAAAATCAAGTGCCAAGGGTCATTTTTCATCAAGACATGTCAAATTATGAAACTTGTTCATCAAGAAACCCAAAATTGCAAATTAGGGTTTAAAATGGAAAATTTTCATAACTTAGAAATTTTCTAAGTTATGAAATTTTCTTATTTTTTCCTAACTTTGCCCCATATTTTCACCAAGATGAAAATGGATTCAAATAAAACTTGCAACATGAAAGTTGTAGTACATAACAAAGTATACAACTTTGATTCACAAAGTTTTCTCAAAAGAAACTTGGATCTCAAGTTATGATTTTTGGAACAAGGGTCCCTAAAACTTTTAACTTAGAGAAATTTTGCCCTAGTTTAGGCAGGATTTTGACCCATCTTCTTGGCCATATTTCACATAGTTCCACTTGGAGTTTCAAGTTGCATTTCAAAGATGGATTATAGTAAATGTTGCAAGCTTTCCAAATTGTCCAAGAACTCCTCAAACACATTTGTGGTTAGGGAGAATCGAATGCTTGAAGTTGGCAAAAACTCACTTTGTATCCATGGCAAATACATGTTCATACAAGTTGCATTTTCAAACCAGCATGCTTTGTACTTGTTTTCAGGCTTCTAAACCATTTTACACTCCTTAATTGAATGTAAATCCACTGAGCTAATGCATTATCTTGGCCATTTGGACATTGCACACAAAACTAATCCCTATTTGGAAAAAGGTACATTTCCATTCTTGAAAAGTTATGCTTTATGTCAAACCATGATGTTTGAAGCATATGGCCATATCTCTGAAGCCAAATCAAATCCACAAATTGCAAGTATCAAGAGGATTTTATGCAGCATAATATAGGGTGGGTACAGGCTTGTATTCAAAAGTTACACATTCTTGCTTCACAAAGAAGAAATTTGTCCAAATCCTCCAAACTCAAAAACCAGCCATAATCAGCTTACACAAACATTGCAAACACATTTCACACAACCCTTTGAGCCATAAACACGAGATCTTCACCACTCAAACCTCCTTGTACACAAAATCTCCATTTTTCTGCAAAATAGGGCAAGCCCTGCAGAATCACTTCCATCTCCGCTTTGCCTCGTGCATTTTGCCTCAAACTTGTTCCAATATCTTCCATTCAACTCACCTAAACTATTCCAGACCTCCATTGCCAACTGTAACTCCATTAACACACATTGCCATTTTTGTTTGGAAGCTTTGCAGGTTGAGTTCTGTAGCACGATTCAGGCTACTTCAAAACAAACTAAGCATTGGGAAAGCTTCAGTGGACATCAGGCAAGCTCAAAAGAACCTCAAGCACCATTGAAAGTTGCTACATTGTCCAGCTCGAACTCAACTGAAACAGGTATTTCATAAACTTCTATCTCTCTATTTAGGAATAGTTAGACTTAGGTTTTTGAATGAAAGATGTTGTATTCATAGCCCTATACATGTGCTTAGTTTTCATTTATATTAATCGTGCTAGGAGAATTTCATCCTTGAACTTTCTGAAAAAACTAGGTTAGAAATTAGGGCCAGAGAAATTCTCTCTGGTCTTTGAGAGTTAGCTTAAGTTTTTTATATGGTTAGATTCGTTGTTTGATGCTCTACAAGTTTCATGTTATGAGTTTTGTCAAAAAAGCACAGAATCAGGAGATACAGGTTTGTGTGGAAAACGCGCGTTTTTCAAACTTCTGGAGGTTGAAGATGAAGTCTGGGCTAGGCCTGGATTTCTTTGCTTTTTACACCTCCCAATCTACTTTCAGCACCCCCTGGCCCATTTCTTTGTATTTTTATTATTCTTGCATTTTTATTTCATTTCTGACTTTGATATTTTATTTTTTAATATAAAAAAATACTTAAAAAATATTTTCATAAATTTTTATATTTATTTTAATTATTTCTAGTATTAATACATTAAATACTTTATATTTATTTTGTTTAAATTTAAAAACACTTCTATTTTTATTTATTATTTTTATTCACATTTGAAAATATTTTCTTGAAATATATATATTTTTGTAAATAATTTATTTTATTTTTCACACACTTAATATATTTAATAATATATATATATATATATATATATATATATATATATATATATATATATATATATATATATATATATATATATATATATATATATATATATATATATATATATATATATATATATATATATATATATATATATATATATATATATATATATATATATATATATATATATATATATATATATATATATATATATATATATATATATATATATATATATATATATATATATATATATATATATATATATATATATATATATATATATATATATATATATATATATATATATATTTTATTAAATAATTAGAACAAAAAACACAAAAATAATACATTTTTATTTTTATTAATATTTTATACTAAAAATACCTTTTTTTCAATATACTTTTATTTTTTGTACAAATTGATGCATTATTGTATATAAATAATAAATAATACTATTTATTTGAGAAATTAGGGTTTTTGCCCTAAAAAACAAAATAATTAAAATTGACTTTTTATTTATTCACATTTCACATTAAAAACACTTTTTACATACATAAAAACTTTTTTTTGCATAATACATTTTATTTAATATTTATTTATTGTATTTATTTAAATATTGTACATTTAATTGTTATGCCTTACACATTCAATTTGGTTGTAATAATTTAGAATTTAATTTCTTGTCTAAATAATCCCCTATTCAAATTTGTATCCCCCCTCCCTATATCATGTTGTAATAGTGTAGAATTTAAATTCTCGCACCTTTAAATGCTTTCAATTATGCCATGATTAGACTTAGGGTTTGTATGCAAAATCAAATCAACAAATAGTTTGACCTAATCAAAGACAAATGCATGAAAACCAAACACAATGCACACCTGCACTCATAGGGTTACAATCCACTTGTTGCCTTCAAAAATGAGCCATGATATGCATGTCAAGTACTTTGGCAAAACAAAAAACAAAAACAAAAGATCATAGTCCCTCGATGACGCTATCTGAGTTGCCTAAACAAAATGATCAAGTCCCTCAAGAAAATTGCCAAAAATACTTGACAATATTGCTATCATGGTCTATACGGTGACCCGCGCCTGTCCCGTTTAACATCCTAACACAAGGTTGTTCACCAAACATAATTTTGAAACAACACTGTTAAAAGGGTTAAAAACATAAGAAAGATCCTTGAGTAAAATAGGGTAGACAACTCTTAGTTACTTGATCAAAACTTGCAAAAGCATCCTTGTTATATTCAAAACACACTTCACAACACAAATTTCAAAACCCTACTTTCAAACATTGGAAAATTTTCAAAAGACAAAAACACCTTTGTATACATTCAAACAAGACTCATTACAAAGGTTGCCACAACAATGGCCTCTTTTCAAAACATCTTTCAAAATCACACACAAAGCACCATTTCAAACAATTGAAGAGCGCCATTTCAAAAAATTGAAAGGCAAAGCAAGTAACTAAGAGCCCATGGATAACCATAGATAGAAAGGGTGCTAATACCTTCCCTTTCTATAATCTACTCCCCGAACCCAAGAAAACATCTCAAAGGTCTTTCCTGTGCTTTTTGACCTTTTCTTAGGATAAAATAAAAAGTCGGTGGCGACTCTTGCTAAACCGAAACATTTGCAAACACAAACGCAAAATCCCAAGTCAGTTCTCCCACTGTATCACAGTGTGCATCGATTTCAGAGATCTCAATGCTGCGACACCCAAAGACGAATATCCAATGCCAGTGGCGGAAATGCTTGTGGATTTTGCCGCTGGTTTCGAGTACATGAGTATGCTGGATGGCTACTATGGATACAATCAAATCTTCATTGCTGAAGAAGATGTGTCGAAAACGGCCTTTCGTTGCCCTGGGGCTTTAGGCACCTATGAATGGGTAGTGATGCCTTTTGGCCTAAAAAATGCAGGGGCAACGTACCAAAGAGCCATGAATTCGATCTTCCATGACTTCATTGACACTTTCATGCAAATTTATATTGATGATATTGTTGTCAAATCTGTTTCAGGGAAGGCTCATATGGATCATCTTCGACAATCCTTTGAGAGGATGAGACGTTATGGCCTGAAGATGAATCCTCTAAAGTGTGCTTTTGGTGTAAAAGCAGGAGATTTCTTAGGTTTTGTGGTCCACAAGAAAGGTATTGAGATATACCAAAACAAGACCAAAGCTATCTTGCAAGCCAAAGCGCCAACTAACAAAAAGGAATTGCAATCCTTGCTTGGGAAAATAAATTTCCTAAGGAGATTTATATCCAACCTTAGTGGGAAAACGCAAGCCTTTTCGCCATTACTTCGACTCAACAAAGGAGGATTTGAATGGAAGGAAGAACATCAAGAGGCCTTCGACAAAATCAAAGAGTACCTCATTAAACCACCTATTCTGGTGCCTCCTTGTCGAAGTAGAAGTATGAGACTATACATAGCTGCGTCAGATAAGACTTTAGGGAGCATGCTGGCTCAGGAGGACGAACATGGTGTCGAAAGGCCCATATACTACCTCAGTAGAGTTTTAAATGATGCAGAAACTAGATATAACGAAGTTGAAAAACTGTGTTTATGTCTATATTTTTCATGTACAAAACTTAAGCAATATATAAAGCCAGTTAATGTTTATGTTTCGTCTCATTTTGACGTTTTCAAGTATATGTTGTCAAAACCCATTCTGCATAGTAGAGTTGGCAAATGGGCACTTGCATTGACTGAATATTCATTAACTTTCATGCCTCTTAAGGCTATAAAAGGCCAAGTGGTTGTAGACTTTATAGTCGACCACTCAATACAAGAAAGATCACTAAATTATTTGGAGATCGAGCCATGGAAACTTTACTTCGATGGATCTCGTTATAAAGACGGAGTTGGAGTCGGAGTCCTTATTATTTCTCCAAATAAAATTCCAACAACATTTAAGTACAAAATAGAAGGAGATTATTCGAATAATGAGGCTGAATACGAAGCATTAATTATAGGCCTTGAAATCTTGTTGGAATTGGAGGCAACTCAAGTCGAAA